>MU226746.1:2186110-2265403 GCA_018584345.1 Thuja plicata | reverse complement strand
ATTTTATTGCTTGCGTTTCGATCATTTCGTTTAGTAGTTATTGCTTAATAGATTTGCATGCACTTGTGAACCTTGGCTACTAACCCCTGCCCTTGGAAAGCTGTGGGAAACCGGAGAGAGAGGCGTACAGGTGGGTCTGATGGTCGAAAAGCATCTCAGTTAAACAGTGGGAAGATGTATTTTGATCGTGTTGGTACTCTAAATTTTGATAATTTATAAGTCCCAATCCATTATCAAGAAAAAAAGTTTCTCCATACTAAAAAATCAAAGGAAGGAAGCTTTATGACACAAATAAATAGAACCAACTAATCAAAGCCTTCAAAAAATGCTGGAATTTTGACCTGCTACAAAGATGATGCCGATAGAGGATGAAAATGGTCGAATTTTAAAAATCTAAAATCGACCTAGTTTGGGAAATCAAATTTCCTATCTCTAGAAAAACTATTCAATTTTCACGAGGTGTTTGGATTTTCGGCCAAAGCCAAATCCAAAATTTAGGTAGTTATTTTTTAGTTAGTTTATTATTTTTTCAAAATAATTTGTAATAAGGTTTATGTCTTTTCACCCTTAAGAGGTGTGAAAGCCACTCAAACACATATATATATATATACATAATGTAAAGAGACAAGAATACAATATATATTTTTAATATGATAGAATTTGATCACAACTACAACATGGACTCTGATGTACTATTTTTTCAACATTAATAAAGATAAGAGCTCTTCTTTTACTTGTGGTTATAAGTTATATATTTTCAATTGGTCTTTTGGATATTTTATTTTATAGAGTGTTTCATTGTGTTAAATTCGCTGAGTATTGTAATTCAAAATTAATATATATAGTTTAAATATCAATTGAAAGATCTACATATCTTCTCTTGTTTTTATCGGTCTCTTAATTTGAGTTAAATTCGATAAGATTAGCTATATAGATTGATTTGAATTATAAGTCAAGTGGAAGCTTGTGAAGTGATAGTCTCGCTTTATTAAAAGAAAGTTTTTAAAATTGTCTCCGATTGTACATAGGATTGAGAATTTTCTGACTCTATAGCCCAAGTATTTAGAAGGCACTGATCTAATAATTATTTGGAAATTGTCATTTGGTTCATACTTTGTAGTTTGTAGATTATTTAATTATTATTTCAAAAGAATTACTTTTCAGTCCTTAGTATAATCCATTTTAGTCAAGCTTTATAAAGTAGAGATTATAAGGAGATTTATTGCTTTCCTCCAAGGGTCATTCACCACCTTTGGAGGAACTTTGTGTTGTGTACACAGTGGTGTGACATAGAAAATTTGACAGTTCAAAGTGAAATTAGGCCTACTAGCCTTGGCTTGATTAAGCCAAAATTACAGAGGTATCAAGTGGTGCATCACCATTATACTTGTCTGTTGGCCAAACGTGATCCATCATTTTCAGGCACCAACAAATTGGTGACTCTGCTAGAGAGTTTTCTATGAAAGACAATATTGAAGATTATCTAGAAGCTCTGGTGATTTAATTAAGACTCTACTGGAAATAAGAACTCAGAAGAGAATAAGTTTTTTCCTTCTAGTAAGAAGGTGGTGACTCTATTTAACAAAACATTTTAGTCAATGACTTTACTCAGGGATAAGACCTAGAAGGAGATAAGTAAAGTTTTCCTCTTTAGATAGGTGGTGAATCTATTGAAAAGAACCTAATGTATAAAGAAAGAAGTTACTACAAATTTATATATTCAATATGTACCAGAATACATATTCACATAAAGTATCAAACTTTTGTGATCCAAGACCAAAATTTATTGTTGCAGTATATAGACCATTGAGTTTTGATAACATCCTTGGTGGTCAAAAATATTTTCCTCGTAAACTAAAAAAATATGTTCCAAAATTTTGTAAAGATGGATCAGAATCACCAACGGAGCATTTGCAGGCATTTTGTAAATTTATTGTAGATTGTCATATCTATGTAGAAGATGTGATTATGAAACTATTTGTAAGATCATTGACAGATCAAGCAGGTTTACTTTTTAGTATGACACCTAAACAAAGTATATCATCAACGAGAGAGTTTGAGAAATGGTTTCTTGATATGTTTCATGATGTAAGTGAAGATGACATGCATTATGAACAGGACAAGATTTAGGATCACAATATGGAAGAGGACTCTTACATGTCTCCACTTGATGCATTTTTTATCTTGGAGATATTTGAAGGGGATTATTCTACACATTTGCTGATAAGAATGGTGGACATTATTCAAGAAATACCTTCAAACATTATGCCTTCACAAAAAGAAATCATGAGAAAGGTCAAAAAAATTGGGAATTACATCAGATGATCCTTATGTAAAGTTCCTTTTGCATATATTAGAAGAAGATGATGAAGATAGAAAAAGGGAGGGTATTTCTCAGATTGAACAAGGCCTTGTGCTTGATGATTATCTTGGTGAGGAAGATGAATGCACTAGTCATACAGAAGATAAAGAAGAATCCATTCTTGAGAACCATAATAATACTTGTGATGAGAGGGAAGATAAAAATTCCAATAAGATTGAAGAAGAATTTGTACATGATGAGATGTGTATGGTAACATGTATCAATGACCATGATGATGAGGAAGAAAACCTTCTTAGTACAAGAGAAATTTCAGCTTTTTTAGACATGGAATATCAAAATCATGTTGAGAAGAGTGGTCAATTTTTTTTCATCATGGTAAGAAAGTTAATGGATCAATATATATTCGGGGAGTACTAGATGAAGGAGATAATAAATTCCAAAAATCAAATAACAGAGATGAAATAGAACAACATACAATATATAAACAAGAAGTTTTAGATGAAAGCTCTCATGAAGATATGCCCAAGCTCTCTATGTTCCTGAATTCATTATTTGAAGAGGAAGAAAAATAAGATGTGCTTGAGTTATTTATGTTCTTGAATCTATTGTTTGAAGAGGAAGTAGAGGAAGATATGTCTATGCCCTTGAATCTATCAGTTGAAGAATATTTTCTATCCAATCAAGTCCATCAACACCATGAAAAAGACAGTGGGCCTAGTGATCATTTTGGAGATGATGAAACTCAAAATATGTATGGGGAAGTGTATTTAGAAAGTGAGACATGCATTATCTTATCCTATGAGAATAATTTATATCAAACATATGAAGATGAGATGGAATCAGACATACATAATGAGGATAATGTGTTGTATATTAGTTCTGAAAATTATCCAAGTATCCTATCTGATCAAATTCTTGATAAGAATGAAGTTCCTGAATGTGAGTTATCTCCAAATCCTTTTTGTAAAGAGAAACAACATCTTGATTATAGGGAAGATTGTGTATGTAAAGGCATCCATGTAGAAGAGCTTAATATAGTTACTTGTAGGGTTGATCAAATGCATGGGGATCTTCTATTTAGAAAAGACTACAATGCACCTACTAAATTTTCTAAGGGTAAACAAAAGTCAAAGCGTGTTAATAAAGTAATGAATATTGTCCATGAGAATTGTGGCATCATATTAGGGAGATCCAAAATATTACATGATCAGAATTATGTGTTCGATAGAGGAAAGAAGAAGTGTTTATTTTTTGGGGGCTTGGAACCACCCAATTTCACTTTGCATAAGATTAGGTGTGGATACTTGGTCTGCTTCTCCATAGATAGATGGAATCTCGCTATGCTCAAAGGGAGCATATGTCCCTAGAAAGAGCCACTGTTGGTACCCTAAATTTTAAGAATTTATAAGTCCCAATCCATTATCAAGAAATAAAGTTTCTCCATACTAAAAAATCAAAGGAGGGAAACTTTATGACACAAATAAATAGAGCTAACTAATCGAAGCCTTCAGAAAATGTTGGAATTTTGACCTGCTACAAAGATGATGCCGAAAGAGGATGAAGATTGTCAAATTTTAAAAATCTAAAATCAACCTAGTTCAGGAACTCAAATTTACTATCTCTAGAAAAAATATTAGATTTTCACGAGGTGTTTTGGATTTTCAGCCAAAGCCAAATCCGAAATTTAGGTAGTTATTTTTAGTTAGTTTATTGTTTTTTCAAAATAATTTGTTATAAGGGTTATGTATTTTCACCCTAAAGAGGTGTGAAAGCCACTGAAACACACACACACACACACACACACACACACACACACACACACACACACACACACACACACACACACACACACACACACACACACATATATATACACATAATGTAAAGAGACAAGAANGACACACACACACACACACACACACACACACACACACACACACACACACACACACACACACACACACACACACACACACACACACACATATATATACACATAATGTAAAGAGACAAGAATACAATAAATATTTTTAATAGGATAGAATTTGATCACAACTACAACATGGACTCTGATGTAGTATTTTTTCAACATTAATAAAGATAAGAGCTCTTCTTTTTACTTGTGGTTATAAGTTATATATTTTCAATTAGTCTTTTAGATATTCTATTTTATAGAGTGTTTCATTGTGTTAAATTCCCTGAGTATCATAATTCAAAATTAATATATAGTTTAAATATCAATTGAAAGATCTACATATCTTCTCTTGTTTTTATCGGTCTCTTAATTTGAGTTAAATTTGATAAGATTAGCTGTATAGATTGATTTGAATTATAAGTCAAGTGGAATCCTGTGAAGTGATAGTCTCACTTTATTAAAAGCAAGTTTTTAAAACTGTCTCTGATTGTACGTAGGATTGAGAATTTTTTGACTCTATAGCCCAAGTATTTAGAAGGCACTGATCTAATCCTTATTTGGAAATTGTCATTTGCTTCATACTTTGTAGTTTGTAGATTATTTAATTATTATTTCAAAAGCATTACTTTTTAGTCCTTAGTATAATCCATTTTAGTCAAGATTTATAAATTAGAGATTATAAGGAGATTTGTTGCTTTCCTCCAAGGATCATTCACCACCGTTGGAGGAACTTTGTTTTGTGTATGCAGTGGTGTGACATAGAAAATTTGATAGTTCAAAGTGAAATTAGGCTTACCAGCCTTGGCTTGATTAAGCCAAAATTGCAGAGGTATTAAGTGGTGCATCACCATTATACCTGTATGTTGGCCAAAAGTGATCCATCATTTTTGGGCACCAACACATCGGATGGTAGACTTAGTTGCTTGATCCCAACATGATTGAGATATATCCTTTAAGAGATTAAGTCTGAGCAATGTGTGTCTTTGGAATGACGTGGGCCTTGTCCAAGCGTAGTATGGCGGAGATTAAAAAATGGATAGATCTAATGGTGGGATTAATCGCTTATGGAAAAGATGTGTAAGATCTATCAGTTAAGAGATTAAACAGTGTTAACATGTGGCAGTTGGTGGACCCGGGAATTTTGAGCAGCTATTGATTAAAGTGTCGATAGTTCTATTTTGATCGAACGAATGACTTAATGGCTTATCCTAAAGATGCACAAGATCTAGAATCTAAGACATTAAGTGGTGATTATGCGTGTCTATATGGTGATGTATATTCCACTAAAGGTGAAGTTGACCGTAGATTAAAAGGTGAACAACTTGTTGAAGATTTAACGACTGAATTAATCTCTTAAAGGCGAAGGGCACAAAATTTATCACTTAAGTGATTAAGTCATGATGACATGTGTCCTAGTAGGACTGGCTGATATTGTAAAGGAAGAACTAAAGGCAGAGCATGTACAGAAAGATCTAACGGTTGGCATAATTGCTTAAAGGCAAAGTGATTGACATCTAATGGATAAGCGATTAAGTTGTGGTGACGCGTGGTAGAGGAAGTGGGTCTGGTAAAACATAGAAATGATGTTTAGTAAGATGCAAGTTGGGAAAGATTGGATGGCTCACTTAATGGCTTAAAGGAAAGGTGCATGAGATCTAGTGATTAAGCCATTAAGCTATGCTGACATGTGTCCAAGTGGATGATGTTGTAGCCACAGTTAGTAAACTCAAGGTAAAATAACTTGCAACCAAGTTAAGATGAATCTGACGGTTGACTTGATCGCTTAAAAGGAAAGTGAATGAGATCTAGAATTTAAGCGATCAAGTCATGCTGACATGTGTCCCAAATGAATAGTTGTTTCTAGGAAGAGATTAGAGCTGTCAGATGAAGGAGATGTTGTTGAAGATCTACGGTCCATATTCAAAATTCTTAAAATGATCATCAATGAGCCATTAAGCCACGAGTTTTGAACCAAGTGAATTGCTTGCAAAACATGTGGCCACTTCAGTTTAATTCAATACAAAAGACTGATTTGATTGAGGCCATATAATTCATTGCTTAAACTTGAAGCTGCCATAATTAATCGAAATAATTCAAGCGAAGATCATAATTGTAGTGACATTGAGCTCTTCACAAAAAAATTTAGAATGGGTAATTCTCTTGTGATACAACATAAATTCATGTATTTAGTGAAATTTGAAAGTTGAAAAGGTTTTAGAGTTCTTATTTAAATCTGAATATCAGTCTCGTGAAAAGCCCTAGTTTCAGAAAATGGCCCCTAGGATTGAATTCTCTGGTAAGATAGAATACAAGGATAGAAATGTAAGGGATGACCTTCTACAGTAGTTGAGTGGGTCCATAGGTGATGCTACCCAAATAAAAAGAATAGTTCCAACACATCCCCATTTTAGATTCGGGGAGGGTTTATATGATACGGGTAGATGGGAAAAGGATGTCAGGACTAGCATAAATGGTTTGAATTTGTTTAAAACTACTTATAGTTATAGGAATGCTCCCTCCCTAGATTGCAACATATGGGACCTTGATGTGGGTAAATTGATAGTGCCTAGGGTATTTATGGATACAAACCTTTTCACTTTAATAGAAAATACATATGACAGGGTATCCAGGGTTTTAAGAGACATAGAGGGAAATGTGTTGTTAACTGTCATAGCCGATGAAACAAAAAAAAATTCAAGTTAAGTGATCTTTCAATTCAAATGGATGATATTGACTTCAAATATTTTAAACAAGTATACCATAATTAGAAGGAATACTATAGAAATGAGGCTTTGAAAGGATAATTCAATAAGATAGGGGATTTGATTGTTGTGGGACCAAATACACCGGAGACATTCAAATTGGAATTTTTCAATAGTAAGGCTAGGAAAATGTATAGTGCCCTGTGTCTTATGTTATGAGAAGATGAAGAAGAAACAATGCCTATTCACATAATAATTATGGTTGTTCAGATTTTGCATCCCCATCTATCAGTAGTTTTTTATTATGCTTCCTACATTGTTGAGCTAATACATGAGGGTTTAATAGGCATAAAAGATAAAAATATACTCAAGCCAATGGGATGGTATTCCCTAATGATGCACATGATTTTGTTCAATAGTGCTAATGTCTTTGAAGAATAAATGGACCTCACTAAGCTCTAGGATGATGAGGATTTGCATGTTCAATTGTGGAGTGTTGATTTACCTTGGGATAGAAAAGAAGTCAGCTATGTAAATTTTGATAGAGTTTTTGCTGCTAGGCTTAAATCATTGATATGTAAGCAAAACCCTAGAAACCACATAGACATGACAAGACTATTAAGACCTATGGAGTATGCCCTAGAATTAAAAATTGTTCACATTTGGGGAGATCTCATTTTGTACCCTATCTCTACAGTTATCAGAGTTTATGGATTCAGGGGAACCCAAAATGTTTTGCCTTACAGAGTGCCATTGAAGATTGGGATAGCAAAAATTTTGAGGCAAATGGGTGGATTACAAGAAGAAGCCTTGACATGCAAGATGAAGGGAATTATTTTCCCTACCCTCACCAGAGCCCATCACTTTATTATTACAAAGGGAGGATGGACACAATTTGACAAATATTTTGAGCCATACCATCTAGCAACATCTGTGTCAAGATGTGTAGACAATGAAGGTTTTATTATGGATATGTTCAGCAAGAGGACCAAGTGCTTGGAACTTGATCACCCATTCAAATTTCCAAAGGACATCATAAGGAATGTGTTTGATCTGAATGATCAAGAAGTTAGGAAAGAAAATTGGTTGGTGTATAAGAAATCTTTAGATTTTTTTCATAATTTTGACAGATCCTAAGATCCTTTGAAGGAATTTTCACCTTGGGCTAAGAAAATTGAGTCTCTGATGACAATTTTTGAAGATATAATGTAGACTATTAACCAAAAGAAAAACAAAGTAATGTAGACTGAGCCAGAAAAGGCTGAGGCTATTTTGAGTAGAATTACGCAGGGAAGGGTAGTTCCACCTAGGAATTATGTGGTTTATAAACGAAGAGGGTACAGTAAAATTATGCACAAGATTGATAAAACTATTGATCAAAATGGAAAGAGACCAGTAGATACCAGTACTCAAACAATGCCATCTCCAAAGAGGCAGAAGATGGAGGGAAAAGAACTAGCAAGTGAGGTATACTCCCCTTCTCAGTACCCTCTACAAATGGATGACCAAGCTATTGTAGAGAAATTGGTCCAAATGGGAAATATAGGGTAGGTTTTTATCACTACCCAAGAGCTACAAGAGGGAGTGCAAGAGGTGCCCAGGCATGCAACTCTAGATCTTATAGTAGCATAGTTTGTAGGAAAGGAGCTAGACCCTATAACCAAATAGGCGAGTGAAGAATTTCTGTCTGATGATAGTTTTTTTAAGGATAGAGCCTTCATTCAATTCTTATGGAGAACCCATATTGATGATTTTAAGGATAAATGTCACAAGTTGCAAGAATATCAGCCAAACCAGAGAAAGGAAGACATTGAAAAGGAGGTCAAATAAGAATTGATGACCAAATTTGACAAGATAAATCTTGAAGAGGGCAGGGAGTTGGTGAAGAAGAAAGGGGTCCTTATCTTGGCCTAGTGGGATTTGGCTGATGCTATTGTGTTTGATGCTACGAGGAAGGAAGCCAAACCATTTCACACTAGTGGGGCATCAATAGGTGCCCAGTGCAATGAGGATCATGCAACACTAGCAATATGGTCCTTAAAGAGGAAAGATAAAAGGAGAAAAAAATGAAGATGATCAGGCTGAGAATGCACGAAGCCTCATAATCTAAAGAGTGTCAGATAATTCAGGGGTAGAAGCAGCTAACCTTACTTTGCAAACTGCTAAATTAAGTTTGAAGGTAGCTGAGAAGCAAGAAGATGCTTTCAAGAGCTTAACCCAAAAGTATGAAGTTGTTCTGAAAGCTTACAATGATGAGAGGGTCAAAAATATGCAAAAGGATGATAGGACTGCATTCCTAGAGGGAAGGCAAAAAACTCAAGTTGTGCCTCAAAGGAGGATTATATAGGACCCTCACCAACCATCCTCATTAAGTCCCATTATCACTTATCCTCCTTCCCCTACACCATAAAATTTCACCATATTAGAGGAGGTTGAGAAAGAAAATGCCAGACTAATAGCTAAAAGAGCAGAGATGGAAAGAAAAAAGAAAGAATGGGTTGAGCAGTTTGTAGCCTTCAGAGAAGTAGAGGCATGGGTTAAGCAGAAATATGCAGATAAGATACATATCATGCTGATGCATTGTACACATGAATTGGTGCCTACTGCCATCTATGCACAAGGTAAGAAAATTGTTAACATGATGAATGAGTATAATGTAGACAAGGACCAATTAGACCAATTAGTGGATAAGTGGAAAGGAAAGGGAGGAGAGTTGAAATTATTCCACAACACTTGCAAGAAGGAGAATGATGTTGACATAGTCTTGAATGGCACTCAAATGTGTCAAACTTCTCATGGACATACACATAAGGAGGAGCATTGTCATTAGAAAGATAATGACCCTAAAAAATGAATATTCAAAGGACCATTATGAGATGTTCCCAAATATCTTCGAGAAAAATGGAAATATCAAAGATGAGGTGCTATGGCATTAGCAGATGAATGAAGCTTTGGCAACAAGGACCAGTAGCATAATTACATTGGAGACATTACTGTTTGTTCAAACAGTTGAGATAGTTGGCAAGGCCAGAGCATTTTTTGCATTTTGGTCAGATGAGATTGAGAAGGCTTATACCACTTGGAAGGAAATTAACAACAAAAAAGATGAGGTCCTCAGCTTCAACTGGCCAAGTGACGAGGTATACACTTCTTGGAAAGACAAGTACACAATAGTTGGTCCAGGTAAAGGTAACAACATGTAGGTGGACAAAGAAGCCTAGCAGGTTGGTTGATACAGTTGAAAGTAAAGATCATACATCACCAACATCAGAGACAATAGATTCCAAATGCCTCACACTGAGCAAATTTGAGGCAGTTGCAAGTAGAAAGCGGTCATAAGACAAAATTTGTTGAATATCTATTGTAACAAGAGTGGTTATCACTCCATTAGCTATTTTGTCTTTTTAGTGATTCATTAATTTTTTCCTTATTCCAATTGATCCGAAGCTTGTTGCAATCCTAATATATAAAAGGATTCCCAAGATCATTGGAAAGGGCTGGAAAATTTGTATTGTAAACCATTTGTAAATTTTTCAGTCAAGAGGGGAATACTAACATAATTTGTACTAGATAGTGTAAGAAGGTAGAAATAAAGTTAAGAGATCTTTTTCAGGGTATTGTAGAGGTTATTTCTAAGTGCCTTTTGTATACCAAAATAATATTTTCTAAATTTAATACAAAGATCCAGATTCCAATCTCTCCCATGTTATGTGTCATATGAGTTATGGATTTTCCAATTCATTAGCATAGTTTTATCTATGTTTATGTACTTATTTGAGAGTTCTGATCTAGGATCAAATTAAATTAGGCTTTGATTTATGCATAGATTCATCTGACACATTGCAAGGATTCTATTAGTAGTAGGGGTTTTGGGATGGTTGTATTATGATTTGAAGTCTTGGGTAAACATTAATTTCAACATACTATATCTGAGTCAGAATATAGCCCAATGGATAAAGCATTAATCTGAAGCTGATAAGTTTTGTTTTACTGCATATCTAGTTGCATAATTGGATGTATGTTCCTATAAGAAAACATTTTAAAATCCATTAAGTCTAATTTTGTATCAGTTTCTAATAATTTCCTATCTCACACTCCATCTCATGATTGATGTTCAATGGGTAATTAGCTAATTACCTAGTATCTCCCTGTCATGTTGAGTTATTGTGAGATTACTATTTGATAGTACCTTATAAGACATATCAGAAGGTATTGCAGGGTGTCTCCCCCTTGGTGTAGTAGGGCCTAAAGTGTAGAAGTATTAAGAGAGTGCTTGTTAGTTGGTCCTTTTTCTTGCATGAGTATATATTTGGAGGTGGCTCCTCTATAAAATAGTCATCAAGGGTGATGGTACCCTAAATTTTGATAATTTAGAGGTCCCAATCCATTATCAAGAAGCAAGTTTATCCATACTAAAAAAATTAAAGGAAGGAAGCTCTATGACACAAATAAATAGAACTAACTAATCAAAGCCTTCAGAAAATGCTGGAATTTCAACCTACTACAAAGATGATGCCGACAGAGGCTTAAGATGGTCAAATTTTAAAAATCTAAAACTGACCCAGTTCGGGAAATCAAATTTCCTATCTCTAGAAAAAATATTAGCTTTTCATGATGTGTTTTGGATTTTTTACCAAAGCCAAATCCGAAAGTTAGGTAGTTATTTTTAAGTTAGTTTAGTGTTTTTTCAAAATATTTTATAATAAGGGTTGTGTCTTTTCACCTTAAGGAGGTGTGAAAGCCACTCAAACACAGATATATGCATAATGTAAAATGTAAAGACAACATAATACAATATAATACAATTTCACATATTTGGATAGTTTTTAATCAACATGTATAACATGGACATGGATCTACTATTTTTTCAAAATCAATAAAGATAAGTCCTTTTTCTTTCACATGTGTAATAGTTTCATTATTATTTTACAATTAGTCCCTCAGATAAACCAATAGAACTTCTTCAAAGTGATATTTTGATGTGCATGCTTCCTGATTTGATTCATAGTATATTTTCAATTGGTTTTCTCATTTTGCATGGTTAAATTCTATTGATTGATGCCCCGGTCAATTGGGCTGTCATCTGAGAAGTATTACCTTTTTGAAATATCTCTGAATTTGTTTTAGGTTGCATGTACATTCCATAACACCTTTGAAGTGATAAGTTTTCTTGTAAAATTGTCTCTAAGTTTGAACATAAGATTGGAATGATCTTGACTCTATTGCCTGTGATAGAATAAGGCACTGGTCTAATCATTATTTGGATTATAGTTATTCAATTCATTTTTATAGTTTTGTGATATCTTATCTATCTTTTTATTTCAATTTACATACATATTTACTAAAAATTATTTCAATTACTCAAAGTATTTCAGTTTACAGTTTATGATATATTGCATACAATTTGATTTATTCAAGCCTACTTGCCATACTTTGAGAGACAGAAGTTTGAGTTCCATACACAAGCTATCTACTATAAAAATCATGTTCAGGTGAAGATTCACCCACCTTGGTCCTGTAGAGCCAGAAGTGTAGGGGAAGAGGATCATAATCGATCATTCCCATTAGTTGGCCAAAAACAATTGGTTTTCTAAACATTGGATTGGCAAGTCCATAGGAAATCCAATTCAGCATTTTTGGGCACCAACAAAGGGAAGAGGTTATTGTTATTTCTATTGCAACATAAAAAGAAACCAACAAAATGGCAACTCTGCTGGGGAATTGCATGTTTCATTTGCAATAAGTGAGTAAGGTTTCTCAAGTTGAGCTAGACTCCTAGCCTAATTACTTGTCACTACCAGTTGGTTAACCATTGTACTATAGAGTTGTGTCTTTGCATGTCCCAGTGGCTTGTATTACTCTTGAGAATATATCACGATAAGTGCTTAGAATGTATTGATATTTGTGACCCATGAAAACTTTCCATAATAGAAATTTGTTACTCAAAGTTATTGTGTATTTCTTGACTTTTCTTTTATTGGGTGATGACTCAAAGAAATATCAGCATCAGTGCTGAGTTATTATTATTTGATACACTATTGTCTAACTATGAGTTAAAAAAATACCAGGTCCATGATGAATAATCTTCCCGAGAATGAATTGGAAGGTGAGATTCCATCCACTTCTAGAGCTGGGAAATCAGTGAACAAGAATGCTGCTAGAGTTAACCCGCAAACCTACAGGCAGAGAAGGAATAAAAGAATGGATACTCCCATCCCCCCTAATCATTAAGAAGAAAATGTAGAAGTTGAGCATGAAGCACAACCTAGATTAGGAATCTATGGGGAGTATTACTCTCAGAGTGAAAGGGTCGATGATGTCCCTAGATATACCAGAAAGATGGTTTGTGGTAAGTCTCAAGGACATGAGACAAGGTCTAGATATAAGAGTCGAGGTGAAGAGAATATGAAAGATCCAAGTGATCTGAGCTCTCCCTTGTTTGAGAGACCACATACCCACCACCATAGAAGGGAGAGAACCATCATGGAAGAAAATCAGAATTAGATGTAACTCTTGTGGATTCTGAAGAGATTTTTGAAGAGGTGGGTGAGTTGGAAAGAAAGATCTAAGAAAAAATTGCCTTGAGACAAAAAAGAGAAAGAGAAAAGGAAGAAAGAATCAAACATGCTCAGATTCAATCTGACCAATTGAAAAGGAAACTCAAAGATTTGGAAGCAATGAATGTTGTTGTTATACCTGAGAAAATAGAATATGAACCTGTTGTTCAACAATTATATGACATACCAAAGCCCAAGGACAAAGGTAAGCAAAAGCTAGCAGCTATTGAAATAAAGGAGCGAGTGAACAAGGGAAATATGGTAGATCCCCTAGTTAAGCTAGATACTAAATTGGAGAGAGATAAAAGAGAGAGAGAAATAATAGCCAAAGAATTAGAGAAGGCTGAGTTGGAAGCCTCTGCTCTTGAAATGAAAAGTAAAATTGAATTCCTTAGGAAAGCCTCTGGTTCTCATCCTACTGGTCCTAGTCCTAAATTATCTATGAACTTGGAAAAGAGTATACCACCACCTATTGTTTCTGGAAGTGCTACCACTTCAAATGCTCAAGGTAACACTTTATCTCAAAAAATTCCAGTCTATATTGAAAGATACAGACAATTTATTTTTCTTGGCATCCCTGGTTATCCCAATGAAATTCCTAAGAAAATTAGGGATAAGCTTCCTAAATTTGCTGGGAATAATGTAATAACATGTGAAGAAAATATAAAGAATTTTATGGATATGGTTGATGACTATGAAATTACACATGATGATGTTATGATGAAATTATTTGTGCAATCACTAATTGAGGATGTAAGGGACTGGTTTAGAGGATTGCCCCATGAATGCATTGGGTCCATGGATGAGATGAAGGAATGTTTCATGGATGAATATAGGGACAAAACTAATGAAGGGTTCATGCTGAATGAGTTCAACAACATAAAGAAGAACCCTAATGAGAAAGTGGTGGAATTCAATATCAGATTCCAAAGGGTAATGCACAAGTTGCTACAAGTAATGAGATTAGATGACAAGGTATGTCTCAATACCTATCTTAATGCCTTTGATGCAAAAATGGGTTATTTATTAAGAGATAAGAACCCTAGGAATATTAGGGAAGCATATAAGGTAGCATTTAACATTGAGGCAAATAGAAGAGTTTCTGGGAAAGTAGGTAGGAGAGACTATTGGAAACCCACCAGGTATAATAAAAAAGAGTCAGATAAGCCCCTAAGTTCAAAACCTAAGGAGGACGATAGCCTTAAATTGATTCTAAATGCTTTGAATAATCTAAATCCTAGAGAGAGTAGTCATAATAGGGTTCCAAATATGATAAGACTTCCTATGGAAATTACAACAGACAGCCTATGATGCATAACTATCCTTATACTACTTAGTGGAAGGATGGGAAACCTGTTATCCCACCAAAGAAGGATAAGTCTAATGAAAAAACTCCTGACCCCCTGTATAAGATTTCTATAAATATGTGTAGTGAAAACCCCTAGTGTGTACCTTGCTAGTCCCCACACAACCCTGAATATAGTGTTATTTCTACCAAAGTTTATGTCACTAAGGAAAATGAAGAAGAAGAAGAGGAAGAGTATGATGATAGTGGTTGTGCTATGACTTCCTCACTGTTTAATGAAGAAACATATTATCAGCCTGATGATTTTGATATATAGGATTAGGAGATTGATAATATGAGATGCAATGCTGAAGGATGTGATGAGACCCCTATTTTGAGAAGGCCATCTAATGAAGAGATAGCTGAGACCACAACTAATATGGTTTCACAAGAAAAGGGTAACTATGTTTTAAGAAATAGAGTAGTTGGAAATGTAGATGGCAAGCTTGATGGTATCTTCATCGAGGATACCCCAAATAGTACCAAGAGGTCACATGAAAAGGAGAAACAAGATGAAGGTACTAATAAGATTTTGATTAAAAAGGGCAACAAACCTACTATCCCAAACATGTATAAAGAAAATATGAAGACACCGGAGAGTTCTGTACCTCATCCCAAAAAGGAGGAAAAACCACATAGGGGAAATGAAGCTAAGCTGGCTACTCAAGCAGAAGATGTGGATTGCACAAATCAGAAATCAAACATTTTTGATATGACATACACCCCCGCGGATATGGGATAACTTTTGTCTCAGATAACTGTTAAAGTGCCTCTATTAGAAATGATGAGGATAGGAGATCACAACGAAAAGACTCTAACATGGGTGAAGAGTGTTAGCTCTGCCAAAACTATGAGATTAGAACAAAACAATAAAGTGTCAAACACTAAGGATAAACCATCAAAGGAATCTGATGAAATTATATCAAAGATTCCTCAAATTTATTTAGATACCAATATTGTTAGCACTACTGCAGAATCTGTCCATCCTTTTTTCCTAAGATTGTTAATAAATGGAAAAATGTTAAAAAACTGCATGATTAACTTTGGGGCATCCAACACTGTTATACCTACAAAAGTCATGAGGTCTATGGGACTAAAGGTAGAATCTCCACATGGGAGATGCCAAGCTATGGATTCTAGAGAGGTTTCTATCATAGGCACTATTAAGGCTTTGCCTTACAAATTGGCAACTTTCCCTGATAAAGTGCTAACTATGATTGTATTGGTTGTAGACATTCCCCCCCAATATGGAATGTTATTATCAAGAAAATGGAGTGCATCTATGGGGGGATGAATCCAATGTGATTTATCATTTTCCACTTTCAACATAAATGGTGAGAACATCAAAGTATCAAGGGAAACTAGAACTCCTCATATGATTGAGGAACAAGATGATAATAACATGAATTATTTCTTGGATACTGAAATGGGGTCATTTCAAGTGCATGAAAGTCAAGCTATAAAGGGATCACAACCTGCATTATTGTTAGAATATGTAAGTAATTTATCTGAATAGTACAATTTATGGATAATGTATTTTGATGGTGCCAGTTCTAAGGGGGCTGGTGCTAGAGTTTTGTTGATATCTCCCTCTGGAAAAACCTTCAAATTTTCATTTTCTCTTCTTTTTAATTGTACAAATAATGTAGTAGAATATGAGGCTCTGTTGATAGGTCTAAGACTAGCTACAAGACATGGAATTAAATGCATCAGAGTTATTGGAGACTCTGAGCTAGTGGTATCTTAGATCATATCCAAATATGCATTGAAGAACCATAGATTGAAGCAGTACCAAAATGCAGTATAGGATGAGATAGAAATTTTTGATGCATTCGGTATTGACTAGATGGATAGAAGTCAAAAAAAAATGACAGACTTGCTAGCTAATATTTCTCTAAGGCCATAATACATTACTTTTGCTGGATTTTCTGAGATAGAAGTTCAAACTAGGCCTTCAATACCTGACAATGTGGATAGCTGACAAGTGTTTGATGATGATGTAGATATTATTAGATTCTTGTATTGTGAGGTAGGTCTTGATAAAAAAGAGATAGATTTCACAAAGTAGGTAAAAAAAATTGATGGAAAGGATGTTGTCTTGGGAAAGGAGATATTGCATTTGAAATCAAATAAAGTGCCAAAAGGACTAGTTGTTTTGGAGAGGGCTTTTGATAGTAAGGACATACCATACTCTATCTCATGTGTGAATAGATTTGAAGATTTGGAGGAAGTTAATGTGGGAACATAAGAAGTTCCTAAGAACTTATTTATTGGTAAGAAAATGTCACCCAAGGTGAAGAAGGATCTGACTAATTTTTAAGGAAATACAAAAAAACCTTTGCTTGGACATATGATGACCTAAAGGCATATAATGAGGAACTGTTTCAACATGAAATTCCGTTGAAATAAGATGCCAAGCCCTTTAGGAAAAAGAAAGACCCATAAATCCCACCCTTAGGCCTAAGATGGAACATGAATTGAAAAGGATGAAAGACGCTTGGGTAATCAAGCCCATTAGGCATTCTTCCTGGGTTTCTAATCTAGTCCTTGTTAGAAAGAAGAATGGGGATATCAGGCTATGTGTGGATTTTAGAAATTTGAACATATCTTCCTTGAAGGATAACTATGCTCTCCCCAACATGGAGAATATGCTGTAGAGAGTCACTGGATCTGAACTTATGTCCATGATGGATGGATTCTCTGGGTATAACAAGACTATGGTCAAAGAATCAGAGCAGTTTAAGACTGCTTTCACCACACCATGGGGAACATATGTGTATGTGAGGATGCCTTTTGGTTTGATGAATGCTGGGGCTAATTTTCAAAGGGCCATGGATGTTGCATTTTCAAACTTCCTACAAAAATTTCTTGAGGTCTATCAGGATGATCTCATAGCCTATTCCAAAAAGGAAGAGCAACATTGTGAGCATTTGGAATTTTTCTTGAAAGAGCCATAGAATTTGGGATTTCTCTCACTCCCAAGAAATGTATCTTTGGGGTGATGGAAGGTAAGTTATTGGGTCACATTGTTTCAAAAGAAGGGGTTAGAATTGACCTAGATAGGGTAGTTTCTATTGACAGAGTGCCCATCCCAAGAAATTTCAAGGGAATTTAGTCCTTCTTCAGACAAGTAAAATTTCTTAGAAGGTTTGTAACTAACTTTGCTAAAAAAAGTAGACCAATTTCAAAGATATTAAAGAAGGATGCTAAAATGGAATGGGATGGGGAGGCCACCAAGTCTTTTCAAGAAATTAAGCAAGCTATTAAGGATGCCCATGTCTTGAGAACTCCTGATTATTCAAAGCCCATGAATATTTTTTCATTTGCATCTTGTCACACTATTGCTGCTATGTTATTACAGAAGAGTGAAGAAGGGTTTGAGCAGCCTATTGCCTTTTTTAGAAAATCATTACAGGCCACAGAGCTCAAGTATGATATAACTGAGAAACAGGCCTATGCATTAGTAAAAGATGTGAAAGATTTTAAATGTTATCTAATAGGTGCTATTGTAGTGGCTTATGTCCATTCAGTAGGAGTTAAGGACATCTTTACTCAATAAGAGGTGTCAGGAAAGAGATGCAGATGTATAAATAGGATTCAAGAGTTCAATATAAAAATCCAAATCAGTAAATTGGTTAAATTGATGGGTTTAGCGAAACTGATGGCTAGTGAAAACTTGGATGCTAATCACATTAATACCCTAGAAGAAGAACATAGACCTTTCATTTGTAACCTTGACCATTGTGACTGGTACACTAACACTATTTATTATTTTCTAAGGATGAATTGTACACAAGGCATGGATGAGAATAAGAAAAGAACATTAAAATTGCAAGCAATCCATTTTTCCTTGATTAGAGATGAGTTGTGGTGGAGGATCCTTGAAGAAATTTTAAAGAAATGTAGTGATAAAGAACAAGAAAACATGATCCTGCAAGAGATGCATAATGGAGAGTGTGGTGGCCATTACATGGCCAAGACTATTGCACATACGATTTTGAGAGTAGGGTTCTGGTGGCCAACTATTTTTAAAGATGCTTATCAACTGGTTAAAAGATGTGATGCTTGCCAACGTTTCTCTGGTAAGCTAAATTTTTAGGTAATGTGCCCCTCACTCTAGTAGAAGTTCAAGCCCCTTTTCAGCAATGGGGTATTGATTTTATAGGAGAGATAGCTACAAATTCTAGTGGAGGACATTCATGGATCATTGTAGCTACATACTACTTTACTAAGTGGGTGGAAGCAATCCCCACTAAGAGAGATACAAGTAAAGTAGTAATTGATTTTTTATTGAAGAACATAATTACTAGGTTTGGGTTCCCAGAGAAGATAATCTCAGATAATGCCATGTGTTTTAAATCTGAGGAATATATCAATTTTTGTGCTGAATATGGTATTCAAACTTCTTACTCTACACCTTATCACCCACAAGGGAATGACCAAGCTAAATCCAAAAATAAGAGCCTCCTCAAGATTATTAAAAGATTTCTGGATACAAATAAGAAGGGATGGGATTCAAAGTTAACATTGGCTATATGGGCAGACAAGGTGACATCAAAAAAGGCTATTGGATGTTCACCTTTTGATCTAGTTTATGGAATCTAAGAAAGATTTCCCCAAAAAAAATTGATGCAGATGTAAAAGTTTGTTTAGATTTATGATGATGATATTGATACTAACATGCAATTGAGAATTGATGACCTAGTGGAGTTAGATGAAGCCAGGAGGGAAGCTTCTGTGGAAAATGAAAAACTTCAATTGTAGGTGAACTTGTATGAAAAAAACATAGTCTCAATACATTTTGATGTGGGAGATTATGTTCTCATGTGGAATGCCAGGTTGGAAGATAAAGGAAAGCATGCAAAATTTGAACCAATTTGGCTGGAACCTTATATTGTCCATGAAAGGTATGGGAAAAGTTCATATTTATTGAAAGAGCTTACTAGAAATATTTTAGAACTGCCAGTTCATGGACAGTTCTTGAAGTTATACTTCTCATGAAGTATAATTATCCATGAACATTAGGTTTGTATACATAGTGTGTTTCTTCATGTCTTAGCTTAATTTGTTTTCCTGTTGTGTGAGTAGTTTTTGTTTTCTAGTAGGTTGGTCTGCTTCCCTTGAGATTCTGAATTCTTGTAACACCTACAAGAGGTATTCATCCCCAGAAAGAGCCACTGTTAGGTCTATTCAAAGAAATTTTGAACAATAAGTCCCTGGTCTATTTTTGCAAAGTGTCTTGTGAAGAATACTTGAAAAAACCCTTGTTTCATGTTTTAGAGTATAAATTTTGGTCCTAAAACCCTAAGCGTCTAAAAGGTTTCTATTTTCATGTTACTTTTTGTCACTTAAAGTCATGTCTTGAATGGGTTCCTTTTAAAATGTTCATGTTTATTAAGTTGTTGGTATCCTAACCCTGTGGTCCTGTATTATTCCCTAAGTCCAAAGTCTGCAAGTGCTTTATTAAATCCATTATCTATCGAGAAAATGTATTTTGATCTAACAGCTCGCTTAATGGATTATTCCTAAAGTGCTTCAAATCTACCATTTAAGCCATTAAGACCTATTTACATGTGTCTTTACTGGGTCTGATGGTTAGAAAGGATCTCAGTTCAACAATGGGCAGATGTATTTTCATCGTATGGTAGACTTAGTTGCTTGATCCCAACATGATCAAGATCTATCCTTTGAGAGATTAAGTCTGAGCGACGTGTGTCTTTGGAATGACATGGGCCCTATCCAACTATTGTATGGTGGAGATTAAACACTGGATGGATCTAATGGTGGGCTTAATCACTTATGGAAAAGATGTGTAAGATCAATCAGTTAAGCAATTAAGCGGTGTTGACATGTGGCAGTTGGTGGACCCGGGAATTTTGAGTAGTTGTTGATTAAAGTGCCGATAGTTCTATTTTGATCAAACAAATGACTTAATGGCTTATCCTAAATATGCGCAAGATCTAATGTCTAAGCCATTAAGCAGTGATGATGCATGTCTAGATGGTGACATGTATTCCACTAAAGGTGAATCTGACCACAGATTAAAAGGTGAACAACTTGTTAAAGATCTAATGGCTAACTTAATCACTTAAAGGTGAAGTGCATGAAATCTATCACTTAAGTGATTAAGTCATGATGCCACGTGTCCTAGTGGGCCCAACTAAGATTGTAAAGGAAGAACTAAAGGAAGAGAATGTATAAACAGATCTGACAGTCAGCTTAATCACTTAAAGGAAAAGTGATCGACATCTAGTGGATAAGAGATTAAGTTGTGGTGATGCATGGCAGAGGAAGTGGATCTGGTACAATGTAAAAATGATGTTAAGTAAGATGCAAGTTGGAAAATATTGGATGGATCTCTTAATGACTTAAATGAAAGGTGTGCAAGATCTAGTGATTAAGCCATTAAGCCATATTGACACATGTCCAAGTGGATGACGTTGTAGGTGCAGTTAGTAAACTCAAGGTAAAATAACTTGCAGCCAAGTTAAGATGAATCTGATAGTTGACTTGATTGCTTAAAAGGAAAGTGAACAAGATCTAGCATTTAAGTGATCAATTCATGCTGACACATGTCCCAGATGAATAGTTGTTTTTGGGAAGAGATGAGAGCCATCAGATGAAGGAGATGTTTTTGAAGATCTACGGTCCAGATTAAAAATTCTTAAAATGATCGTTAGTGAGCTATTAAGCTGTGAGTTTTGAACCAGGTTAATTGATTGCAGAATGTGTGGCCACTTTAGTTCAATTCAATGTGAAAGACTAATTTGATTGAGGCCATATAATTCATTTCTTAAACTTGAAGCTTCCATAATTCATCAAAATCATTAAAGCAAAGATTAGAATTACAGTGACATTGATCTCTTCATGAAAAATTGTAGAATGGGTAAGTCTCTTGTGATACAATAGAAATTCATGTATTTAGTGAAATTTGAAAGTTGAAAAGGTTTCAGAGTTCTTATTTAAATCTAAATATTAGTCTCGTTAAAATCCCTAGTTTTAGAAAATGGCCCCTAGGATTGAATTGTCATGTAAGATAGAATATAAGGATAGAAATGTGAGAGATGACCTTCTATAGCGGTTGAGTGGGTCCATAGGTGATGCTACCCAAATAAAAAGAATAGTTCCAGCACATCCCCATTTTAGAGTCGGGGAGGGTTTATATGATATGGGTAGATGGGAAAAGGATGCCAGGACTAGCATAAATGGTTTGAATTTGTTTAAAACTACTTATAGTCAGAGGAATTCTCCCTCCTGAGATTGTAACATATGGTATCTTGATGTGGGTAAATTGATAGTGCCAGGGGCATTTATGGATATAGACCTTTTAATTTTAATAGAAAATACATATGACAGGGTATCCAGGGTTTTAAGAGGCACATAGGGAAATGTGATGTTAATTGTCATGGTTAATGAAATTAGAAAATATTCAAGTTAAGTGATCTTTCAATTCAAATGGATGATATTGACTTCAACTATTTTAAACAAGTATATCAGAATCAGAAGGAATACTACATCAATGAGGATTTGAAAGGATACTTCAATAAGATAGGGGATTTGATTATTGTGGGCCCAAATACACCAGAGCCATTCAAATTGGACTATTTCAATAGTAAGGCTAGGAAAATGTATAGTGCCCTATACCTTATGTTAGGAGAAGATGAAGAAGCAACAATGCCTATTCACATAATGCTTATGGTTGTTCAGATTTTGCATCCCCATCTATCAGTAGTTTTTTATTATGCTTCCTACATTACTGAGCTAATGCATGAGGGTTTAATAGGCATCAAAGATAAAAAAATATACTCAAGCCAATAGGATGGTATTCTCTAATGATGCACATGATTATGTTCAATAGTGGTTATGTCTTTGAAGAAGAAATGGACCTCACTAAGTTCCAGGATGATGAGGATTTGCCTGTTCAACTCTAGGCTCTTGATTTATTTTGGGATAGAAAAGAAGCCAACTATGTAAATTTTGATAGAGGTTTTTCTGCTAGGCTTAAATCACTGATATGTAAGAAAAACCCTAGAATCCACATAGACATGATGAGACTATTAAGACCTATGGAGTATGCCCCAGAATTAAAAATTGTTCACAATTGGGGAGATCTCATTTTGTACCCTGTCTCTATAGTTATCAGAGTTTATGGATTCAGGGGAACCCCAAATGTTCTGCCTTACAGAGTGCCATTGAAGATTGGGATAGGAGAAATTTTGAAGAAAATGGTTGTATTGCAAGAAGAAGCCTTGACAGGAAAGATGAAGGGAAGTATTTTCCCTACCCTCACCAGAGCCCATCACTTCATTATTAAAAAGGGAGGATGGACACAATTTGACAAATATTTTAAGCCACACCATCTAGCAACATCTATGTCAAGATGTGTAGACAATTAAGGTTTTATTATGGATATGTTTAGGAAGAGGACCAAGTGCCTGACACTTGATCACCAATTTCCACTTTCCAGGGGAAATCATAAGGAATGTGTTTGATCTAAATGATCAAGAAGTCAGGAAAGAAAAGTGGTTGGTGTATAAGAAATATTTGGATTTTGTTCACAATTTTGACAGATCCTATGATCCTTTGAAGGCATTTTTGCCTTGGGCTAAGAAAATTGAGTCTCTGATGACAATGTTTGAAGATATAATGTAGACTCTTAACCAAAAGAAAAAAAGTAATGGAGACTGAGCCAGAAAAGGCTGAGGCTATTCTGAGAAAAATTACATAGGGAATGGTAGTTCTACCTAGGAATTATGTGGTCTATAAATGAAGAGGGTATAGTACAATTATGCCCAAGATTGATAAAACTTCTAATCAAAAGGGAAAGAGACTAGCAGATACCAGTACTCAAACAATGAAATCTCCAAAGAGGCAGAAGATGGAGGGAGAAGAACTAGCAAGTGAGGAATACTCCTCTTCTTAGTCCCCTCTTCAAATGGATGACCAAGATATTACAAAGAAATTGGTGCAAATAGGAAATATAGGGCATGTTTTTATCACATCCTAGGAGATACAAGAGGGAGTTCTAGAGGCACCTAGGCATACAACTCTTGATCTTACAGTAGCAGAGTTTGTAGGAAAGGAGCTGGACCCTATAACCAAATAGGCCAGGGAAGAATTTCTGTCTAATGATAGTTTTGTTAAGGCTAGAGCCTTCATTCAATTCTTATGGAGAACCCATATTGATGAGTTTAAGGATAAATTTCACAAGTTGCAAGAAGCTCATCCAAACTAGAGAAAGGAAGACATTGAAAAGGAGGTCAAACAAGAATTGATGACCAAATTTGAAAAGATAACCCCTGAAGAGGGCAGGGAGTTGGTGAAGAAGAAAGGGGTCCTTATCTTACCCCATTAGGATCTGGCTGATGCTATTGTGTTTGATGTTGTAAGGAAGGAATCCAAACCATTACACACTGGTGGGACATTAGTTGGTGCCCAGTTTGGTGAGGATTATGAAACACTAGCAATATGGTCTTGGAAAAGGAAAGATAAAAGGAGAACAAATGAAGATGACCAGGCTAAGAGTGTAGGCAGCCTCATAATCAAAAGAGTTTTAGATGCTTCAGGGGTAGAAGTAGCTAACCTTACTTTGAAAACTGCTAAATTAAGTTTGAAGGTAGCTGAGAAGCAAGAAGATGCTTTCAAGAGCTTAACCCAAAAGTATGAAGTTGTTCTGAAAGCTTACAATGATGAGAGGGTCAAAAATATGCAAAAGGATGATAGGATTGCATTCCTAGAGGGAAGGCAAACAACTCAAGTTTTTCCTCAAAGGAGGACTACATAGGACCCTCACCAACCATCCTCATCAAGTCCCATTATCACTTATCCTCCTTCCCCTGCACCGTCAAATTTTACCACATTAGAGAAGGTTGAGCAAGAAAAGGCTAGACTGATAGCTGAAAGAGCAGAGTTGGAAAGACAAAAGAAATAATGGGTTGAGCAATCTTCCACCTTTAGAGAAGCAGAGGCATGGGTTAATAAAAAATATCTAGATAAGATACATAGCACCCTAATGCATTGTACACATGAATTGGTGCCTACTTCCATATATGCACAAGGTAAGAAAATTGTTAACATGATGAATGAGTATAATGCAGACAAGGACCAATTAGACCAATTGGTGGATAAGTGGAAAGGAAAGGGAGGAGAGTTGAAATTCTTCCACAACACTTGCAAGAAGGGGAATGATGTTGACATAGTCTTGACATGCACTCATAAATGTATCAAACTACTCATGAACATATACATAAGGAGGAGCATCGTCATTAGAAAGATAATGGGCCTAAAAAAGGAATCTTCAAAGGATCGTTATGAGATGTTCCCAAATATCTTCAAGAAAAATGGAAATATAAAATGAAGAGCATCGTCATTAGAAAGATAATGGCCCTAAAAAAGGAGGATTACACAGGACCCTCAGCAACCATCCTCATCAAGTCCCATTATCACTTACCCTCCTTCCCCTGCACCATCAACTTTTACCACATTAGAGAAGGTTGAGCAAGAAAAGGCTAGACTGATAGCTGAAAGAGAAGAGCTGGAAAGACAAAAGAAAGAATGGGTTGAGCAGTCTTCCACCTTTAGAGAAGCAGAGGCATGGGTTAATAAAAAATATATAGATAAGATACATAGCACCCTGATGCATTGTACACATGAATTGGTGCCTACTGCCATCTATGTACAAGGTAAGAAAATTGTTAACATGATGAATGAGTATAATGCAAACAAGGACCAATTAGACCAATTGGTGGATAAGTGGAAAGGAAAGGGAGGAGAGTTGAAATTATTCCACAACACTTGCAAGAAGGAGAATGATGTTGACATAGTCTTGACAGGCACTCATAAATGTGTCAAACTACTCATGAACATAGACATAAGGAGGAGCATCATCATTAGAAAGATAATGGCCCTAAAAAAGGAATCTTCAAAGGACCATTATGAGATGTTCCAAAATATCTTCAATAAAAATGGAAATATCAAAGATGAGGTGCTATGGCATCGACAGATGAATGAAGATTTGGCAATAAGGACCAATAGCATAATTACATTGGAGAGTACATTACTATTTGTTCAAACAGTTGAGATAAATGGCAAGGCTAGAGAATTTTTTGCATTTTGGTCATATGAGATTGAGAAGGCTTATACCACTTGGAAGGAAATTAAAAACATAAAAGATGAGGTCCTCAGCATCAACTATCCAAGCGATGAGGTGTATACTTCTTGGAAAGACAAGTACACAATAGGTGATCCAGTTGAAGGTGCCAACCTACAGGTGGATGAAGAATCCCAACAGGTTGGTTGATACAGTTGAAAGTAAAGATCATACATCACCAACATTAGAGAAAATAGATTCTAGATGGCTCACACAGAGCAACTTTGAGTCAATTGCAAGTACAAAGTGGTCAAAAGACAAAATTTGTTGAATATCTATTGTAACAAGAGTGGTTATCACTCCATTAGCTATTTTGTCTTTTTAGTGATTCATTAATTTTGTCCTTATTCCAATTTATCCAAAGCTTGTTAAAATATTAATCTATAAAAGGATTCCCAAGATCATTGGAAAGGGATAGAAAATTTGTATTGTAAACCATTTGTAAAGTTTTTATTCAAGAGGGGAATAATAGCATAATTTGTACTAGATAGTGTAAGAAGGCAAAAATAAAGTTAAGAGGTCTTTTGCAGGGTATTGTAGAGGTTATTTTTTAGTGCATTTTGTATACTAAAAGAAGATTTTCTAAATTTAAAATAATGAACCAGATTCCAATCTCTCCTGTGTTATGTGTCATATGAGTTATGGATTTTCCAATTCATTAGCATAGTTTTATCTGTGTTTATGTACTTATTTGAGAGTTCTGATCTAGGATCATATTAAATTAGGCTCTGATTTATGCATAGATTCATCTGATGCATTACAAGGATTCTATTAGTAGTAGGGGTTTTGGGATGGTTGTATTATGATTTGAAGTCTTGGGTAAACATTAATTTCAGCATACTGTATCTGAGTCAGAATATATCCCAATGGATAAAGCACTGATCTGAAGCTGATAAGTTTTGTTTTACTACATATTTAGTTGTGTAATTGGTTGTATGTTCCTATAAGAAAAGATTTTATAGTCCATTAAGTCTACTTTTGTATCAATTTGTAATAATTTTCTATCTCACACTCCATCTCATGGTTGATGTTCAATGGGTAATCAGCCAATTACCTAGTATCTCCCGACCATGTTGAGTCATTGTGAGATTAATGCTTGATAGTACCTTATAGGACATATCATAAGGTATTGCAGGGTGTCCCCCCCTTGGTGTAGCAGGGCCTAAAGTGTAGAAGTATTAAGAGAGTTCTATTTAGTTGATCCTTTTTCTTTCATGAGTTTATATTTGGAGGTGGCTCCTCTATAAAATATTCACAAAGGGAAGAGGTTGTTGTTGTTTCTGTTGCAACATAAAAAGAAACCAACAGACCTACCCATAAAGCATAAAAATTTCCATGATTTCCTTTGTCTTGATCATTCACATTCCACCTCAAAACTATATCTCCTTCCAAATATTTCCTTTTTGTGGTCTTCTTATGAAACAAATCTTTCACTTTCTGCTACAATTCTTGATTTCTTTCATGAGCTTGATTCCTTATTTCATCAAATTATGCAAGTTGTTGGAGAAAGTCTTCCATGAAATCCACTTCTTCTCATTGCTCATTATTTACAAAATTTTATACTAGAAACAAATTATTTAGTGGTAAGTGAGATTTATTTCTATAAACAAGTTCATATGGGGCATACCTAGTAGACTTTTTAATTGTAATTCTGTCTGCCCAAAGTGAAAATGGTAATTTTGAATCCCATAATCTTTTGTTGTTATCTAACATTCTTTTGATAATCTTTATTATATTTTTGTTGGTAGATTTTTATTTCCCATTTCCTTAAGGATGATAAGGGGATGAAAAAGAAATATTTATTCCATACTTCTCATGAAATTCAATGAATTTTGTAGATCTGAAACACATAGCATTATCACAAACAATCTTCTGAGGAACATGAAATCTTGTCATAATATTTTCAGTTAGGAACTTGATTTCCATCTTACTAGTATCTTGTCTAGTTGGTATGGCTTCCACCCACTTAGTGAAGTAATCAGTGGCTACCAAAATTCATTTATGTCCACCACTAGATTTATCAACAATTTCACCTATGAAATCAATTCCCCACATTTGGAATGGTTCTTCAGCAAACATAGGGTTAAGAGGTAATGCACCATTATATTTGAGTTTCACTAAAAAATTCTGACATGCTTCATACTTTTGAACATATTCATGGTAGTCCTTAAATATGCAAGGCCAATAATATCCTGCATTCAATATCTTATGTGCAATGTTTTTTCCTGAAAAGTGTCCACCACATGCTCCATCATGGAGATCCTTAAGCACCTTTTTGGCTTGATATATATCTAGACATAAAAGAATTATCCCATCCATGTTTTTCTAGTATAAGTTTCCTTGCATTAATATGTATTTAGATGCTTGTAATTTCACTTTCCTCTTTTGATTATCAGTAAGGCTTTTAGGGCATTTCATGTGTTTTAAGAAATGTACTATGTTAGTGTACCAAGGGCATCTTTCAATACTTGTCTGAGTTTCACTTATATCAATCTAATTCACTTGTAATGCATCCATATTTGATTATTCCATTAACCTTTCTAAAACTTGTCCTTTGATAATCTTAGTGACCTAAATCTCTATATCAAATTCTTGAATTTGATTTACCCATCTGCATCTTCTCCCAATGACTTTTGATTGTTTGAATATATCCTTTATTTCTATATTAGGGACATATGCTATCACTTTTTCTCCTACCAAATAAGGCCTAAAGGATTTTACTCCCTTTACAAGTGCATAAGCTTGTTTCTTATTGAAATCATAATTTAACTCACAAGCTTGAAGGGTTTTGCTGAAGAATACTACTGGTTGTTCATATCCTTCATTATTCTTTTGTAGTTAGACAAAAACAATGGTGTGATATGATGCAAAGGAAAATAATTGAAATGGTTTAGTATAATCTGGGGACTTGAGGATAGGAGCTTCCTTAATTGCCTTTTTAATCTTTACAAATTTCCAAATCTTCATTTTTCCACTTCATGTCTGCACCCTTCTTTAACATCATAGCAACTGGTTTAAATACTTCTTTAAAGCTTGGGACAAATCTCCTTACAAATTTTATTTGTCCAAATAAGTATTGGATCTTTTTAACACTCTGAGGAACCTCAATTTTATCAATTGCTACAATCCTTTCTGGTTCTATTCTCACCCCATTCTTGGATACTATATGCCCTAATAGTTTTCCTTTAGTTACTACAAAATGAAATTTCTTTGGGTTCAAGGATATTACATATTCAAGAGCTCTGTTAGCATTGCCTTGTAAAAATTTGAATTTCTTGGTCTTTAGCTTTTCCCAGGTTTCCTTGGTTTCAAATTTTGTCCTTTTCTATGAAAAATGGTCAAAACCCTTTTTGAAGTCATCTTTTAGCTCACTCACTCTATCACATCAGTCTTTGTCAAATGTCCTTAAGTTGCACGAGTGAGCGAGTTCTATGTTTTTAAGTCCTAAATCGCGTAGTCGCGAGGTGTTTATGTCAAGTTCTGGTCTGTGCGCGAGTGGGCGACGAGCTGTTTTGCAATGAAAATCATGCAATCTTGATGTTTTATCAAGGTCAAGTAATAGGTCTACAAGTCAGCGATGGGTTAAAGTTATGTAAGTCACGCACTCACTGTAATGTTATTCTGTTTATCTCATGCTCTGTGACTGAGCGATTCTTGTTTAAGTCTCAAGTAGTCGCATACCCGCTCATTGTTTTATGTCAGTGTCATAAGTTGCACGATCATACGATGAGGTCCTATCCTATAGGTCACCCACTCACATAGGTTTTAACTCATGTGTATTTTGCAGAGAAAGTGTGCGACAAAGGTATAAAGCACCGAAAAGAAGGTCATCACTCAGTCGCCAGTCAATGAAGATGATCAGAAATCAGCTCACGAGTTTGTGACTAAGAACAGAAAAGACACATCACTCACTCATGCAGGAGATAAAGCAGGAGTATTAAGTGGTGCAGGTATGTGACGAGTCAAAGGAGAAAAGCATCGCTCAGTTGCCAGTCAATGAAGATGATCAGAAATCAGCTCGCGAGTTTGTGACTAAGAACAGAAAAGACACATCACTCACTCATGCAGGAGATAAAGCGGGAATATTAAGTGGCGCAAGTATGCGACAAGTTAGAGTATGCAGTAAAGAAATCATTGTTTCTCAGTCGCTCAAAATCAAAAAGTGTATTTTAAACAACTCACGAGTGTGCGATGATGAAATAACTGAAAGAAAAGATGCATTGTCGCTCAGTCATCCAGATTTAGATGAAATGAGATGTTAGCTCGCGAGTGTGCAATGAGTTAAAAAAGCAAGCATCACTCACTCGCATGAATCCAAAAGTAGAGAAAAAAAGGAATGCAAGTACGTGACAGACATGAAATGAGCTTAAAGACTTGGGTCATTGCTCACTCGCAGAAGATGAAAAGTGGAGCAAGGATGGATGGTGAGTATGCGACCAGTTGAATAGCAGGGGTGCATCGCTCACTTGCAAGGGTCTTTCCAGAAATGAAGAAACAACACTTCAACTAAAGAGCCACTAAAATGAAGAAACAGAGAACAGAACACAAAATGGTGCAAAACAGAAAAGAGACAGGGCTAAATACGTGTCTGAGGCCAGAGCTGCCATGGATGCCAGGTGAGGTGGAAGCTGTTGCCTTTTGATTGGCTTACCATCAAAGAAGAATAGATGGGAAGCAAAAAGGATGAATCAGATATGGTTAAGCCATGAAAAATAAACCTTGTTAATTAGTTTCCACCTATGTTTTGTTGCATAGTTGTTGTAAGCGGTTATGTAATTCTTCCAGCATGTTGGTAGCTTGTTGCATCCTTGTACTATAAAAGGATTCCAAGACTACTGGAGGGATGATGGTCATTTTTCTGTCCAAAAATAATACTAAGTCAATTGCAATATATCTGGTCTTTTCTGGAGAAATCTCTGTTGAATGTAGTAATTGATGATGATTTCTGAATGAAATCCAGTTCACATTTTCTGAAGCATTTAGTGGATTTTTTGTCTTCATTTTAGCATTCTAAATTTTGTTTAAATTGAATGTTCAAGGAGCATTTTCAATTTATATATCTATAAGGCAGATATATGAAATACTTCTAGGGTTCTTTCAAGGAGAGAATATACCTTAGAGATATTTCAACAAAGTTCATGGTAGCAAATGAATCTGATCGATTAGTCTGGCTAAATGTACTGAGGTAGATATATAAGGTATATCTATTTTTGTGTTAGATCCTGTAATTGCCTTAAGTTTAGTCTTCAATCATGCTGGTTAGAATTATTCACAGATGACTCCATGCCCTTAGATTGAGCACTAGTTATTTTTGTTCAATTAAGTGACTATCACCATTAAAAATCAATCTTTACTCTCAGTTTGGTCTGTTTTAGTAAAAGTTGCAGTGATTATTCTCTGTAATTCCACCATTAACAAAAATAGAATAATTTAGTGATTTCATTATTCTAAGTTTTCAAGGGTAATCCCGCCCGAGTTTGTGGAGCTCAAAGTGCAGGAGGTCTTAAGACCTTGTTACTGTTGTCCTACTCTATGCTTGATCAGTGTCAAGGATAAATAGAGTGAACCCTCTGAGGAGTATTTTTATGACAGCAAGAAAAGGGAACAACAGAAAATGGTGACTCTACTGGGGACTGTTATTTAAAATTTCATTTTTAAAGTTCTCCTTGAAATCTGATTATAGACAAGTATTCATAAGTACCCGAGAAAGATTTTGGCCCATCCGAGTACGCCAACAAAAAATGGCGACTCTACTGGGAACTGTTATTTAAAAGATCATTTTTTAAAATTTAGTCCAGTTTATGAAATCACATAGTGTGTATTTTCTTTTTACATGTTCTCAAATATCACTGTCTAAAAGGTGAATCCTAACTTTCCCAAAGATTTGGGTGGTGACTCTGAATATTGGTTATAGTATTTCTAAGGGGAATACTAGCAGATTAAGTGTGTGAACATTCATTTCAGTATAATGAGGCATACTCTGATTATTGGTTATAGTATTTCTAAGGGGAATACTAGCAGATTAAGTGTGTGAACATTCATTTTAGTATAATGAGGCATACAAAAGCAAACATAAAGAACCAGTTTCAGGCAACATCAGAAATTAGTAGTTCCAAAAATCCCAAAAGAAACTACTCTAGAAAAGGGGAATCCTCTAATACTGCATCTTGGAAGCCTAGGTCAGTAGGCCAAAACCAATCATTAGACAATATTCTTGAGAAGGAAACTAATAAACCCCTGATTCCTGAATCTGATACACTTGGTTACTTTGAAGACATTTTCAACCCTAGAAAAAAAAGTATGTTTCAAGAAAAGGCGGAGGCATCCTCTTGCTTTGAGGAAATTCCCTATAAGAGGGTTGAAGAACAAAAGCTAGAAAATCAAGTGAATATATATGATTCTTCTAGTTCTGACATTGAGGAGGTCCTTAGGGATAATGACCTTTTGAAGAAGGAATTGGATGAACTACTACTTATCAAGCAAAGGAATGATGAAGCAAGAGAACAAGAGGTTATAAATGCTATCAATGAAAGGGAAACCTTAAAGAAGCGAGTTGCTTAGCTGAAGTTGGTAGCTCAGGGAGCAAAAGAAGGATTTCATGGTTTGAATAAAGAGATTTTTGGAGATGTAAACACCTTGAAAAAAGAATGCCATGAAAGATAGTATATGCTCAAGGAGGGTAAACCCCAGAATACAGGTCCTATAATGACACAAAATGTTAAACCTGAGAATCAGAAATCCCTCAAGCCTCAGGTAGTAACACAAAATGTATCAGCAACTGATCTTGGGCACACAAATACAGATAAAGGAAAACAAAAGATAACGGGGGTTAGTTTTTCTCAACCTAAAATTGAAGAGGGTATATCTCAAGATGTATTTTCACTTAATATGGAATTAGAAAGGGAAAGAAAAGCCAAAGATGATATTGCAAAACAGTTGGAAAAAGCTGAGTTGGAAGCTGCTGCTGTAGAGATGAAGAATAGGATTGCTTTCCTACATTCCATGACCAATCCCAATGCTACAAGTAATACAAACACCCAGACACATAGTGCAACCCAAGGGGTTGCATCACAGTCAAGAATGAGTGGGCCTAATAGAAATATTAGCCTCCAAAATATGGGCATTGGTTAGAGCAATAGCCATACCACACAGAATGTTGGCCAGAATACTATTTAAAATTTTCAAAGAAGACCTATTCATCTGGAAAGATATAGATATTTATTCTTTGATGGGATCCCTAGCCAACCAAATCCTATTCCTAATGAGGTCAGGGATAAAATTCCTAAATTTAGTGGGAATAATGCTATAACTGGTGAAAAACATTTGAAAGTATTCTCTGATACAATGAATGATTATGAGATTGAAGATGAAGATGCTATGATGAAATTATTTGTGCAATCATTGACTGAGGATGCAAGAGATTGGTACCGGGGTTTTCCTGATCATAGTATTTATTCTTGGGATGAATTTGTTAGATGTTTCAAAGAGCAATATGGTGACAAGATAAATTTTGGCTTTATGTTGAATGAGTTCAATAGCCTAAAAAAATACACTAATGAAGGTATTGCTGAATTTAATGCAAGATTTTAGAAGGCTATGTACAAATTGTTTCAAGTATTAAGATTGGATGAGAATGTATGTGTTACTGCTTATTGTAATGCTCTGGATGGAAAAATAGCTTATTTGCTGAGGGACAAAGACCCCCAGACTATGAGAGAAGCATATAAGTTGGCTATAAACATAGAAAGCAACAGAAGGGCATCTGGAAAGCTTGGTAAATGGGATGACAATAGGCTGTGGAAGGAATAAAAAACACAGCCAAATAAGAACCCTAAGGAGGAAAATAAAATGGATGCATTGGTAACTATAGTGAAAGATCTTGTTTCCAAGGTGGATAAGAATGAGAAAGGATTTCAGAATAATAGACCACAGTTTCAAAGGAAGGAGAGACCATATAGACTACAAGATTTCTCTTATAAGACTCAGTGGAAGGATGGGAAACCTGTGTCAGAGGAACATAATGATCCCAAAAACAAAGAAATTCCTGACCCATTAAAAAACAACAGTGCCCATAATGTGGAAAACACTCCCTGGTGTATGGTCTGCAATATGCCCCATTCCCCATATCAATGTGCAATAGCTCTAAGCTTATTGGATCAACATGAAAACATTGGAACACAAGAACATCAAGATGAGAAGAAACCTATAGTAAACATGTGTGCACTCACTATTGAAGATGATAATGGTAGTTCAGATGAAGAATCAGAAGAAGAGATCCCAATAGCAGTGAAAAATACTAGCACTAAAGTAGGGAAATTCCCATTTGGAATGCCTGATGAGGAAGAGATAAGATGTTTCACCATTACTGTTGTAACACAAGCAAGAAGTTCATACCAGCTTAGGAATAGAAAAATTGACCAAGATGTGGTACAACTTGACTCACCTGTCATTATAGAAGTTGTAAGTGAAGAAGTCAAACAAAAGAGAGATACTGTGACTAAAGAAAATAAAGTCACCCCTACTCATGACTGCCAAACAAAGCCATTGAAAGAAAGTATAGGTAAAGTGCCTCCTATTGATAACATAGCTCTCCCTACTTTTAATATGAAGCAAGCTTTGTCTCAGATGAAATTTTCTATTTCTTTGATTGAAATGTTTAAAATTAAGGAACATAGGGATGCAGCATTTTCATTATTCTTTGACCTACCCTTTTCACCTAAAAATGTTGTTCTGAGAGATGAATTGAAAAATAAGCATGAAGAGAAGGATAAAATCCCAATTTTTTTGGGAAATATATTCATTCAAGAGCCAGATCAGATTGATCCTTTTTATATTACATTGCTCACAAACAATATGTTGTTAAAGAATTGTATGATGGATTCAGGAGCTACTGCTAATGTGATGACTTATACTGTTATGAAGCAACTGGGTCTAGATGTGGATACTAATGGTGGTAAATGTTATGCCATGGACAACAGGGAAGTACCTGTGATAGGAACTTTGCATGGATTGGAGGTGAAGATTGCTGCTTATCCTGAAGTTGCTTTCAAGATAGATGTTGTGGTAGTGGATTCACCACCCCATTATGGTATGCTCTTATCAAGACAATGTGCAGCTGCCATTGGAGGACATGTACAATTGGATTTATCTTTTTCTACCATTTCTGTTAATGGAAAAGAAACCACATTGCTAAGGGAACCTAGATCTCCTGTTTATGTTGAAAAGGTTCAGCCTAGCATGTTAAATTGTTGTGTGGATGTGGACATAGACAATTTCAAAGTGGAAGAAATTCAACCACAATTGAAAAATACAGACCCCATCATAGATGAATATGAAGTTGCTGTAGGCGGGTCAATGTCAGATTTGTGTGAACTGACCTTTGAATGTTTTCAGCAAGATATGTGCCAAGATGAGGGTATGTATAATGAACTGCCTGCTTATTTCTTTGAACCATAGTTTGAAATGTTTGGTGTGGAGCTGGGAGAAGATTCAGATTCTACTTAAGATTATTTTCTTCAGCCAGAGGTGTGTTCATTTTTGCAAGCATGGGATGATGATGAAAGTGTTGATGCATTTTCATTTAAAGATGTTGAAAAGAATCAGCAAGGACATGTCAGCTATCAGACATAAAATCAGTCTTTTCTTTTTCCAATTCAGCATGTTAATGTTTCTGGGGATGGACTAAATATGAAGCCACAAGTGGTAGTTCATCATGATTTAATTGAATGCTTGCGTGATACACATTGGATGGAATATGAATCTTTTTCCTTTGATATCCAAGCATTAATTGAAGTAAATCAGCATCCTTCCAGCCATGTAGTGGATTTGGAATGTTTTTCTTTTCAGCTGGTTGGAAATTTAAATGAATGTGATAGCCTTCTGTTACATAGTGACCAACACATTTTTTAATTTTGTGATTTCCCAATGCATATTGATAGTAAAAGTATTGATTATTTATATGTGATATGCTAAAGATTTGTGGCAGTGTGTTGGATCAAGCAGATGAAAGTGATTTTTTTAGCTTACCTGTGTTTTATGGAGAAGAGAATTGTATTTTTGATAGGGGTAAGTGTTGATTTTAGACGAGGAAGGGCCTATGGATTTTGTGAATAATGTGTACATTGTACAGTTTCTTTGTTTTCAGTTGTGTGGTGTGTGGTTTTCAATAAAATTTCCTAGCTTGAGAAGAGAGATAATTTTGAAGTTAGAAGAGAAAAGATAAATCTGATTTTTGAAGGTTTAGGTTTGTGGTCTGTTCTCTAGAGGTCTGGCTTCTAATGACAATTTTGCAATTATCTTTCCCCAGTCAGAGCCATTGTTAGCACTGCCTTGTAAAAATTTGAATTTCTTGGTCTTTAGCTTTTCCCGGGTTTTCTTGGTTTCAAATTTTGTCCTTTGCCATGAAAAATGGTCAAAACCCTTTTTGAAGTCATCTTTTAGCTCACTCGCTCTGTCACATTGGTCTTTGTCAAATGTCCTTAAGTTGCATGAGTGAGCGAGTTCTATGTTTTTAAGTCCTAAATCACGCAGTCACGAGGTGTTTATGTCAAGTTTTGGTCTGTGCGCGAGTGGGCAACGAGCTGTTTTGCAATGCAAATTATGAAATCGCGATGTTTTATCAAGGTCAAGTAATAGGTTTGCAATTCAGTGATGGGTTAAAGTTATGTAAGTCACGCACTCGCTGTAATTTTATTCTATTTATCTCATGCTCTGCAACTGAGCGATTCCTATTTAAGTCTCAAGTAGTTGCATACCCGCTCACCATTTTATGTCAGTGTCATAAGTTGCATGATTGTGTGATGACATCCTATCCTATAGGTCACCCACTCACATAGGTTTTAACTCATGTGTATTTTTCAGAGCGACTGTGTGACGAAGGTATAAAGCACCGAAAAGAAGAAGGTCATCGCTCAGTCGCCAGTCAATGAAGATGATCAGAAATCAGCTTGTGAGTTTGTGACTAAGAATAGAAAAGACACATTGCTCACTCACACAAGAGATAAAGTAGGAGTATTAAGTGGTGCGGGTATGCGACGAGTCAAAGGATAAAAGCATCGCTCAGTCGCCAGTCAATGAAGATGATCAGAAATCAGCTCGCGAGTTTGTGACTAAGAATAGAAAAGACACATCGCTCACTCGCATAGGAGATAAAGCGGGAATGTTAAGTGGTGTGAGTATGCGATGAGTTTGAGTATGCAGTAAAGAAATCATTGTCGCTCAGTCGCTCAAAATCAAAAAGTGTATTTTAAACAACTCGTGAGTGTGCAATGATGAAATAACTGAAAGAAAAGATGCATTGTCGCTCAGTCGTCCAGATTCAGATGAAATGAGATGTTAGCTCGTGAGTGTGTGACGAGTTAAAAAAGAAAGCATCTCTCACTCGCATGAATCCAAAAGTAGAGAAAAAAAGGAATGTGAGTACGTGACAGACATGAAATGAGCTTAAAGACTTGGGTCAGCGCTCACTCGCAGAAGATGAAAAGTGGAGCAAGGATGGATGGCAAGTATGTGACCAGTTGAATAGCAGGGGTGCATTTCTCACTCACAAGGGTCTTTCCAGAAATGAAGAAACAACACTTCAGCTAAAGAGCCACTAAAATGAAGAAACAGAGAACAGAGCACAAAATGGTGCAAAATAGAAAAGAGACAGGGCTAAATACGTGTCTGAGGCTAGAGCTGCCATGGATGCCAGGTGAGGTGGAAGCTGTTGCCTTTTGATTGGCTTACCGTCAAAGAATAACAGATGGGAAGAAAAAAGGATGAATCAGATATGGTTAAGCCATGAAAAATAAACCTTGTTAATTAGTTGCCACCTATATTTTGTTGCATAGTTGTTGTAAGTGGTTATGTAATTCTTCCAGCATGTCGGTAGCTTGTTGCATCCTTGTACTATAAAAGGATTCCAAGACTACTGGAGGGATGATGGTCATTTTTCTGTCCAAAAATAATCTAAGTCAATTGCAATATATCTGGTCTTTTTTGGAGAAATCTCTGTTGAATGTAGTAATTGATGATGATTTCTGAATGAAATCCAGTTCACAGTTTCTAAAGCATTTAGTGGATTTTCTGTCTTCATTTTAGCATTCTGAATTTTGTTTAAATTGAATGTTCAAGGAGCGTTTTTAATTTATATATCTGTAAGGAAGATATATGAAATACTTCTAGGGTTCTTTCAAGGATAGAATATACCTTAGAGATATTTCAACAAAGTTCAGGATAGAAAATGAATCTGATCGATTAGTCTGGCTAAATGTACTGAGGTAGATATATAAGGTATATCTATTTTTATGTCAGATCCTGTAATTGCCTTAATTTTAGTCTTCAATCATGCTGGTTAGAATTATTCACAGATGACTCCATGCCCTCAGATTGAGCACTAGTCTATTTTTGTTCAATTAAGTGACTATCACCATTAAAAATCAATCTTTACTCTCAGTTTGGTCTATTTTAGTAAAAGTTGCAGTGATTATTCTCTGTAATTCCACCATTAACAAAAATAGAATAATTCAGTGATTTCATTATTCTAAGTTTTCAAGGGTAATCCTGCCCGAGTTTGTGGAGCTCAAAGTGCAGGAGGTCTCAAGACCTTGTTACTGTTGTCCTACTCTATGCTTGATCAGTGTCAGGGATAAATAGAGTGAACCCTCTGAGGAGTATTTTTATGACAGCAAGAAAAGGGAACAACAATCTCTTTGAAAAATATGCTCCAAATGTCCACAATGATCTTCTTCCCTTTTGGAGTAAGCAGTTAGGTCATCCTGATATACCACCATAATTACATCAATGAAATCCTCAAAGACCACATCCACTATTCTTTGGAAGGTAGCTCCTATGTTAGTGAGTCCAAAAGGCATTCTAGCATATACATAAGTACCCCAAGTTGTAGTAAATGATTTCTTGTATTGTTCCTCTTCTTTTACCTTTACCTGGTTATACCCTAAGAATACATCCATCATTGATAAGAATTTATTTCCTGTGACCTTTCATAATAGTGCTTCCATGTTAGGTAGTGCATAATTATCCTTTAATGATGATATGTTTAGATTCCTGAAATTTACACAAAGTCTATTATCACCATTCTTCTTCTTGACAGGAACCAGAGTTGAAACCCATGTTGAGTGTCTAATTGGCTTTATTATACCAACATCCCTCATCTTGATCAACTAATCTTTCATCTTAGGAGCTAGAGTAGGGTTTATAGGTATTTTCCTTTGTCTAAATGGTTTGGCATTAGGATTCAAAGGTATCTCATGTTGAAAATTTTCCCCTTGGTAAGATTTAAGATCATCATAGGACCAAGCAAACACATGCCTATATTTTCTCAATAATCTAATGATATTTGTTCTAATCTTGGGGGTTAAGATTTTACCCACAAATACTTCCTTTGGAGTCGCTTCATTTCCCAAATTTATCCTTTCTACTTCATCCACTATGACATTAGTGCTTTTCTTGTCCATTTTTGAATCTTTATTGTCAAACAACCTCTCCATTGCTACAAGACCTTTCATAACCTTATTGGTTTTAAGATGAATGATTTCCTTTCCAAAAAAAACTTCTTTCCCATTCTCTATTTAAACATGAGCATTCAAGTCTATCAATTGATCTTCATACTCTTGTTCACATGCTAAAAATTTGATTATATCTCTGTCAACTTCAAAGATTTGCCAATTGTTGATGTTATCAGGTATAGCAGGCCTAGTTTTAACTTCAAATTGAACTATGTCTTCACAAGGGATGTCATTATGCTCTAATGCCAAATTAGACATAAAATATGCAAGGGTATTTTCTGACCTATCTATCCAATCAATAGAAAAAGCATCAAAACATTCCATAGAATCCCATACTTCATTTCTATATTATTTAAGATGAGGCTCCTTAGCAACAAATTTACTTTTAACTTGAGAAATAATCAATTCAAAATCACCAAAAACACTTAAACATTTTATTCCATGCTTACTAACTATCTTTAAATCAGGAAGTAGAGCTTCATACTCAGTGACATTATTAGTACATTCAAAATCTAGTAAAAAGGAATATTTAAATATTTTCTTATCAGAGGCAAAGAAAATGACACCAGCTCCATTACCATCCTTGCAGCAAGCACCATCAAAATACATTTTCAAAATTGTATTGTCATTTACTTCAGCATGTAGTTTAATAGGCTCAGTATTATGCATTGCACTTTTTGAAATACTTACCTAAAAGTTATCCATATTAGAATGAAAAAAGTGTATAACCAAGCTTGGATCCACATCCTCAATAATGTATGGACTTATAGTCTCCTTTTCAATCCTTACATCCCTTCCATTCACTGGAATATAAGCATATGAAATATCTAATTGGATACTACCTCCTACTAAGCTAGACCACTGTCTAGATAGAAGCATTCCATAACAGGAAGGAGCCTCAACCATAGTAATATCCATTTTATATGACATTTCAAGACATGTAGGAAACTTAAATTCAACATTTTTCATTATGCCTATGACAGGAATAGATCTATTATCCATAGCATAACATCTACAAAATTTGGTATCAAAATTCATTCCTAATTATTTCATTACATCATTAGGCATAATATTCACCGCTGCACCAGAATATATCATACAATTCTTTAACAATCTATTATTTATCAATAGAGTAAGATAGAAAGGATCAATTTGATTTCCATTTTTGTTTAAAGTAGTTCCTAGATAAATAGCTAGAGGATCCTTTACTTCTTGGTTAAGATCTTCCTTATTACCTACATTAGACAATATTTTCAAAGCTCCACTCTTACATTCAGGTATTTTAACTATTTCAAGCAAAGAATCATATATTTTAACTTAAGATAATGCATTAGAAATGAAAGAACAATCACTAGGAAGAGATTTACTAAATTCCTTTTCTCTTACTATTGTTGGAAAGTCCTGAGGTTCTACCTATTTATCTTGAGAAATATTTTTGTGTTTTAGCCTCTTTGGATCAGTTCCTTGGTTAGGCTTCCCTCTGTCTGCATTTATTGTTCTATTCCTTAACCTGTAATTACTTATTTCTTCTTCCATTATAGCTATAGTGTATGTTTTCCTCTCCTCTTCTATTAATTCTCTTAATCTTGGAGTACTTTCCTGATAGTTCCCATAGTGATATACTCTATTTAGGTCATTCGTGCAGTAGTATTCATCTCAGGAGCTATAATTATCATATTCCTCATAGGATTTGTTGATAAGTTATTCATAGTGGGTTGTTGATCATCATTATGATCTTCATCCTCTTTCCATCTTTGGGAAACAACACAATGTTCATACGAATGTGGTAATCTTTAGGCTTCACACCAAGGATAGCTTTCCAAAAAATGGTTGTTTTTCCTCAATGGACCAGGAGTATGTAATTCTTTTTTCATTGGTTTCCCATCCTTCCATTTTGTGTCATAAGGCATATCCTACAATTTATATATGTCACTTTTGTATGGTACCCGATTATTTTGGTTGTACTTGAAATTATCTCTCCCACTATTCACTTGGAGGCCTTTCACCATGTTCATAAGCTTATCTAATCTATCTTCCTCCATGTGTTTCTTAGGGCCTTTTGGGTTGAAAAATTGAGTATCCTCCCTCTTAGTGATTATACTAGATGCCTTTCTATCATTTTCAATAGCTATAGCAATCTTGAAAGAATGTGCCAAAGTAGAGGGCTTATGAGATATGATTTCATAATTTGTCTTGCTATCAAAGGCACCCATATAGAAATTAATTAGAAAGGAATCAATAGGCTAAACATCTCTTGGAATCCTATTTATAACCTTATTGAATTCAACCATAGATTCATTCTGATTTTTCTTCATACTTGTCAACTCATGTGAAGAAAAAGAAGTATCATTGTGATAACTGAATTATTCAATGAATTGATTTACAAATTCATCCCAACTAGATATGGATCTATCTGGAATACTTCTAAACCATTATGTTGCATGTTCTATGAGGGATTGAGAAAATAGTTTCATGTATAAATCCTCATTGAATTCATAAAATTATTGGATAACATTATTCAAATTTACACAATGTACTTTAGCTGATTCTGACCCATCCCCTGAGAACTTTGGAATTGCACTCCTTAATTCATTTTTTATGTCATTAGGAAATCCCCTTATGCCATAAAAATCTAACTGTCTCTATCTGTCAAAAACCATTGGGGCTCTATAGTTGTTCCCATTTTTATTGATAGCTCCATGTCTTTAATTCTGCTGACTTGTATTTTGGAATCTCTGATCATTTCTTGGTCCAAAATTTGAATTGACATTAAAATCTCTTGGGCCATGATTCTGATCCCTATTATTATGATATCCACTATACATCCTTCCATTATTTTGATGTCTATGCTATTCATGTTGGTAATATGTGTTAGGATTCACTCTATTGTTTTGGTTATGCTATTCTCAATTGTTCCAGTGTCCCCAATGATCTCTCCTTTCCCTATCATTGCTATTTTTCTCAATTCTTCCCCTATTGTCTAGTTCAAACAGAGGATTGGTATGATCATTGTTAAAAATATGCCCACTATTCTTCCTATGAGGAGGATTGTAAACTTCATTTCCATCATCCTTAGGAGCTTCTTTGTCTCTTGGTGATCTAATTGTACTTCTTGTTATTCTCATTTTCCTAAGATTCTCTCCTGGTTGTCTTTTAAGAGCCATGACCATCTCTTCATCTTCTGATCTTGCATTAGCCATTTCACGAAATACAACATCCTATTTGTTAATTATTTTCTTTCTTTCAGTTATTTACTAATTTGGATCATGTTGAGAGATTACAATTTTCATCACTACTCTCATGGCTATGATGGCTTGAATTAAGGAATTGTTCACAAGCATACTCTTGATCATCCTTATCAAGATATATCATACATGGTACATAAGGCATCTTGACACTTGAATTCCTACCTTTCCTTAGGCTTAAGTCTAACTTAAGTTGATATAGATGTAGGGATCTATTAGAAATATGTTGAGTTAAGGTGGGGGGGGGGGGGGGGAATCAGGAACCAATAAAACTTAATCCTTTTANGGGGGGGGGGGGGGTGAATCAGGAACCAATAAAACTTAATCCTTTTAATCCTTTATTAGATTATTCAATCTGATTGCATACATGAAATGAAAAGAAATAGAACATTCACAACACTTGATACACTATTTGGTTACTCAAAAACCTTCCAAATAGAAAGTAAAACTGGGGTGGGGATGGTACCCACAAGATTTATTACTGTATTATAAATTTAGCCTGTTAAAGCTTAGAATTGACCACTTCTAATGGCTTGCCCTGTTAGGAGCAATAAGGACTGTTAGGTCCACCTTGTGAAAGGATTTAATATAATATAATTAACTAATGGAATTTTGTTAGGATATTTATAAAGGACTGTTAGGTCCACCTTGTTAGAGGATTTTGCTGATGCACCTATTAGGATGAACCAATAGATGATCTTCAATGCAACTCTGATTTTCTGAATAAGATCCAATGATATAAACTAATCACCTAACTGTAATGGATGAGTATCTGTTGTTACTTATACTGTTGTAGCTTCTTAAAAAATCTGTCTCTTCATATTTGCATACATTCTTCTATAATTATATTCACACATATTTTGATAAAAAAAATAATTTATATTTATACCTTATCCAAGCCAAACATAACTATAAGTCAGCTTCCATAAGATAAATTAATATCTAACAATATAAGCTAAGTCAGCCCAAAACTATCACTCAGGTTTAGTGAACCACTCGGGCAATATATTGGCACTTGAGTATTATGCTATCATTTGGGTGACATACTAAACTCTGGCACTCAGGCTACTCTGTGTACTCGGGCTACTCTGATTACCACTATCTTCTCGGTCAACACTATCACTTCTTGGGTTACATTGTAGCTACTTGGCTTTCACTGTTGGCTCGGTCAACACTGTGATGACTAAGTGTTTTGGAACTAATTGAAAATATGTATTTCCATAAGGTCATCAATCTCCCACTTTGGCATTAGTGATAAACAACCACTTATCATGTTCAAATATTGTTCTACATCAAAACTCCCCGTTATCATGTGCTTGGGTACTTGCTTGGGTTTTGACAACTGCCCTGCTACTTGGTTACAACTGACTCTATTTTTTATTTTCATTTTTTTTGGTAACTTTACATATATGTCTCTGCTCTACTTACTCTGTACATGTATTACCTTATATATATCTTCTCTATATACATTTCCCCCTTGTTCTTGACACAAATGCTAAAATATATCTATATGGTAATACCAAAATAGGATAGGAAATCAATGTAACTTCAAAATTTGAGACAAAGTGTTGTCCCAATTATCTTGCAACACCTTCAGGATGTGCAATTCAATTTGTAACTCTGCTGATAGCTCCATCATAAGATCTGCAACTGAAAACTTTTTGTCATGAATAAGAGTCTTGACATGATCTATACATTTCTGAATTACATCCATGTGTGGAAGAAGTTGACTCTGCATAGCTGTGAGAGATTCTCTTGTCCTTTCTTCTTCCCTTAGAAATTCTTCCTACATGTCAGTCAGATATTTAATTTTTACAAAATGTGTTGAGCTTGAACTCGAGTTAAGTGCCACCTGATTTGTACTTTCCTTCAGATCTGTATCTACCTTTTTTAGCTTTTTCTTTATTTCCATTGTGAATTTCAAAGTATCACTTAACTTTAAAAATAATAAAGAAACATTATTTACTATAGTTTCTAGAGAGCTAATGAGACAATTTAGCTTTACTTGATCAATTGTAGTCTTTCTTGCAACATTCTCTAGAACTTTATTTTCAAACTTTGTTTTTGCCTTCTGCAATAGTTTTTCTTGACCACTTAAATTTATATTGAACTTGTGGACTATGGCTACAAGTTGGTCCATAATAGAATTATTTTCATTTACTTATACTTCTAGTGCATCTAGGAATATACCTTTTATGTCTTCTAGCACTCTGTTCCTCTTCTTCTCTGCTCGGAGCTTCTTTTGTGTAGCTCTTTTCTTCCATAGCTCCCCTAGTGTATCCATATGCTCCATTGTTAGATTGGATAGATCCCAATTTGGAATCACAATGTCTTTCTCAAGATCAATATCATCAGTGTTTATTTCTTTTCCTTTTCCACTGTCCTTAGGATTAGGTGAAGGAACAATTTCCTTACCTTTTCCACTATCATTGATATCCTTTCTTTCCTCAGTCTTCTCCTTAGTATTCAGTTGGAATAGGTCATTGATATTTGTTTTACCAACTATAGGTTCTAAATAAAATGTAGCATCTATTCTCACTAAAGGAATATTCATAGTTACCTTTTGTAACTCAGTCAGGCTTGGCCCAGTAGTAGGTGGATCCAGGTGCTCGGGTCCTACTAGTTCAAATGTTGATTAAGTAGATTTTTCTTTTCTCGGAGATAGGATGATATGTATAGGTGATTGTGGTAGAGATGACTTTACCTCTACTTCTATCTGTTATACATTGGATGCTTCAATAGATTCTACCTTAGGTAAATCTGCATCATTAGTCTTTTCCTTGTGTTATGTACTCTGTACTTCAGTCTTGTCTACTTCTTTGATTTCTAAGAATGTCTTCCATTTTTTTGTAGCATCCTACACCACATCCTCTATCTTCTTGTTCAATATCTGGAAGGTCCTGAACCTTGGAGTGTGATTTCTTTCATACTTGGTCATGGCCTCTTTTACCTCTTTGTTTGTCATAGTAGGCATGAATGCCTCAGTGTCTATTCTCTAATGTATTTCTCTATTCAGAAAACATTGCTCTAGGGAAAAAATATTTCCTTTAATAGGTCTTCAAACATGTGGCTCTTTAGTTCAGATGGATCATACTTCCATCTAGTCATCTTCTCTACAACTGCATCCTCAATTTTCTTATGTTCATCCTTAGTTCTAGAGGCATAATTCAAATATTTCAGAGAACTCATACCACTACCTTCTCTTAAGGATTCATTTTTCTTCTCAAAGGTAGGTGAGGGATTCTTCAATGTGATTTCATCTTCTTCATCTTCCTTAGGTAATATGAGTTTCCTTCTTGATCTTCTTGGTTTGCTAGTAGTGAGGACATGGGTATGGGCCTTAGGTGTTTTCTTGAGAACTAGCCTCTTTTTCTTCTTAGGAGGCTTTGCTTCTACCTCTTCCTCTTCCTTTTCAGATACATAATCTTCTATCTTGATTTCATATTATTTTCTTACTAGGATAGAAAGTGAATTCTTTCCATACTTCTTTCTAAACTATTATAACCTCTTCTTTCCTCTTTTCAGAATCTTAGGAATCTCAATCTCTATTGAAATTATTCTCTTAGCTTATACATATGTACAAAAGTAAGGTGATTTGGGATCAACAGGCTCATTCACAAGAGCTTTAATGATGTTCTTGATCTCATCTATGTTAACCTCATATGCAAGCGGTTTCACCCATGCAACCCTAGGTTTGTCTGCCTGTATATATACTTTATCATAGTCAACTAAGAAACAAACATCATCCTTATGGTCTTAAACCAATTGTTTAGGAATTATATACCTATTCTACATATTTTGTCTAAATTCCTCAAAATATGCATCCATGATGCTCTCAAAATTGTCTCCTAATTCAGCTATGTACTCATTTATCTCATATATTATAGGTCTATCCTTCTTCCAAAAAAATGTGCCTTTGGAAGGGAAAACATTATGAATGTAAAAGAATATGAAGAACATAAGTGAACCAAAATTACATGGATTGGTCTTTGATGTCTAGATGCTTTCCATGTTCTTTCTCAATTGGATGAGCTACAATTAAGCATGGTCGAATGAGAGGTTGTTCTTGACCACCTTGTATGCCAAGTCCATAGCCTCACATGGTACAATGTTAGGTCTACTAGAGCTATATATTTTGTGAGAAATAACATGAATTCCAAAATTTAATTACATGTCAGTTACTCTATTTAGTCTCATACCTCTACCATCCCACTCAACAAGAGTCTTCTCAGCTAGAACATCCCAGGGTAGGGTTTTGGTAGCTTAAGACTTGTCCATCATAGGATACCCTGTAACATGGTGTATCATTGTCTTGGTAATCTTCACTGGTTGCTCTAGCCATAGCTGCATGTCATGAACATGACTCAGAATGAGCATAATCCACTTAACCTAGAAATTTTATGGCATATGCATGATGTGAGTCAGACCCTTGACCTATAGATGTTTATGCTCTGGCTTCAGGTTTTTGGCTTCACAGAGTTTATCATAAGCATTCTTCATTTCCAATTTTCCAAGATATTGAATTGTGCAATGATAGAAGGCTCGGATGTCATTAATCAACAATAACCTTGGAGGAATTAGGGAATGAGCTCCCATTAGGTCTATCTCCTCTGCAACTGCTAGATGAATCTTGAACTTAGGAGGTTCGCATATTACATTCTTGACCAACATCTATGATCCTTTCTTAACTTTTTTGTTGGATGTAGATGCCATTATTCTTGGAGGTTCGATAAAATGTCGCAACTTAAAACTTTCAAATACAAATTCATTCTGAATCACTTAAGGCACTGAATCGATCTGCAAACTGAAAGCTTTGTAAATAATAACACTTGAAATTCATCTTTTATAAGAGATTTTACCATTGGTTTTTCATTAAATGCTCCATACATGGTAGTTGGCATAGCTTAGAATGAAGCTTGAATGAAGCTCGATGAACACCAACTTCTGTATCCTCAAAACCACATAACCTGACTTAACTCATTTAAGCCTGTGTAACTCAAGTGATACAGAGATCTTGACTCAGTTGAAACACAATGTGTCCTAGTGCATCAATATGCTGATTTGGACTTGCTAGCATGTCTGGAACTGATGTAGGATGGCTTGTATGCATAGTTCCAATAGTCTCCTTACTTATTCAGAGATGGTAGATCCACCCAATTTACTGCTTTGGGTGCCATTTGATCCTTCATTGTTTGGATCTAAATTTTTAGAGGATTTTCTTACCCACTGCTGACTCATCTAAGTTCTGATTTCTGAGATCTTTGCTTTGCGTTTCTCAAAACCAGTATCCACTTTTTCTTTATTCATGCAATTATTTCTTATATGACTGAGTTGTTTACATACATAACATCACTTAGTAGGATTCCTTTTTCTGAGGTGAGTTTTTACATAATTTGCACCAATATGCCCATATTCACCATAGTGACAACATCTACTCCATGTGTTGTAATCCCACCAAAAAATTACTTTGGCTAATTTTTCAATATGGTTTCATTTCCTAGTTTTGCACTCAGCGGATTTGTGACCTTGTTTGTTACAATTGAAACATTTTCCTTCAAACTTAGTTTTCTTAGTACATTCACTTGCCCTATGTCCATGTTTATTTTATTTGTAGCATTTACCATTAAACTTTGATTTTCCATTGCTCCAACACTTGTTTGTTGTGTGTCCTAACTTCCCACAATTATTACAAGCATGTAACTAAATCTTGTCATTTTCTATTTGAACATTAAAGAATAAAGTATTAAAATCTTTATTCAATTTCCAAACAATTTCTTCCTTTTAAGACTTTCAGGCTTCATCGTGTAATGAACCAAACATCAAATAATGCCCATCGTATAAATAATTATTCATGGCTTTGTAATAATTACCAATATGAAATACCACACAATGTAAAATAATTGACACATGGACACAACTTTAGTTGACCACATCAAGTATTATGCCTAAGAATAGATGAGAGGCTTGCCACTTGGATCTTATCTGCTCCAAAAACTTATCATCTTTTCAATTCCCTGCTACTCGTGTCTCTTCTCAAGCATCGAGCTCATTTTTCCCCCTGTTTCATGGTATCTTGTCCACCATAGACAACGGGTCTCCAATTAAATCTGACATGAAAGATGTCAATTTGAAGTCATCATCTTCGCTAGTTTTATTTGTCATGGCCGAACTCTTTATTTTGTCTATCAAATCTATCTTCAATGTGTTGATCGGCTGGCATATTAGTACGATTGAAATTGCTTAATACACTGTACAGTTCACCTTGTTATGCTTCCTTCAAACTGGATGATGATCTCATATTGGGTTTCATCTTTGAGCAATCTCTGTGTTCAATTCGAATACCTGGTGCACAAGACCGAACTCTTCTTGCCTATTACCTCTTGTCTTATCAACATATCGCATTTCTTTGTCCTAGGTTGGGCTGAGCATGTTAACCTTAATATGGTACCATTTACATATACCCAATCGTTTGATGATCCCATAAGACTTGATACTTACCGTGACTAAACTTTCTCATTTTTGTAATTCACTGTAAACTGTGGCTCTTGTTGTTATAGAAATTGCTTTGGGCCAAGTACAAACATCCTATATTTTTAAAGATCACCCTCGATGCCTTTGAAAACCCTTTCTTATTACTTAATAGATTCAACCTCTATAACAGAGTTAGCCCACGTCTGCCATATTTAAAGACTTTGATTGTTGAACCAGATGTTGGCTTCAATAGATTTCACATTATGTCAAAGGGTTGAACATCATTCTCTTTTCAACACTTTAGAAAACATCTAGGCATCTATGAGAAGGCCAAGTTGATTGTGGAAACAAGACTAGGTAGGACTCCATCACCATTGTGAGCCATTCGATAATCTTAATTCCAATCTTAGTGCTAATATCTCATGGTGGCTCACTCGATCTATTTGAAAGCTCCTTTCATTGTTATCAGCCCCTGCAACAAGTTCTATTCTGGTTTTTTTTGTAGGAATTGCCGCTATTTGCATACTAGTTCTTGGAAGTTCAATCTCTTTATATGGTCTTCATTAATAAGCCACTTAGAACTTGACTCTTTGTTTTACCTCACCAAGCACATGTTGTCACTGTATGTGAGTGATAAAACTGAACCTCCCCTATTTCAAATTAAGCATGCTTATTGAATGAAGCGACAGATTCATCATGGCCTCACAACTTAAACCGTCACTTATGAATTGGATTTCATTCTCGAGCTCAGGTATTCTTCCATGCTCTATGTTGATCAAGCCAATTGGTGGATTGCTTAACCGAATATTGCCCAGCAATATGAAAACAAATGACACAAGCTATCTCTCTGTACTGGTTCTCACTGTGACTGTGTATGCAACATAACTATATGAAAACTGCATTTCATTAGTTAATTCAGGTGCTCTATTCACTATGCATTGAATTCATGAGCACGCAAAGGAAAGATATCTTTCTTGTGATGTATAGTAACTTTGCAACTTGAATATTTTATTAGACTTGCGTGACCTCCACCTCTGTTTTAATTCCTTTCAACTTTTGTTTTGACATTGTTGATTTCGCTTGCAACATTATCAAGCTGTGACTTGTTTAATGGATATCATCAAGCTTAGCTATGGATACAATCATCATGATAACACTATATCCAATTTAAAAATCCTTCAAACATAACTAATCTTTGTTTAGCTTCCTCATAGAATATTTTGGACTTTGACCTTCACAGGTGGAAAATGCGACATGGGCTTCTCCAAGTGGAAAATGACTAGTGGAGGTCATTTTCTGCTTCCTCTTGATTTTGAAAGACTGGCCACCTTTGTCCACTTACTTCCTTTGTCAAGGGTTATTGATCACTTTGATGAGTTAAAACACATAAAACAGAGCATGATCAACTCGAGCCTCATCTTGGCAGAAATTTGCAAATGTGCTTCTCTCCTGCGTGGAAAATCCCAAACTGTCCCATGGAAAAAAATGACTATTGAGGTGCATTTTCTTCTTCATCCTCTTTTCATTGAACTAGACTCCTCTTTCAATTGTGCTAAGTGACTCTTAAAAACCGAGCATGTCTTTAATCTTCTTTGTTCAACATTCTGTCGCAAGCCAACATCCCTTACCTCTGGCAGAAAATTGGAAATAGACTGCGACATCAGATTTTTGGCTTCTCTATTTTGGTCACTATTTTGTGTTAATTGCTTCCTGGATTACATTGAAAATGTAGTCTTGATGTTATAAACTCATATGTTTCCACTTTAAATCAGGATTTTGCATTTTCTCTTTTCTAGTAGAAAATGAGACTTTGACTTCTCCGTAGGCATAATTTTACCTTTGGAGTTCATTTTTCGCTTTCTCTATTATGAGTGAGATTTTAATACATATCCATAGTCATCATCCTTTGATCATCAAATCTAGAGGCCTTTGATTAAAACATGATATCAGAACACACTTGATCTTGGAATTTGCATTGATTCTGACCATTTAAACCATGAGACTAAATTTTGGATTTTGAGCTCCTCAAACTTGGAGAATCTGGAATTTTTCTTCTTGGATCTTTGGACCCATTTCAACTTCATAAGAACATGTTAGTAAAAATCAGGGGACACATTAAGGGATATCTTTCATGGGAGGCGACTTTAAATTTTTTTAAAATGGTGTACTGAAAGTGCGCCTACAACTAACTCTGAATGGGGATTATGTGTTGCAAAGTACATAAAGAATCTAGCATCTCTATCAAAATATGAGTGCCTTATCCATTGGGCTATAGGGTCTAGGTAAAAGAGGGTAACATAGAGCTGCTTGCCAGGAGGGCGGAGGGGAGCAAGGCAAAGCCAAAACTGGGAAAGCAGGAAAAGCTAAGCTAAGCACACCAAAACTGTGGAAGCAAACTTATTTAGAAAACATGGTGAGGAGGCCTCACCAAAAGGAAAGTGATCATGGAGAACTCACATGGCCGTTGACTGACAAAGAAAAATATGAGCCTTTCTGGTAAAGTGGATTATGCTTGAACAAGCTGTACCAAAACAAAGACTCTTTGATAGCCTCCTTAGATCTGAAAACAAAACTGCCACAGTGCAAGAAATTAGTGACCCAAAAGTACTTTCCAAACAACTAGGCTCCATTATAAATCTTTGATTCTTCTACACTCTCCTGCACACCACTTCTCATACATTCAACCATTCTTTGTGAAGAAGAAGAATATTCAAAATATTCTGAATATGATACCAAAACATATTCACATTCGCCACCTTTGACAATATCATTTTTAATAGAGATTTCAGCGTTCAAACTAGGATTGACAAAATCAGAATATTCACATGATTTTGAAAAAGTTATTGCATTATACTGATATCCAATGTGATCATCTTCAGGAGAAACTTCATAATTCAAAACAAAACTAAAATAGCATAGACTTTCTTTATTCATAGGATCCATCCAATCTGAAACAACTTCATCATTCTTTGTGGCTATCAATTCTAAGAATTTTTTATCCAAATTTAAAACCTTAATGCTTGAATTGGTTGTAGAAGAACACTTACATTTAGCTGGAACCAAGACTTGATTAACTTCCATTTCATGACAAAGAAAAATATAATCCAACTTTTTGATTTCTTCATGATGTTGCAATATTTCATTAGACACAGAAAATCCTTGTACAAAATTTGTTCTTGCATCTGCCTTTTCAACCACATTCCCAAACTTAGAAGAATTCTTATCAAAACATGCTTCAGTTTTATCCTCAATGCATATTTCATCAAGAAGATTCAACTTGACATTCTCTTCAAAAGAAAATGATTCTAAAATAGGCTCATCATAAACTTGTGCAGATTGAAAATCATCCTTACTATTATCTTCTTCAAACTTGAAAGTTTCATATTCCTCTTATGCATAAACTAAAGGAGGATTTTCATAAGAGACTTTATACAGAGAATCATCACTATTTTCATCAAATCTGAAACTTTCAATATCAGGAGCAAAAGAAAGCATATGGAAATCTTCTTTTTTGCCTTTGATTACCGTTTCTTTACCACTATCAAGAATCTCTTTATTCATCAAAATTTGTTCTTCTTGAAACTGGAATACTTCCTTCTCTCCAAGAACCAAACAATTGACTGATATTGGTTCTTCATTTACTAGTTTCTCTTTAGGTATATTTGCTGGAACAAATTTCCCTTTCTTTCAATCTTGGACATTGAAAAACCTTTGGATCACACAATTTAGCATCAGGGTAGATTGATGATCTTCGGAGAAACTCAATCCCTTCTTTTCACCTTCAGCAATACTCTCTTTAAAGGCAATCCAAAGGAATTGTAGATTTGGATCCCTTTCAGCATTTATCTCTTCAACTGTAGGCATCTTTCTGCTTTTCTTTCTTGGCTGAACCTCTTGTTAACTCAAGATTGAAAAATTATAAGAAACAAGGTCATGTGGAACTTCTGAAACTTCATCATCATCCACCTTCAATTCTTCACTTAACTACAACACTCTTTTCTCACAATGCTACAACAACTTCATTTTCACTTCAAGCTCTTTCATCTTGTGAAACATGGCACAAAAAATTCTCCATAACAGAACTAGTACATGGTCTTCTTCAATGTTCAAACTCATTTTTCTCCCGTGAGTAATTCTTTCTCTAAAAGCATCAAACAAATCACGCAATACCGAATCATGCATTTGATGAAGTTCAATAAAAGAAGGATCTGGCCTTCCTCTTTTCACAACTTTAATGGGTATGGTCTTTTTCAAATAGAGTCGCCAATCTCCTACAAGTAGAGATAATAATAATAAAACTGAAGAAACTTAATTAAGCACAAATCTTCTTTTCCACCTCCCCAGTAGAGTCGCCAAAAATCTGTTGGTAAACATATTGTTCTTTTCAATTTAACTCTCAAATGCCCAAATCTGTGAGAAACAATTTGATACCAATAGTTGGGTAATCTATCACTAGATTGATATATTTCCTCTGAATTAAAAGGTACAACTCCCTTATGAATGATATTCAATGAATTTGGTTTATTCCTAAACTAATTGGGTTCATTCTTAACCTGAGAACAGAAGAGGAAAACCAAGCCAGCCCCAGACTGAACTAACTCGGGTAGAGAATTCAACCCTAAACCTAGCCAAATCCAAGAACCCACACTTCATATGACTTCCCAGCATTGGAAATGCATAAATGAATGTTGACAATGCAGATTAAGAAATGAAATGAAAAGAAGATTAAACATCTTAATCTTTGCAACAGGAATAGATGAAAATACTCTGATCTACAACCCATTTTCCATCTGACTCAAGATGCAAGAAAGTGCTCAAAAATGAATACAACAATGCTTCAATTGATCATAATTAGAAAATTAATAACCGAATGCTCCGATTCAGAATAAAACCTCTCTTTGTATTGAACACAACAAATAAGGATACTCAGACTTTATTTGCTCACAATCTCTTTGCCAAATCAATTACAAAAATTAGAATATAGATCCCCTAAATGCATGAAATGAAATGCATGAATGAAATGCTGTCTTCTCCCACTCCAACACTCTATCTCTTATAGAAAAGAAGAACCCCTTTACAAGAAAAGAGTTTACAATAAATAGCTTTCTCTACGACTGTTCGGTTCTGTAACCGCTTCTTCTTGTGAATTTTCAGTTTCACGATGACTTTCTATCTTCCCTGCCTTTTCGATCTTCTTTTGTAACTGAATCTTGTCTTTTTCTATTTGAACATTAAGGAATAAATTATTAAAATCTTTATTCAATTTCCAAACAATTTCTTCCTTTTAAGACTTTCGGGCTTCATCGTGCAATGAACCAAACATCAAATAATTCCCATCGTATAAAAAATAACCCATGGCTTTCTAATAATTACCAATATGAAATACCATAATTTAAAGTAATTGACACATGGACACAACTTTAGTTGAACACATCAAGTATTATTCCTAAAAATAGATGAGAGGCTCGCCACTTGGATCTTATCTTCTCCAAAAACTTATTATCTTTTCAATTCCCTGCTACCCGTGTCTCTTCTCAAGCATCGAGCTCATTTTTCCCCCTATTTCATGGTATCTCCTCCACCACAAAAAAAGGGTCTCCAATTAAATCTGACATGAAAGATGTCAATTTGAAGTCATCATCTTCGCTAGTTTTATTTTTCATGGTCGAACTCTTTATTTTGTCCATTGAATCTATCTTCAATGTGTTGATCGACTGGCATATTAGTATGATTAAAATTGCTTAATACACTGTATAGTTCACCTTGTTATGCTTCATTCAAACTAGATGATGATCTCATATCGGGTTTCATCTTTGAGCCATCTCTATGTTCAATTCAAATACATGGTGCACAAGACCAAACTCTTCTTTCCTGTTACCTTCTTGTCTTATCGACATATCGCATTTCTTTGTCCTAGGTTGGGCCAAGCCTGTTAACATTAATATGGTACCATTTACATATACCTGATCCTTTTTTGATCCCATAAGAATTGATACTTACCATGACTAAACTTTCTCATTTTTTCAATTCACTATAAACTGTGGCTCTTGTTGTTATAGCAATTGCTTTGGGCCGAGTACGAACATCCTGTGTTTTTAAAGATCGCCCTTGAAATCCTTTGAAAACCCTTTCTTATTACTTAATAGATTCAATCTCAATAATAGACTTAGCCCATGTCCACCATATTTAAAGACTTTGATTGTTGAACCAGATGTTGGCTTCAACGGATTTGACATTATGTCAAAGGGTTGAACATCATTCTCTTTTCAATGCTTTAGAAAACATCTAGGCATCTATGAGAAGGCCGAGTTGATTGTGACAGTGAGACTAGGTAGGACTCCATCACCATTGTGAGCCATTTGATAATCTTAATTCCAAGCTTAGTGCTAATATCTCATGGTGGCTTGCTTGATCTATTTGAAAGCTCCTTTCATTGTTATTGGCCCCTGCAATGAGTTCTATTCTGGTTTTTTTTGTAAGAATTGCCACTATTTGCATACTAGTTCTTGGAAGTTCAATCTCTTTATATGGTCTTCATAACTAAGCCACTTAGAGCTTGACTCTTTGTTTTACCTCACCAAGCACATGTTGTCACTAGATATGAGTGATAAAGATGAACATCCCCTATTTTAAATTAGGCATGCTCATTGAATGAAGCGATAGATTCATCATGGCCTCACAACTTCAACCGTCACTTATGAATTGGATTTCATTCTCGAGCTCAGGTCTTCTTCCATGCTCTATGTTGATCGGGTGAATTGGTGGATTGCTTAACCAAATATTTCCCAACAATATGAAAACAAATGACACAAGATATCTCTCTATATTGGTTCTCACTGTGACTATGTATGCAACATAACTATATGAAAACTACATTTCATTAGTTAATTTGGGTGTTCTATTCACTATGCATTGAATTCATGAGCACGCAAAGGAAAGATATCTTTCTTGTGATGTATATTAACTTTTCAAATTGAAGATTTTATTCGACTTGTGCGACCTCCACCTCTGTTTTAATTCCTTTCAACTTTTGTTTTGACATTGTTGATTCCGCTTGCAACATTATCAAGCTGTGACTTGTTTAATGGATATCATCAAGCTTGGCTATGGATACAATCATCATGATAACACTATAACCAATTGAAAAATCCTTCAAACATAACTAATCTTTTTTTAGCTTTCTCATAGAGGATTTTGGACTTTGACCTTCACAAGAGGAAAATGTGACATGGGCTTCTCCAGGCGGAAAATGACTAGTGGAGGTCATTTTCCACTTCCTCTCAATTTTGCAAGACCGGCCACCTCTGTCAACTTACTTCCTTTGTCAAGGGTGATTTATCACTTTGATGAGTTAAAATACATAAAATAGAGCATGATCGACTCGAGCCTCATCTTGGCAGAAATTTGCAAACATGCTTCTCTCCTACGTGGAAAATCCCAAACTGTCCCATGGTAGAAAATGACTATTGAGGTGCATTTTCTACTTCATCCTCTTTTCATTGAACTAGACTCCTCTTTCAATTGTGCTAAGTGACTCTTAAAAACTGAGCATGTCTTTAAGCTTCTCTGTTCAACATTCTGCCACAAGCCAACATCCCCTACCTCTAGCGGAAAATTGGAAATAGACTGGGACATCAGATTTTCCACTTCTCTATTGTGGTCACTATTTTGTGTTAATTTCTTCATGGATTAAATTTAAAATGCATTCTTGATGTTATAAACTCATATGTTTCCACTTTAAATCAGGATTTTGCATTTTCTCTTTTTCGGTGGAAAATGAGACTTTGACTTCTTCACTGGCGGAATTTTACCTTCAGAGTTCATTTTCTGCTTTCTCTGTTATGAGTGAGATTTGAATACATATCTATAGTCATCATCCTTTGATCATCAAATCTAGAGGCCTTTGATTAAAACATGATATCAGAACACACTTGATCTTGGAATTTGCATTGATTCTGACCATTTAAACCATGAGACTAAATTTTGGATTTTGAGCTCCTCAAACTTGGAGAATCTAGAATTTTGCTTCTTGGATCTTCGAACCCATTTTGACTTCATAAGAACATGTTAGTAAAAATTAGGGGACACGTTAAGGGATATCTTTCATGGGAGGCGACTTTAAAAAGTTTTAAAATGGTGTACTGAAAGTGCGCCTACAGAGACAAAGTAGAGAAAAAGGAAAGGAGGAGAGAATCAGACATACTCAGATTCAATCTAACCAATTGAAAATGCAATTGTGAGATTTAGAAGCAATAAATGCTGTTATTTTAATTGAGAAACTTGATCATGAACCTATTTTCCAACATTTATATGGCACATAGAAACCCAAGGATAAAGGTAAACAAAAGGTAGCAACAATTGAAATAAAGGAGCCAGTGAGTAAAGGGAGTGTAGTAGATCCCATGACTAAGATGGATACTGAGTTGGAGAGAGCCAAGAGAGAGAGGGAGATCATAGCGAAAGAATTAGAGAAGGCTGAATTGGAAGCCTCTGCTATTGAGATGAAAAATAAAATTGAATTTTGAAGGAAAATTTTTGGCCCTCCTCCTGCTGGCTCTAGTCCTAAAATGTCTCTAAAGTTAGGAATGAATTTATTACCACCTACTAATTCTGTAAGTGCTACTACATCAAATACTCAAGGTAATAATTCATCTCAAAGAACTCCTATCTATACTGAGAGATATAGATAATTTATTTTCCTTGGCATTCCTGGTTATCCAAATGAGATTCCTAAAAAGATCAGGGATAAACTTCCTAAATTTGTTGGAAATAATATTATAACACATGAAGAGAATTAGAAGAATTTTATGGATATGATGGATGATTATGAAATTGCATATGATGATGTGATGATGAAGTTATTTGTGCAATCATTAACTAAGGATGCTAGGGACTAGTTTAGAGGGTTTCCCCATGAATGTATTGGGTCTATGGATGAAATGAAGGAATGTTTCAGAGACCAATATGGGGACAAGACCAATGAAGGGTTCAAGCTGAATGAGTTCAACAACATAAAGAAGAACCCAAATGAAGAAGTGGTGGAGTTCAATATCAGGTTCCAAAGGGCAATGCACAGGTTACTGCAAGTGATGAGATTAGATGACAAGGTATGTCTTGCTACTTATATTAATGCTTTTAATGCAAAAATGGGTTATTTTTTAAGAGATAAGAACCCTAGAAATATTAGAGAAGCATATAAGGTAGCATTCAATATTGAAACAAATAGAAGAGTTTCTAGAAAAGTGGGCAGGAGAGAAGATTGGAAACCCACTAGGTATAACATGAAAGAATCAAATAAACCCTTGAGTACTAAACCAAAGGAAGATGATAATCTTAGGTTGATTATGAATGCTTTGAAAAATTTAAAACTTGGAGAGAGTAGTAACAATAGGGTTTCAAACAATGATAAGCCTTCCTATGGAAATTCCAACAGACATCCTAGGATGCAAAATTATCCTTATACTACTCAGGGGAAAGATGTGAAACCTATTGTCCCACAAAAGAAGGATAAATCTGATGAAAAAAATTGTGATCCCCTACACAAAACCTCTGTAAACATGTAAAATGATAACCCTTGGTGTGTAGCTTTCCTATCCCCTCATAATCCTGAGTATTGTGTTATTGCTGCTAGAATCTCTGCCACTGAATATCAAGAAGAAAATGAGGAGGAAGAATATGATGATAGTGGTTGTGCTATGACTTCCTCACATATTAATGATGAAACATATTATCAACATGATGATTCTGACATACAAGATTGGGAGATTTATAATATGAGATGTAATGCTGAAGGATGTGATGAGACCCCTATCCTTAGAAGACCAACTGATGAAATCAAAACAAACATGGTTGCACAAGCAAGGGGAAATTACCCTTTGAGAAATAGAGTAGTTGGGATTGCAAATGGAAAACCTACCGGTATCTTTATTAAGGATACCCCAAATAGTACCAAAAAGCCCCAAGGAAAGGAGAAATATCCTGAAGGTACAAATAATATTCTGATAAAAAAGGGAAACAAACCTATTGGCCCAAATCTCTATAAAGAAAAGATAAAAACACCAAAAATTCCCATACCTCATTCTAAAAGGGAAGATAAACCACATAAGGGAGATGAAAAAAATTGACTTCTTAAGTAGAAGATGAGGATTACACAAATTAGAAATCAAACATTTCTGATATGAAATACACCCCTGTGGATATGGGGAAACTTTTGTCTCAAATAACTATTAAGGTATCTCTGCTAGAAATGATGAGGATAGGAGAGCATAAAGAAAAGGCTTTAACATGGATGAAGGGTGTTAGCTCTACTAAGATTATGGGACCAGAGAAAAAAAAGAAAGTGTCAGACACTAAAGAAAAATCAACAAAGGAATATGATGAGCTTGTGTCAAAGATTCCTCAAATCTACTTGGATACCAATATTTTTAGTACTACTGCAAAAATTGTACATCCTTTTTTCTTAACATTATAGATAAATGGTAAAATGTTGAAAAACTCTATGATTGACTCTGGGGCATCTAACACTGTCATGCCTATAGAAGTTATGAGATCTATGGGATTGAAAGTAGACACACCACATGGGAGATGCCAAGCTATGGATTCCAGAGAAGTGCCTATCATTGGCACCATTAAGGCTTTGCCTTATAAATTGGCAGCTTTCCCAGATAAAGTATTAATAATGAGTGTGTTTGTTGTAGACATCCCCCCTCAATATGGAATGTTATTGTTAAGAAAATGGAGTGCATCAATGGGGGGAAGTATTCAATGTGATTTTTCATTTTCCACTTTCAACATTAATGGTGAAAACATCAAGGTAGCAAGGGAGACCAGAACTCCTCATATGATTGAGGAACAAGATGATAATAATATGAACTGTTTCTTTGATACTGAGATGGGATCATTTAATGTGTAGGAAAATCAAGTTGCAAGAAAATTACCACCTACATTATTTTATGAAGATATAAATAATTTATCTAAACAAACTAAGTTATGGGTAATCTATTTTGATGGCACCAGTTATAGGGAGGGGGCTGGTGCTGGGATTTTATTGATATTTCCTTCAGGAAGAACCTTCAAATTTTCATTTACTTTGTTATTTACCTGTACAAATAATGTGGCATAATATGAGGCTATGTTGATAGGTTTGAGATTAGCTACAAGACATTAAATCAAGTGTATCAGAGTTATTGGAGACTCTGAATTGGTAGTATCTCAGATCAAATCCAAATATGCTTCCAAGAATCATAGATTGAAAAAGTACCAAAATGCAGTCTGGGATGAATTGGAGAGTTTTGATAAATTTGGTATTGACTAGATGGATAAAAGCCAGAATAGAATGGCAAATTTTTTTGATAACATTTCTTTAAGGCCAGAAGATATTACTTTTGCTGGAATTTCTGAAATAGAAGTTCAAACTAGGCCTTCAATACCAAACAATGTGGATAGGTGGTAGGTATTTGATGATGATGTAGATATTATGAGATTCTTGTATTGTGCGACAGATCTTGAAAATAAAGAGATAGATTTTAGTAAGTATGTGAGAACCATTGATGGAAAATATATTGTCTTAGGAAATGAAATATTGCATTTGAAGTCAAATAAAGTCCCAAAGGGACTAGTTGTTCTAGAAAGAGCCTTTGACAATAAGGATAAACCATACTCTACTACATGTGTAAATAAGTCTAAAGATTTGGAGGAAGTAAATGTGGTAACAGAGGAAGTTCCTAAAAATTTATTTATTGGTAAAAAATATAACCCAAAGTTAAGGAGGATCTAACTAATCTTTTGAGGAAGTACAAAAAGGTCTTTACATGGACGTATGATGATCTAAAGGCATATAATGAGGAGCTATTCTAGCATGAAATCCCATTAAAGGAAGATGCCAAGCCTTTTAGACAAAAGAAAAGGCCCATAAATCCCACCCTAAGGCCCAAAATGGAACAGGAATTGAAAAAGATGAAAGATACTGGGATAATCAAGCCCATTAGGCATTCTTCCTGGGTTTCTAATCTAGTCCCTATTAGGAAGAAGAATGGGGATATCAGGCTATGTGTGGTTTTCAGAAAATTGAATATATCTTCCTTAAAAAACAACTATGCTCTCCCCAATATGGAGAATATGTTGTAGAGAGTCACTAGATGTGAACTAATGTCCATGATGGATGGATTCTATGGGTATAACCAGATTATGGTCAAGGAATTAGAGTAGTTCAAAACTGCCTGTACTACACCATGGGGAACATATGTATATGTTAGAATGCCTTTTGGTTTAATGGATGTTGGGGCTACTTTCTAGAGGGCCATGGATGTTGCATTCTCATATTTCTTGCAAAAATTTCTTGAGGTTTATTAGGATGACCTCACAACTTTCTCAAAGAAGGAAGAACAACATTGTGAACATCTGGAGAAGATTTTTGAAAGAGCTCTGGAATTTGGGATTTCTCTAAATCCCAAGAAATGCATTTTTAAAGTGATAGAAGGTAAATTATTGGTGCACATTGTTTCAAAGAAAGGGGTTATAATTAAACCAAATAGGGTAGATGCTATTGAAAAAGTACCCATCCCAAGAAATGTTAAGGGAATTCAATCTTTCTTTGGTCAGGTAAACTTTCTCAGAAGATTTGTCACAAACTTTGTTGAGAAAAATAGGCCAATTTCAAAAATGATGAAGAAGGATGCAAAAATGGAATGGGATGGGGAGGCCACCCAATATTTTAAATAAATTAAGCAAGCTATCAAAGATGCCTTTGTCCTGAGAACTCCTGATTATTCAAAGCCTATGAACATTTTTTAATTTGCATCTTGTCATACTATTGCTATTGTGTTGTTGCAGAAAAATGAAGAGGGGTTTGAACAACCCATTGCATTTTTTAGCAAATCATTACAGGCTAGAAAGCTCAAATATGATATAACTTAGAAGTAGGCCTATGCATTGGTGAAGACTATGAAATATTTCAAATGTTATTTGATAGGTGCTATTGTAGTAGTCTATGTTCCCTTAGTAGCAGTTAAGGACACCTTTACTCAACAAGAGGTGTCAGGGAAAAGATGTAGATGGATCAATAGGATTCAGGAGTTTAACATAGAAATCCAAATCACTAAGTTGGTCAGAGGAATGAGTTTAGCCAAATTGATGGATAATAAAAACTTGGATGCAAACTATATCAATATCCTAGAGGAGGAACATAGATCTTTTATCTGTAACATGGACCACTGTGATTGGTACAACAATACTATTTATTATTTACAAAGAATGAACTATCCACAGGGCATGGATGGGAATAAGAAGAGGACTTTAAAGTTACAAGCAATCCATTTTTCTCTCATCAGAGATGAGCTATGGTGGAGGAATCCTAAAGGAATTTTACTGAAATGTGTTGATAGAGAACAAGTAGATAGGAAACTACAAGAAATAAATAATTTAGTGTGTGGTGGCCATTATATGGCCAAGAATAATGCACATAAGGTTTTAAGAGAAAGATTCTGGTGGCCAAGTATCTTCAAGGATTCTCATCAAGTGGTTAGGAAATGTGATGCTTGCCAACATTTCTCTAGTAAGCTAAAATTATCAGGTAATGTACCCCTTACACTAGTGGAGGTTCAAGCCCCTTTTCAATAATGGAGCATTGATTTTATAGGAGAAATAGCTACTAAATCCAATGGAGGACATTCATGGATAATTGTCGCTACTGAATACTTTACTAAATGGGTTGAGGCAATCTCCACTAAAAGAGAAACCAGTAAAGTAGTAATTGATTTTTTATTGAAGAACATAATCACTCAATTTGGGTGCCCAGAGAAGATAATATCAGACAATGCTATATGTTTTAAGTCTGAGGAGTATATCAATTTTTGTGCTGAATATGGTATTCAAACATCTTACTCTACACCTTACCACCCATAGGGGAATGGCCAAGCTGAGTCCAACAACAAAAGCCTCCTTAAGATTATTAAGAGAGTTCTAGATACAAATAAGAAGGCATGGGACACAAAGCTGGAAATGGCTGTCTGGGAAGATAGGGTGACATTTAAGAAGGCCATAAGATGTGCACCTTTTTATTTAGTTTATGGGATCTAGGCAAGACTGCCCAAAATAATCTGATGCAGATGTACAAGTTTGTTCAAATGTATGATGATGATATCGACAGTGACATGCAATTGAGAATTGATGACCTGGTGGAATCGGATGAAGCTAGGAGGGAAGCTTCTATGAAGAATGCTAAGCTTCAATTGCAGGTTAAAAACTTGTATGATAAAAAGATAGTTTCAAGACAATTTGATGTGGTAGATTATGTCCTAATTTGGAATGCCAGATTAGAAGATAAATGATAACATGGAAATTTTGAACCAATCTACTTGGGACCATATATTGTCCATGAAAGGTATGGGAAAAATTCTTATTTATTAAAGGATCTTACTGGTATCATTCTAGAACTGCTAGTTCATGGACAGTTCCTAAAGTTATACTTCTCTTGAAGTCTAATCATCCATGAACATTAGGTTGTGTATACAGTGTGTTTCTGCAAGTGTTTTCTTTCTGTCTTAGTTTAGTTTTCTTTTCTATTGTGTGAGTAGTTTAGTTTTTCCAGTAGGTTGGTTTTCTCCCCCTGAGATTATGAATTCTTGTAATACCAGCAGGAGGTATTCATCCCCAGAAAGAGCCACTGTTAGGTCTGGTAAAATTTTTCCAAAGCAATGAGTCCTTGGTCTGTACTTACAAAAGGGTCTTATGTAAATTCTTGAAACCCTTAATTTCATATTTTAAAGTGTAAATTTGGTCTTCAAACCCTAAGTGTCGAAGTGGTTTCTAATTTTACATTACCTTTTTGCCACTTACGTCATGTGTCTACCATGTGTTCTTTTAAATGGGTCTACATTCAATAAGATTGTGAATTCCTAACACCTTGGTACTTTATTAAATCCCTAAGTCTAAAGCTCACAAGTCTTTATTAAACCATTATATGTCAAACTAATATGTTTTGATCTAATGGCCCACTTAATGGCTTAGTCTTGAGATGCACAAAATGTATCTTATAAGTCATTAAGCAGTGATGACACATGTTTTTTGTGGGTCCAACATCAGGTAAAGCTTTAGTAAATTAGTGTGCAGTTCCTGTTTGATCCAACGGTCCACTTAATGGCTTAATCTCAACATGATCAAGATCTCAAGTATAAGTCATTAATCTAAATGATGCATGTCCCTGCACTTATGTGAGCCCTGTTGCAGGAAGTTCGATGGAGATTAAAGTGTGGATAGATTTGATGGTTGACTTAATCACTTAGAGCCAAGATGCACACCATCTAATGTGTAAGTCATTAAGAAATGGCGACACATGGAATTTGGTGGGCCTGAGACTTGTGAACAACTATTGTTAAAATGTAGACAAATTCCATTTTGATCCAACAATTGACTTAATTTCTTATCCCGAAGATGCGCAAGATCTATTAGGAAAGTCATTAAGCCATGCTTTTGCATGTCCTAATGATGACATGTATTCCTTTATTAGTAAAGGTGATCTCAGATTAAAGGTTTGACAATTCAAAAAAGATCTAACGACTCACTTGATGGATTAATGACAAAGTGAATGAGATCTATCATATAAGAAATTAAGTCATGATGCCACACATCCCAGTGGGTCCAGATGCGGTCGTAAGGAAGGAATTAAAGATTGATTTGATGGTTGAATTAATCACTTAATGGTAAAGTGATCAAGATCTAAAAGATAAGCGATTAAGTCATGATGACTTGTGGCAGTTGGTGGGCCTAATACAGCACAAAGATGAGGTAAAGAAGATGCAGTTTCAGAAAGATCAAATGGATTGCTTAATGAATTAAAGGGAAGATGCGGAAGATCTAGAATATAAGCCATTAAGTGGTGTTGACGCATGTCCAAGTTGTTAAATTTGCATCTGTAGTTAGTAAACTCAGGGTAAAGTAACTTGTGACCAGGTTAGAACTGATCAAACGGTTGACTTAATGGCTTATGGAGAAAGTGAATGAGATCTAATGTTTAAGCGATCAAGTCATGCTGACACATGTTCTAGATGAATAGTGGTTTCCATAGAATGATGAGAGCTGCTCGATGAAGGAGATACTGTTGAAGATCTACAGTTTAAATTCTAAGTTTTCAGAATGGTTTTAGTGAACCGTTAAGCCATGAGTTTAAAACCAGAGGAATTGATTATAGAGCGTGTGGCCACTTTATTAAATTCAATGCAAAATATTGATTTGATTGAAGCCATATAATTCATTTCTTAAGCTCAAATCTGCCATAATCATTAATGTGATAGAAGCAAAAATCAAAGTTGTAGCAATCTCACGCTCTGTGTGAAAAATTGTAGAACGAGTAAGTCTCCTAATTGAAACAATAAAATTCACGCTTGTAGTAAGGTTTCAAATTCTAAAAGATAAACAAAAGTATTTATATAATTTGATATTATTACCGTAAGAAGCCCTAAGTTTAGAAGATGGCCCCTAGGATTGAATTCACTGGTAATGTAGAGTACAAAGATAGAAATGTGCAGGATGACCTTATACAACAACCGAGTGGATCTACAAATGATTCTACCCAAGTCAAAAGAGTGGTTCTTGTAAATCCTCTTTTTAGAGCTGGGAAGGTTTGTATGATATGGGTAGATGGGCTAGAGATGCCAAGGTCAGCACAAGTAGTCTCAGTCTATTCAAAACTACTTTTGGCCAAAGAAATGCTCCTTCCCTAGACTGCAATATTTGGGATCTAGATGTAGGAAAATTAATAGTTCCGGGGGTAGTCATGGACATATATTTGTTAATTATAATGGCCAAAGCCTATGATAAGGTGTCCAGGGTTCTGAGAGATACAGACGGAAACATACTGCTAAATTTCACAGCTAATGAGATCAGAAAAGTCTTGAATTTGAGTGACCTCTCGGTTCAAATGGATGACATAGATTTTGACCAATTCAAAGAGGTGTATAAAAATCAAAAGGAATACTAGAGAAATGAGGCCTTGAAAGGGTATTTCATCAAGATAGGGGGTCTGATTATAGTAGGCCCTAACACACAAGAGCCTTTCAAACTAGATTATTTAATAGAAAGGCTAGAGGGATGTATAGTGCCCTATGCCATGTGCTAGGAGAGGATGAAGAGACAACAATTCATGTTCATTTTATGCTTATGGAAGTTCAAATCCTTCATCCCCACCTGTCTTTTGTCATTGACTATGCTACTTATATTGTTGACTTGATGCATCAAGGTTTTGTAGGCATTAAGATTCTAAGATAGTCAAGCCAATGGGATGGTATTCAACGATGATGCACATGGTTTTATTTAATAATGCTAACTATTTTGAAGATGAAAGGATCTTAGTAAGTTTTAGGATGATGAAGATTTTCTAGTTCAGTTATGGAGTACTGAATTGTCTTGGGACAGGAAAGAGGCCAGTTTCATAAATTTTGATAGATCGTTTGCCTCTAGGCTTAGAGCATTGTTATGTACAGACAACCCTAGGATTCACACATATGTGTTGAGAATTTTGAGACCGATGGAATATGCTATAGAATTGAAGATTGTTCACAATTGGGGTGATTTCATTCTATACCCTTCTCAATAGTTATTAGGGTTTATGGTTTCACAGGAACTCCAAATGTCCTTCCTTATAGAGTACCACTCAAGATTGGCCTGGTAGAAATTCTTAGACAACTGGGTGGGTTGCAAGAGGAATCTTTGATTGGTAAGATGAAAGGTAGTATTTTCCCTACCCTCACAAGAGTTCACCATTTCATCACTACAAAATGGGATGGACCCATCTTGAAAAATACTTGGAACCATATCAGTTAGCAACATTAGTGGTGAGATGTGCAGATAATGAGGGCTTCATCATTGACATGTTCAGTAAAAGAACCAAATGCTTGGCTTTAGATCATCAATTCAATTTCCCTCAAGATATAATTAGAAATGAGTTTGATTTGATGGAAAAGGAGATCAAGAAGGAGAAGTGGTTAGCATATAAAAAAGCTTTAGATTTAATCAATCATTTTAAAAATATATATGATCCCTTGAAAGTTTTCATGACCTGGGAAAAGAAGGTGGAATCCCTAATGAGCATGTTTGAGGATATAATGTAAGCCCTAGACCAGAAGAAGAAGAAAGTGGTGGAAATAGAGCCAGAAAAGGCTAAGGCTATTCTCAGAAGAACTTCACAGGGTAGGGTTGTCCCACCAGGGAGATATGTGGTCTACCAACAAAGAGGTTATAGCACAATCCTACCTAGAGATGAAAAGTTTTTGGACCAAAGAGGGAAAAGGCCAGTAGACACCAGTGCCCAAACATTGCCATTCTCAAAAAGGAAAAGGGTGAAAGGAAAAGAGAAACAATAGGGTGATATTTATTCCCCTTCTCACTCTCCCCTGCATATGGATGATTAGAGTATTGCTGAGAAATTAGTGAAGATGGGAAATACAATGCATGTATTTTTTATAGCCCAAGAATTGCAAGAAGGAGTGCCAGAGGCACCCAAACAAGTTGTACTAGATCTAACAGTGGCTGATTTTGTAGGAAAAGAGCTGGACCCCATCACTAAACATGTTAGTGATGAATTCATATCTGATGAAAAATTTGTTAAAGCAAGAGCCTTTATCCAATTCTTGTGGAGAATTCATATTAATGAATTCAAAGAGAAATTTCAAAAGCTTCAAGATGCCCAACCTAATAGGGACAAAGATGACATTGGAAAGGAGGTGAAATAGGAGATGATTACTAAGTTTGATAAAATCACTCCTAAATAAGGCAGAGAATTAGTGAAAAAGGAAGGAGTCCTTATATTTCCTCAATGGGATCTTGCTGATGCCATTGTCTTTGATGCTGTGAGAAAAGAAACCAAACTAGTGCACACTAGTGGAACATCTACTAGTGTCAAATTCAGTGAAGACCATACAACATTGGTAATGTGCTGTTTGAAGAAAAAAGAGAATAAGAAAATTGGTAAAGATGACCACCCCGAACACTTAGGTAGTTTTCCAGTAAAGAGAGTGTAGTTTTCTAGTAAAGAGAGTTGTAGGTACCTTAGGGGTAGAAGAAGCTAGCATTAATCTAGAGTCAACAAAGTGTGGTATGAAAGTGGTTGAGAAACAAGATGAGGAAATCAGAAGCCTGAGGGAGAAGTATGAAATAGTAATGAAAGCATACAATGAGGAGAAGGTAAATTCCATTGAAAAGGCCAAGAAGATTTCCATCCTAGAGGGAAAATAGGTAGCTCAATACTCTCCTCAAAGGATGCTAACTCAAGATCCACATTATCCTAGAAGTTCAAGCCCAAGTATAACTTTCCCTCCTTCCCCTATGCCATCAAGTCCAGTTACCCAAGCTGAGCTAGAATTAGAAAAAGAAAAACTAATTGCTGAGAGGACCAAATTGGAGGAATCAAGGAAGAAGTGTCTCGAAGAGTCATCAACATTTAAAGAGGCAGAGGTAATGGTAAAGAAAAGGTACTTTGATAAGATACATAACACCCTTATGCAGTGTACTAAAGAAATAAGTCTCGCTGCTCTTTATACACTAGGAAAAAGGGTCATCAACATAATAAATAAATATGATGTAGACAAGGATCATTGGGGTTTGATCATGGATAGATGGAAAGGGAAGAAGGATGATTTGAAATAATTCTATTAAATATCCAAGGAAGAAAAAAATGTTGATATTGTTTTAACCAGTACTTATAAATGCCTAAAATTAATGGTGGACATGGACATCAGGAGGAGCATCATCATCATAAAGATAGAAGCCTTGAGGAGAGAATATTTGAAGGATAGGTATGAGATGTTTGCTAACCTCTTCAAGAAGAGTGGTGACATAAAAAGTGAGGAATTATGGCTGAGACAAATGAGCGAGGCTTTGACCATTAGGACTATTAACATTTTTACTTTGGAAAGCACACTATTATTTTTTCAAACTGTGGAAATTATTAGCAAAACCCGGGCATTTTTTGAATTTTGGAAAGAGGAGATTAAAAAGGCCAGTGCCTTTTGGGATGAGATTAATAGTGAAAAAGATGAAGTCATCAGTTTTGATTGGCCAAGTGATGAGGTTTATGCCTCATGGAAGGACAAGTATAATATAGTTGATCAAGAAGAAGGTGACAGTTTATGAAAGACAACAAGTGACAGTGTTCCTGATTAGTGAATGAGACAGACAAAGGTAAAGATCCTGCATCAAAAAAAACAAAGACAAAAGATTCCAGATGGCTACTTCCAAACAACTTACTAGTAGTTACAAGTACCCAAGTAGTCAAAAGACAAATTATGTTGAATATCTATCGTAACTATAGTGGTTATCACTTCAATTGTTATTTTTTCTTTTTGCTGAGTCATTTGTTTTGTCCTTATTCCAAATGATCTGTAGCTTGTTACAATATTATTCTATAAAAGGATTCCCAAGATCATTGGAAAGGGATGGAAAATTTGGATTGTAAGCAATTTTGTAAAATTTTAGTCAAGGGGGAAATATAGTATAGTTTCTACTAGATAGCTGTAAAAAATCAAAAATAAAGCTGAGAGATCTTTTGAAGGTTATTGAAGAGGTTATCTCTGAGTACCTTTTGTATACTATAATATGATTCTCTGAATTTAATACAAAGATCCAGATTCCAATCACTCTTGTGTTATGTGTCTTGAGAGTTATGAATTTTCTGATTCATTAGCATAGACTTTCTCTATGTTTATGTACTTATTGAGAGTTTTGATCCAGGATTAGATTAAATTAGGCTCTGATTAATGCATAGATACATTTGACATATGCTAGGATTTTATTGGTAGTAGGGGTTTAGGATAATTGTGTTATGATCTATAATATTTGATGAATATTGATTTCAGTATATTGTATTTGAGTCAGAGTGTAGCCCAATGGATAAAGCACTAATCTAAAACTGACAAGTTCTATACTATTGCATATTGGTTGTGTTCTCCATAAACAAACATTGAAATCCATGAAGTCTATATTTTTGCAAGTTTGTTGTGAATTCCTATCTCATGCTCCATTTCATGGTTGATGTTCAATGGGTAATCAACCAATTATCTAGTATCTCCAAGTTATGTTGAGTTATTGTGAGATTACTGCTTGATAATACCATATAGAAATATCATAAGGTATTATAGGGTATCCACCCTTGGTATTGTAGAACCTAAAGAGTATAAGTATTTTTAGAGTTCTTTTTAGTTGGTCCTTTTCTTGCATGAACCAATATTTGGAGGTGGCTTCTCTATAAAACAATCATAAGAAGAGGTTGTTGTTTTTATTACAACATAAAAAGAAACCAACACCACCTATGATCATAATCATATGGATCACTATAATTTTAACCAATACAACAATATTCTTTCACAATTACTATTTCTTTACCCTTTCCCATGCAATGTAACATTTCCACTATGCAAGGTCTCCATCAAAAGAGGGTCTAAGAATAACCTCAAAGCATAAACTAAAAGCACAACATAAGTTATCTAGGTGCACAAAATGTACAAGGTTAATTAAAACCAAAAGGTTAAACACACATATGGGTGATACATTAAAATTTCCCTCCTAGATGGGGTGCTCCACACACTCACACAAGAGGGATTACACAATGGTGGTTCAAGGAATGATTGGCCAACAACCACAAAGGTTCTTCTCACATCATGGGTGTGAAGAAATCTTACCACATGTCATAAAAAATGATGGTAACAATAAAAAATAATCTATCTCACAAGGTTTAGGGTAAAAATCTCAACATCACACAAGTGACAAAAAATATCTACTATCACTATGGCCTCCTTGCACTCAATGGAAGGTAGATAAAAGGTCATAAAGGACAAAAAACCAAATTCACATGATTCCATTGAATGAAACAATCCCAAAAGATACAAAACATCCATAAGACAATAATTCATCAAGAGATTAGGTGACCGTGCATTTTTGGGGACATAAGTCATTAACCCAAATGATCTATCATATAATGTTAATTTTACAACTCTTTACCAATGAATGTCTCATTTCATATTGCCATGGTGCATAGATATCGCTCTACATGAAGAATGCATAATGATGTGAAAAATAAGATGCCAACATATAAAAAACATGAATCATTTAATTTAATTTGTTATCAATGCGATAATCACCAGAATACCTAGTGCATCACACTCCAGATGAAATCAAACAATAAGCACTCAAGGCCAAGCATGGACACTAATCAATAGCTCTACCCAAATCATATCACATAAGAAAAAATCCACTCAAAGGACACTAAACATCCAAAGTCACCAAAATTAAACATAGTAGGAAAGGAAGCTATCATGCTAAGACAAATGGCAATACAACCACAATTAACAAGGCATGCATACACTCAAACTACACAAGGGTCACCAAAAACTCAAAAACCAAGAGAAAAACACCCAACATATAATATAAGGTGCTCTAAAGAGGATCTCACACAAGGGTATGATCCATCCCTTGAAAGTGCAAGTTCTAGGAGGTACTTTTCCTCCACCTCATGTTACTTGGGCCAGTTCCTCAAGAACACTCAAGAATGCCACACTAAGGCACCCAAGAAAAAAACTAGCTAATGAAACCACACACACCTCCTCACACATCAATAAAATCAACTATGTGGGCAACATATACCAAGAGATCCAAGTGTATGAACATGAGCTTTGATACCAGATGTAATACCCTGTCGGGGAACCCTTGGAACCAAAGGGTAAAATATGCACTTAACAATTTTTTTTTAAACAAAACATTGATAAATTTATCCAAGTGAATATTAAAACACAACATGAGTGGTAAACCATAACTCAAAGTTAAAATACAAACATCACAAGTTTGCACACAAGTAGAAGTCTTTAATAAGAACTTCTAAAGGTTCCCAAGTGATCTATCACAAAGAAGTGAACAGAATAGACACACTCAAGCCATCACATGAGAGATCATAACATGTCCATGAACCCAATGGGTTAAGACCGAACCATCATCAATGGTCACTCAACAAGGAGACAAACACATCCCCGTAGCCATACAATGCAATAAGTTGACAACATGCAAGAAAAATAGAAAACCATCACAAACAAAAATGAATCCAATCTATTCTGATTGATATGGCCTCTACTCGATAAAGGGTATCCAATTTTTTTAAAAAAATTTGATCTGAGCTCGGGAAGTGGTCTTTTTTTTTATAGGCGATGCAAAAAATTGCTTACACATTGCAAAAAGTTGCATAAGCGATGAAAAGATGCACATACACTACAAAAAGTTCCATAGGTGTAAAAATTTGCATAGGTGTTGTAAAAAGTTGCATAGGCAATGCAAAGTTGCATAAAGACTACAAAAAGTTGCATAGGCATAATTCTGCATCATCTAGATAGAAGCACCTTTTAAAGGGCATAGATTTTGCATCTGACATTCAATTGACTTTGTTCAAAATGCGTCAGAAATATCTTGATGAGATCTATGATAAAATTATCCTAAAAATAACATATGAAATTGTGTGTGTGATTTTTACACCTTCATGAGATTAGTTTATTTCCTAACAATTCTATGGAAAAATATTAACAATTTAAGCCAAGAATTCAAAGAAAATCACTAAGCATCCCATGGATCTCTAACTAAGCATGCTAATAGAGCTCTTAACCTTAATCTCTACTAGTGATAGTCCTAGAATGAGAAAATGATATTGATATGCCTATCTAGTTCACAAATTCTCTTAAATTTCCTCAACAATTCACTCAAATTCTCTCAATTTGCTTTGATAATGCTCTCAATTGCTTTGATATCGCTCTCAATTTCTCTCAAAATGATTATAGTATGGATTCTTTGCATTTGAATGTCTAGGATATCTTTATTCTTGCAAAATTCTCTCTATTTATAGGATTTTCCCAAGTGTAGGGGGTAGAGTGAATTGATCATGGTTTAGGCTTGGTTGAGTGAGAGGCTTTCAAATGGTTTCAAATGAGGGGACAATTTAAATGATTGTCTCAAATCTTAGGACAAGATGAGTGGATGAAATTGAAAAGACCAAATGAGTGGTAGAGATTGCAAATTTAGAGTGATCTATGTGATTTTCCTTCTCAATTCTCATTGGTTCCTCAAATTCATGTTGAAAGATATTAGGATTTATTAATTTAATCAATTAATTAAATTAGTCATGTAGGGGAATATGTTGGATTTGATTTTTGATTTAAACTATACAATTAATTGATTAAAATCAATTATATAGTTTGATTAATCTCTTTAGGCTTATATTTAATTAATTAATGTCATTGTTAATTGATCCTTTGATTTAAATTTATCTTGTCCCAATTTGATTTAATAAATGTCCATTTTGATTGATTTAGTCCATTTTGATTGAGGTTTTGAGCAATTTGATGAAAAATGCAGATTTGACTGATTAGAGAACACCTGACCAATTTTAGGTGTCTACAAATGCCCCTCTTTGAATTGATGTGAGAAGTGCATTAGTTTAAAGAAAATTTGATGTCCTGATCACTGATTTGATGCTTGATTGATTGATACAAAACCTGATGCGAGATGCAAAACTTGATTGGATAATAACCCTAATTCGAGATGCAAAAACTTGATTTGAAACCCTGATGCGATGCCCTAATGCAAAATTTATTTGAAAAGGTGCAAAATGACCCACTGATGATAATTTGAAATTTCAATGCCCCAGATTTAATTGATGTTCAATGCAAAATTCTGATTTGATAATGTGATGATGCCCCCTCAGAAATGAAAACAAATTGATGTTTAGAAGAAAAAGATGATGAAAATGATAAAGAATAGATCCAACATGATTTCATTTATGAAAATGATGATGATGATCCTAGCAAAAAAACATGCCCTAGTGCAAAGAAAATGTAGATTAGATCAAAATGGGTAAAAAATCTCTTCAAAATTAGGTCAAATAGTATAAATAGGTTGAAAAATCCATTTTTACTATTTATTTTCACTTTTTACTATTGAGATCTTGCTCTGATCCTGCTGAGATTTCTAGCGATGGTGGTCCCTATTCGAGAGCATCAATTTGAGTGAGGGCATAGATGTTAGAGACCTATAGACTATGGACCTCTAGTAAGTGGTTTTGAACCTCTTAGTGCATTTATTACTTTGTACGACTGCATTTAATTCTTTTAATCACGCTTGCTAGGATATATTAGGGCATTTTTAGGCCAAATACCATGTAGGACATGTTAAATGACACCTAGCAGGGTAAAATGCCACATCTGTGTTGTTAAATAATTCCTATGCAATTTAAATGCCGCATATAGGTTAGGTCAAAACATTCTTATGATAGATAAAATACTGCCTACCAAATCCTACGGAAAAACAAGATTTTAAATATCGCCTAGGATGATTGAAATGCCGCTTGCAAAGGTAAAATTATGCATATAATGCCAAGTACCATGTCTGATCACTCAAGTAATGTGTATGATAAATAAAATGATGCTTAGCATGAAATGATGTGTATACTCTATGAAGTGACTCTTGCAAGAAAAAATTGATGAAAACCTAATTTCAAAGAGCAAGAATTGATTGCGATTCAACGTCTCAATTAACAGACTAATTTCCAAGATAGATAGGTGTGTTTAGTAATGTTATGAAATATTTAAGATGTTAGAATGATCACATAAATGGATGTTTGATATGTCAATCTGACTGGATAGAATATTGATTGGTAGGATAATTGATGTATTGATCCCTTCTCAAGATCTAGATTTACGAACAATAGGTTGATGCGATCAAAAAGAGAAAAGGATTGATTTGATTATTGTTGATTGACATGAAATGATCCGTTGATATGATGATACTAATATGATTCACTCAATTAAAAAATGGGCAAGGTTTTGTAAGTTATATGTATGAAGCCTACCATTGTGGTTGCTTGATTTAGTGGATGATCTGACTAGACCAGAGGCGTGCATGATTGAGCAGTGCAGTTTGTACTTCCTCCTTGATATATCTTGGTTTCAACTGAACTAGGGACTACTCATAGCTATGGCAGAGCATTGGCACTCTCACCATAATACCTTTCACTTATCCCTAAGCGAGATGACGATCACACCTGAGGATGTATACAGATTGTTGCATATCCTGACATGAAGAGACAAAGTTTATTATGATTAGGTGTATGATGGCAGTATTAGAATAACTAAGGGGGGGGGGGTGAATTAGTGACCTAAAAAATTAATCCAAAAAACTTTAGTTATCTTTCATTCCTATAAGATGAATGTCTTTAAATAAATTTCACAAATATATAATACTCCGTTAGATATACTGTTTATCTTTTTCTAAGCTTTACTAAATAGAAACAATTAAACTGTGTTTACAAACCAATCTAGATTTAGTAATATGTAAAGAAAAACATCAAATAAATGAACCATATACACATTTAACAAATATATTTTAAAGTGGAAACCTTGTTAAGGGAAAAACCACTTGGGACTGGTAACCCAAAATGTTCACTCTTCTTAAGTGAGCTCGGTGAAGAGCCAACCCTGTTAAAGGTTACAAACACGTTGTTAAGTGCGACCTTGTTAGAGGATTTGAAACTAACTATTTGTCATTTTATCATGCATTCACTATGATTTCAACATGAGAAACCTTTTGATTCTCTTTAGCATCTCAATACAATAAGGATGGTTAAATTCCACTCGATTAAGAGATTTTCTGAATCAATGGTTAAACTGAAATAGTAAATGATCTATTCAATAATACAAATTAACTTGTAGATTTTTAGATTTATTTTTAGTCCACAAAATACCTCTCTGATCAATATGCTCTTCAATTCCTTTTCTCCCCTCTTTTTTCTTTCTTCTCAGTGAATGCTATTGCTTCTATTTCTCGGTGTCTACAAAATTCTCATTTCTGTTCTTCAGCCTGTATGATCAGTTGTGGATGAAGATTTCTATCTTCATCAAAATTATATTCAAAATTCCTCTTTTTATAATGAATTACTTGTCTCTCTTTATAGAAATTATTTCACTATTTAATCTCCTTGTCTTCTTTGTTATTGACATAGATTTCTTTCTTGATCTGCAATTCTCACCATCATTGGTCAAATCTTTAAAGCTTTGCTTTAGTTTTATTTCATAGATTTCTCCTTGACAACTGTGAATAAAACTAGCTTTAAATCTCCTTCTTATATTTAGCTTAACTGGTTGATCAAAATAAAACAATCAATTAGTTAACTCTATATATAGCTCTACCATCTAAGTTGTTTTGTCGTTTCCTAACTCTAGTTGATTTTGGTCACCAACTCTTAGTTTTCTCAGTAACACTTTCTTGGGTACTAGTATGTCTCTTGGGTAACATTTTCCATCAGTGTTTTCTATCCATTGGGCAACACTGTAAATTTCTTAGGGTTCATTGTTTCTTGGGTAACCCTATCACTGGGTGTATACCTTTAGCAGCAAAAAAAACTTTGCCTCTTTAGATCTTCAAGTGTTGTGACAATATGTGTATGAGTTATCATAACATATTAAGTTGACATCAATGAAAATACAATACATTAACTGATTTAATGTCTTGCATTTACTTTCTGCAGCTCAGTGATCATCAACTTGTCATCTTCAAACATTCAATCAATTATAGTTCATCAATCTCTCTCTTTGGCATTGATGGCAAGATACTATCAATACAATATGAAATATACCATAACATACCAAACATATTGTTCTATAACTAATTCAAATATCCATCTCTTGGTAAGCTCTTCTAGCTTACATTTGATTCTTGTAGAGTGTTGTCCCTTTCTTCATTCCCTTCAATGGATAGGTGTTGCAATTCTATCTTCTTCTTCTATCTTGTAGAATGTCTTCTCCCTTTACTGGATAGATATGCAATTTGTAACTCTTTCCAATTCTCTCCCTTGGATGTTTACTCTCCCTTTGTAGAATATTTTTTTTTCTAATCTTTTCCCTCCCTTTGACTTCTCTCCCTTTGATTATCATAAAAGATATTTCATTGTATATTCCTCTCTCCTTTTATATGATAGATATTTCACTATTGGATATCTCTCTCCACATTTCATTGTATATCTCTCTCCCTTTGACAAAAATGCCAAACATAAATATATCATTGAATCTTCTTTCCATTAGTAATTTAGCTTTGTAGTAGCCAATAATATCTCTGGTGTTCGGTGCAAATAGGTAGCTTTTTGTACTGATATGTCATTTCAGTCCATTTATCATCTTGCATCAACATGATTGATCTTCCAATAATGTGTAGGCTGATGCAACCTTCAAGTCAGCTTAGTGACAAATAGACAAGGGTCGGACCCCTGGTCTCTTCCTCAGGTACTCAAATGAATCTTTTGGCAATGGCTTTGTGAATATGTCTACTAATTGTTCTTTGGATTATACATATTCCAGTATCACCTCTTTCTCTTGTACTTGTTCCCTTAAGTAATGATACTTAATAACTATGTGCTTTGTCTTAGCATGCATTACATGATTGCTTGAGATGTTTATAGCACTTGTGATATCACAATAGATGATGAATGGGTCATGGATATCCATATTCATACTTTTCAGAAATTGCTTGATCCATGCAATGTTAGAGAAATTTTCTGCAGTAGCCACATATTCTGCTTCTGCAGTTGATTGAGATATGCATCCTTGATTTTTACTTATCCATGTAACAAGTCTGTCACTGTCATGCCCCAAAATCTGGGCATTAAAACCTTAACCTATTGAACTTAAAAATTTCATTTAAACATGATATATCAACTATAGGAAATGAAATCCTTTCTAAACCTTTGCAAATTAAATTAATTGAAAGATCAATATAGAATAACAACATCAATTAGAGTAATAGTTCTTAGGGTTCCTTTTTTCACTATATTAAGTAAAACAACTATAAATTCATTTTGATAACAATAATTTCAAATAAAAGTCCAAATAAATATTTTATTAATATAAATAAACCTACTCTGATTCCAATATTATAAGAAGATTACAATTTCCAAAACCCTTTTCAAATTTTACAAGGGAGAAACTTGAACATAAAAAGACTTTGAGGTAGAAATTTCATCCAAGACACCAAGAATTTGGCTAAAATTTTAGAAGCTTTCTCTGAACTTGCAAGAACATCAAGGTTGACCATGGAGGCTCACCTCCCAACCTAGGCCTTTACAAGGTCACCCCCGAGCTAGGGAATCAAGAATTGAACCAGGATACATACACGCATAACAACCAGGAAACTAAAAACAAGAACACAAGAAAATACCCATTACCTAAGGATATACATAGGTCTCCAAAAGACCTGAAACAAAGGGGTGAAAGAGCACTACCACAAGAGGAGAAAGCCAATAATATAAAATACACACACTAGGAATAGGCCACACATGGGCTCAACATTCCTAAGTACCACATATATAATCTTGTTCCATGGCCACACATGGACTCATGAACAAATTTCTACCCTTCACCTCCAAGCCCTACAATGACAACTGGAGTAAATTTACCTTTCTTTCACAAAACAAGTTATGGCTTCAAGCCTTCCAAATTTTCTTATGAACCCCAAATTCCTTGGGAATTCTTGGCATCATGGGCACCCATATACCCATGCACATCCCTCCACACATGGGAGACTCTGCACTACTTGGGTAGATCACTAACTTTCACCCCATCAAGGTTACCCAACCCTCCCAACGGTGAATAATCCTTGAAGAATCCCATATACAATCAATTACAAAATAAAATACAAGACTCAACACATAAACTCCATGAAAACCCATAAAGCTGAAAACAATAACATAAACTCCATTCATAGATTTCTCAAGCTAAGAAAAGACTACTCTAACTATGATAATCAGAAAACTCACCTCAAATATTAGCTATGGAAAATGCAAGGTGGTTTGTGAAAAGCTTCTCCTTCTCATCCGTCCTCCTCTACCAAGACTTACTCCTACAAAAATGAACCTGTCTCTAAAAGTAGAGAGTGGGTGTGTCCCCAAAACTCCCTCTAAGGCCTTCCTTATATAGGCATTCTTCCTAAAATATTAGGAGTCATAAATGGAGGGAAGACTCTAATCCATCTACTCTCCCCACTTGCCTTCTTCATAAATGGACTTAAATG
>MU226746.1:2127860-2140751 GCA_018584345.1 Thuja plicata | reverse complement strand
CATGATGGCTAGATCTAGGGTTTGAATGTTGAATCTTGAATGTTTGCACCTAATCCCTTCAAAGGCTTGAAAGCTTGAATCCTTGATCTTCAATGGAGAACTTGAATGCTTGAGAGGAAGACTTGAAGACCTTGAAATCTTGGAAATATGTAGAACAATGGATGCTTGAAATTTTTTTCTTCTTGACAAAATCTTGATTAGAGATTTTTGCACTTGGAAGACTTAGAGAAAATGAGAGGAGAAAGGCTCCCTTTTATATGAAACTAGGGCACAATCTTCTAAGGAGGCCGACATAGGAGAATTAAATTCCAATTATACACATTCCCCTAGAAGAGGACCTATATTAAATATAATTTAAGATTTACCACTTCAGAACCCCAAAATAGTCGACCCGGAAGCGGGAAATGAATTTTGGATGACCTCCAGCAACTAACAGATTTCCAAATTTGAAAGCGGGACCTAGGTCAAGGTCGAGGTCAACCCTGACCCAGGTCAAGGTCGAGGTCGACCTTGACCTAGGGTGTTAGAACCCCTAGAAAAAGTGTCAAGTGTGATAGAAGGTGCCCGGAGAGGCCCAATCAGGGTCCTAAACAGGCACAGAAGCAGGGAATGATGTAGAAATAGGAGGATGATATGATTGAGTTCAAAAAAATCTCCTAAGGAGGGCTAAACATTCTTAACATGGAATTTATTCCATTTTTAGATGATACATTAAGCCCCCACTTTAGCAAGAGTATGGAAATCAAACATGCTCACGGTAAAGTTAGAAGAAAGACATCGGTGGATTGCAACAAAGTAGAACATCACTAAGTCAATGAAATGAGTCCCTAGACAAAGGATTCTAACTCAACATACACACATAAAGATATGGAAGTAAAGAGCAATCAATCATAGAAAACATACATGAATACATAAGTAAGACAAGAACAACACCATAGATAATATAGCTTCATGATCTAATCCTACTAGAATGAAAGTGAAAGAGAGAACAGAAAGTGATTACCTCACCTAGTAAGATTCCCATCTTACTATGAATCACCAAGGAGGGAGAGCCCAAACAGGTTCACCCACAAAGTGTGCTTGTAATTGTAAGTGCGTCTTCTGACGGCTTTAAAAATATCCATAGATCTACATTCTTGTATCACTATGGAATATAAAATGCGTGTCCATTCAGGATTTAGCAACTTATGTGCATTACCTTTCAAGGATTTATCATATTTTAAAATAAAAGGGTGTGTATCTCTTCAGGATTTAGCAACTTATGTGTGTTACCTTCCGAGGATTTAGCAAAAGTAAAAGTAAAAATGTGTATCTCTTTAGGATTTAGCAACTTATGTGTGTTACCTTCCGAGGATTTAGCATGCTGAAAAATGTAACTTAATGTAAACTATAGTACAAGGGAGACCCTATATATGTCCCCCTCCTTATCATGACTACCCACTAGGAAGGATAAGGAAGAGAAAGAGGATACCTACTTCACAAGGTAAGGAGATATCTAGCTTAACAACAATGTATACCATATCCTTAGCAAAGAGCCTTGACCCTTTCATCCAAGAATATAGATAATCATGAAATGGATATGTCACTTATGGAAAAAGGATCCTCAAAGAGGGAAGAGATCTTATCATCAAGAACCCCACCATAGAGGAGTGTTTAGGATAAAATGTCATCTTCTAAAGAAAAGAGGGACCAAAGATTCAATCATCAAGCCCCCTGTAATCAAGAGGTAGAGGAATCTCAGAATGAAGAAGTCAAACTCTAACCCAAAGCAAAGGCAAGAGTTTATCAAAATCATAGTTTGCAAAATAAAGAAGAGGTGATGACCTAGGGCAATCACCTCCCATATAAGAGGGTATCCATAGTCAAAAACATACATCTTTATAAGGAAATAATGTTATATGATAAACAACTGCCACTAAGGTAACGAAAATAGATCCTTAGATGGAGGATGAAGGAAAATGCCTTGCCCCCTAGGGGTGAAAGCAAGGGATATATCAAATTATATCAAGAAATATTGTAGCAAAGAGATATCATGCAAGAAGTGAGAAAGTAACCCTTGTGAGGGATAGCACACTATTCAGTTTCCAAGGGGAGAGATTTATCAATCATGGAAACCCAATGTCAAATAACAAAATAGGTTATAATCAAGGACATAGATCCTCAATGCAAAAAAAAAAATTCATGTATGTTTGATATCATATAATAGATAGATACTGCTTAACCAAGGGAACATGGATCCTTGAAAGACAGAAAAGAATGAGATGGCATCCTTGCCCCCCAAGTGTAGGGAAAAGGATGAAAAGGGACCTATTATATCACTCACAATACTATGAAAGACAATGAGCCCCCAAAGATTAGGCTAACATTTTTTACATAATATGGAGTTCCATAATAGGAACATAAATGTTATTTAGAGAAAATATAATAGAAATATAACTCATTGCCACATGATATATAAATAACTTTACTATCAATGAGCTACCTAATATTATAATGTAAAGATTGAAACTCATTAGAGTGATCATGAAATCTATGATAGAAACAAAAGGGAAGAATCTTCAAGTATAGACTACGTTTCTTTTTGTGTTTAGGTCTAGTAATTATCTTAGCACGAAGGAGTTTTGGCAGAACAACCTCTTGGTCAAATTCCTTCATATGGTCATCATGTTTTGAAATGTTATTTGATATGTTGGTAACATTGATGTGTTGTTGAGGATTAAATCCCATTCCATAATAATTCTCATGCCCCCCATTCTATAAGGGCATTTGAACTCCCCATTTATGCTTAGCACATCCTTGATCATGAAATCCTTGTTTAACTAGTAAATGATAACTATGACCATAACAAGAAGCCATATCAAAAGGAGTGAATGGAGCTTCAGTAGTTAGTATGTCATCATTAGTATGTTTGATTTATTCACAAGAAGGAAAAATAAAGGAATAGACCTTAGAAGAAGATGGGGTAGGAGCTTGATGCTCTATAGGATCGTCACTAAGAGGGAGAGCATTAAGGGAATTCATATCATTTTTCGCTAATGCCTCATCACTAGAAGAAATCCCAATTAGAGGTAATGTGTTAATAGTATCTTATTTCTCTAAAATGTATACATAAGGAGAGTGTGTTTTATAAAAAGAGTCATTGTCATGTATGAATATGTCATCCATTAATAAATCACCCTCTTGTATCAAAGCTTCTTCACAAGGAGGGGATAAATCAATGTCTTCATCCAAGGGTTCATCCCAAAAGGTAGAATCATCCATAATGACCTCACGAGGAAGAGAGTAATCAACATCCAAATCCAAAGGTTCATCCCAAATAGGAGGATTATCCTCCCTATCAATAAAGAACATTGTAGGAGTGCCTAAAGTTTGATCCATAAAGGGGAAATAATTATATTCTAAAGTAGGCTCATAGAAAAGACATATATTAGGAGAAGAATTAACATCTATCCCTAACACATTTCTATGGTAAAGGTTGATTGAAGAGATTGTAGAGGAGGATGAAAGAGGAATAGGATCCATGGAGATCATATTCAAATATATTTCATCCTCACTTCCATGTACCTCATTAGGGGATCTATCCTCTTTAGCAACAAAAGCCTCATCAAAGTATTCAAAACAAAAATCATACATGTTGAACACAATGAAAAATGTAAATGTTTTTGTTTTTTTAAAGAAATTTTGTGCTTTTTATGAATTTTGAAATATAAATGCAAGAGCATAAAAAAAAACCTACTTCTATATGCATGAAATATCTAATATGAAATGCACATCTAACACCAAAAAGAAAGAGTTGTCTATCTCAGGTTCACCAAAATGTAAAGTAGAAAATCGTGTATGTGGGGGTTTAATTTGCTTAGAGTATATTGATTTCCTTAACCTTACATTATATTTAATTGAATTGTATTTATTTTATATTGTAATTGTAATTAGGGAGAAAATAAGATGTTCTCCTTTTATTCCCAAATGCACAAATGGAAGATCCAAATTGATCAATCCCAAGGAAGGGCTAATGTACAAATGAATCAACTATTTGGAAAGGAGAATAACAAGAGAGATACCTTAAATTATATTAATTAAATGTATAGAAATGATATATGATAGTAATTGAAGAAATATGAGAAATTTACCAACCTTGAAATGTTCCAAATCAAACAATGCTATTTTCTGAGGTCTGTAGACTATTACTGGAAACACTGACAGTTGATCCCAAACCGGAATGCAGAGACAAAAAAAACCCAGAAATATTTTTCCGTTCTGATGTCATCTTATGAAAAAGGTCAACCTTGACCCACAAATGTCAACCCTAACCCAATAATGTTGACCCTGACCTACACAGGTCTGATAGAAAATATGTTTGCGTTGTCCGAGAGAAAGCCAAAAGGGTATCCAAATATGGTCTCAAATCTGTTGTTCTGTACCTATACCTAAAATAAAAATGGTATTATTTGTTGTGGGGGAGGGGTTTTCCTTAGTCAAACCCCAATTTAGGAATTAACCTTGAAATCAATAAAGTACAGAATGCTAGCAAGTAGTAGAATTGAATCTAATAGTGAAGCTATGATATTCAATAGATATGTAATTGAAATTCAAATGTATGCAAATATGTAAGTATGAAAGAAATGGACTTTAGAAACCATAAAAATCCATTATTTTATGCTTGAAATCCACCTTGAAGAGATGATGAAAGAGTCTTGAGGATGCACAAAGGATCTTGAAGGAAGATCACACCACCATGATGGCTAGATCTAGGGTTTGAATGTTGAATCTTGAATGTTTGCACCTAATCCCTTCAAAGGCTTGAAAGCTTGAATCCTTGATCTTAAATGGAGAACTTGAATGCTTGAGAGGAATACTTGAACACCTTGAAATCTTGGAAATGTGTAGAAAAATGGATGCTTGAACTTTTTTCTTCTTGACAAAATCTTGATTCTAAGAGCTTTTTGCACTTAGAAGACTTAGAGAAAATGAGAGGAGAAAGGCTCCCTTTTATATGAAACTAGGGCACAATCTTCTAAGGAGGCTAACATAGGAGAATTAAATTCCAATTATACCCATACCCCTAAAAGAGGACCTATATTAAGTATAATTTAATATTTACCACTTTGGAACCCCAAAACAGTCGACTCGAAAGTGGGAAATGAATTTTGGATGGCCTCCGGCAACCGATAGATTTCCAAATTTGAAAGGGGGACCCAGGTCAAGGTCAAGGTTGACCCTGACCTACATCAAGGTCAAGGTTGACCTTGACCTAGGTCAAGGTCAAGGTTGACCCTGACCTAGGTCAAGGTTTTTGGTCAACCTTGATCCAAGGGTCAGAACCCCTGGAAAAAGTGCCAACTAGGATAGAAGGTACCCGAAGAGGCCCAATCAAGGTCCTAAACAAGCACAAAAGTAGGAAATGATGTAGAAATAGGAGGATGATATGATGGAGGTCAAAAAAATCCCCTAAGGAGGGATAAACATTCTTAACATGGAAGTGCTTCCATTTTAAGACGATACAGTAGGATCTTGAGGATGTGCAAGGTTGTTAGCAATAAGTGTTTTCAAGATATCCTCTTATGAATCACCAAGTATTGCAAATTGACATCTCTCTTTCTTAGGTCTATCTTGGTATCTTGGCTTGTTCTCTTTTTGATTAGATGCATTGATTTTCATGGCTTGAACAACACTAGACAAGTGGAGAACTACTTGATCTTTGGGTTGAGAGGAGTCCACAACCCCATCATTAACCACTTGTTTGTTCCTATTCCAATGTGATTCCTTCCCTTTATCATTTTTAGGGTTGTTATTTTGACCATTTTTGTTGTTTTTGTTGTTGTTTTTTCCATGTTTGGTCAAAATTCCTTTCTCTTTTAAAACATCTTCAATCCTACATGTGGTTTCAACCATGGTGTCAAAGGAATCAAAAACCAACTTCCTAACTTCATATCGCATTTCAAGAACCAAGTTGCTAACAAGCATATCAATCTTTTCATTTTAAAGAATGGTTCTAGAGTAGTAAGAGCATTTTCATCTCCACCTTTGCAAGAAAGTAACAAATAATTCCCCTTGATTTTTCTTTAAATTGCATTAGTCCAACATGGTGATTGATCTTGAAAGATTGTATGCAAAGAGTTGAACAAATCTGTGAACAAGCTCTTTGAAAGTCTTAATGGGGGAGTTATGTTGGTGAACCATTCCATTGCTTGACCCTTAAGACTTCTTGGGAACAATCTCATGAGGTATGAGTCATCTTGATGGAGCTCAAAACTTGTGGTATAAAATTGGCGCACATGATCATGTGGATCTCCATTCCCATCATATTTCTCATACTGAGGGATCTCAACCTTTCTAGGGAACTCTTTCATGTTATAACTTTTGTCAAAAGGATTAGGAAAAATTGAATCCAGTGAGAATGAATTCTTGGGTGCTAACATCTTCTCCATCATGTTCTTAAGTTTTTTGATTTCCTCTTCTTGAGATGGGCCTTGCTTCTTAATCTTCTTATCCACATAATTGTTGTAGGGGACTCTAGCAACCTTGTTGATTAAACTCTCCAGGAAATTGTCTTTGTTTTTCTCTAAATATTTCTCCACATATTTCTGGAAAAGTGGTTCTTGTTGCATTTTCATGAAGTCTTGGGAGGTGAGGTCAAAACTTGAACTACTACCCCCATATTGTGAACCATGATGAGCACATTGTGATGGTTGTCTCGAGTTCCTAGGATGTGTTTGTCTCCTATAATGATCATGTCTTGAGGCCCTTCTTCCTCTAGGGCTAGGAGATCATGATGGCATTCTTGAATGTCTCCCACTTTAGGGAGTCTTAGGAGGGGTGGATGGAGGAGAGCTGTTTCCACCACCAACATGCATATTGTTGAATTGATCATTATATTGTTGGGCCAAGAGTCTATCTTGCTCTTCTTGGTAGGGATTCCTTTCCATTTCCAACAAATTTTTTCTCTCCAAATCTAGGAGTCTAAATTTCTCTTCCTTTTTAGCTTGTCTATCTAGGAAGGCTTTCTTTTCACTCTCAATTCTCTCAAGTCTTTCACTCTTGTATATTGAAGGAGTTTTGGGTGGTGAACTTGGTCCTAAATGTCTGAACAAGTCATTGGTATATGTTGGTAAATTGAAGAATGGGGGCCCATAGTCTAGGCGACCATTTTAGGGTGCATATAGTTTGTATTCTTCCATTTTGAATATCTTTAGAACTTCTTTGATGTATTTGGATTGTGTGATGTAGATTCCTTCATCCTGTTGTAGAATCTGTAGACCAAGAAAAAATTTGATCTCTCCAAATATTGACATCTCAAATTCTTTTCTCATTTCATTAGTAAATGAATTGCCTAACATATCATTACCTCCAAATATGATATCATCAACAAATATCTCAGCAATCAGAATCTTATCATTAATATCTCCTTTCAAATATAGATTACTATTATCACTTGTTCTTACAAATCCAATACTAATGAGATAAGAGTGAAATCTTTCATACCATTCTCTCAGTGCTTGTTTCAATCCATAGAAGTATTTGTGTAGTCTACAAACCATGTTCCTCTTGTTAGGATCAACAAACCCATTAGGTTGTTCACTGTATACTTCTTCTTCTAGTATCCCATTCAAAAATACATATTTAACATCCATTTGGTATACCTTGAATCCTTTGAAAGAAGCATAATCAAGAAAAATTCTTACTCCTTCTAGTCTAGCAACAGGTGCAAAGGTTTCTCCATATTAAATACCTTCTTCTTGTGCATACCCCTTGCATAATAGTCTTGCTTTGTTCCTTGTGACTTCTCCATTCTCATTCAATTTATTTTTGAAAATTCATTTGGTTCCTAAGACATTTTTGTCACTCAGTCTTGGTACTAATTTCCATGTCCTATTCTTCTCAATTTGTTCAATATCTTCATTCATAGCACTAACCCATTCCTGATTCTCAATTGCAGTATTAACAGATTTAGGCTCAAAATCACAAATTAGACATCTAGTGTTAAGTGACTTACTTCTTTTTCTCATTCCATCTCTTTTGTCTCCAATAATCTAGTCTTGTAGATGGTGTCTTCTAACATACTTGGAATGTATAGGTTTAGATATTTTTTCATCATTCTAATCATCATCTTGACCTTCATTTTTCTCTTCATCGCTCAGTTCAACATTGTGATCATTTTCCTCATTCTTTGTGTGTGCAGCCTGTTGCTTGGTTGCATTGTTCTCACGCTTAGTAGTGTTACATTGTTGCTCGAGAAGAGTGTCTGGTTCATCAACATAGACAATTCTATTGTAGTCTTTTGGTTCTTTCCCAATTTCTTCTTCATTTTTCTTAGCAAATTCATCCACTTTGACATTTTCACTTTCAATGATTTTTTTAGAAGATTTGTTAAGACATTTATAAGCTTTGCTTTTGGTTGAATATCCTACAAACATTCCTTCATCACTTTTGGAGTCAAGTTTCCCATTTCTATCATCTTTCAATATATAACATTGACTTCCAAAAATTCTAAAGTAACTCACATTTGGTGTGTATCCATACCATAGCTCATAAAGTGTCTTATTAGCGTCTTTCTTCAATTGAACTCAGTTTAGTGTATAGACAACAGTACTTACAACTTCTCTCTAGAATGTTTGTGTGAAGACTTTTTCAATCATCAGTGTTATGGCATAGTCAACAATTGATCTATTCCTTCTCTCAGCAATCCCATTTTTCTATGGTGTTATCGCTGCAAAAACATGTCTTGTAATTCCATGCTCATTACAAAAGTTAGTGAATTCATCAGAAATAAATTCTCCTCCTCTATCTGATCTTAGACATTTCAGTTCTTTACCAATTTATTTTTCAACTATAGCTTTATACCATTTGAACATCTTAAATGCTTCTGATTTCTCTTTTAAGAACATGACAATCATCATCCTAGAATAGTCATCAAAAAATAGAATGAAGTATCTATCACCATAACAGATATTTTTTCTCATTGGTCCACATAATTCGGTATGGACTAACTCTAAAATAGCATTAGATGTGTAGGTTTTTCTGTTGAAACTAGACTTGGTCATTTTACCTTTTTGACAATTCTCGCACATGACATGGTCAGGCTTTGACATGCTTGGCAAGCTTCTTGCTTTTCTTTTCTTACTTATCTTAACCACGTTTTCAAAATTCACATGACATAACCTTTTATGCCACAACCAAATGTCTTCATTTATGGCCAATAAACAAGTGGTCTTAATATCATCAAGATAGAATAGGTTAACTTTTGTTTGTTCACCAGTACCGATCAACCTTCCTGTTCCATTATAGATCTTTGCCTTTTTTTTCTCAAATGTAACTCAGTGTCCTGTGTTATTCAGATGTGAAACAATAAATAGATTATAGTTAAGTCCTTTCACCCAATATTCATTTTCACATCTAATCAAATTATTCAACATGATGGTTCCTTTTCCTTAAACTAGACAAGGTGAGTCATTACCCATCCTAACTGATCCACCATTATAATATTCAAAAGTTTCAAACTTTTCCTTATCTCCAGTCATGTGGTGAGTACAACCACTATCAATAATCTAAACATCATTTTTATAACCTTAGATATGAGTGTTGTTTCAACATACCTTTCTTCTTTGTCTAAATCATCATTCATAGCAACAAATACTACCTCAACATCTTCATCAGATTTGGTGTCAGTATTTTCAGCTCTGTTCTCAACCAGGTAAAAATCCTTCTTTCCTTTGTCCTTGTAGTCTCGGTTATCTCTTTTATCAGAGTGTCAGTTGCTTTTGTAGTCTTGTTCATCACTTCTGTCAAATTTATTTTCATAAGATCTGTCATTGTTTCTTTCATCCTTTCTCTTGTTAGGGAATCTAGAAGTAAAGTGTCCAATTTCTTTGCAATTAAAATAGACCAATGGTAATTTACCTTTGTATCTACCTTTGCCTCTTTGAAATCTTGTAGCCATGAGTGCTTCTAGTTCATTAAATTCTTATTCATCACTATCACTTTCACTATCATTTCTCATAGTGTGTTTGTTACTAGATTTGCTTATTTTCAGAGAAGATTTGAATGCAAACTCAATAGATGGTAAGCCACTGTTGTCATAGTTGTTCATCTCAAATGAAATAATTCTACCAATCAAACTATCAAGAGTAACATTATTGTTTTCTACTGCTCTCATTTCTTGAATTGTAGATACTCTAATAGCATAGACATGTAGTAAGGTTCTCATAATTTTACTTACCACTGTTTCTTCCTCAAGTACTCCTACTCCACGAATAGAATTAACAACCTCTTTGATTCTTCTACTGTACTGAGTGATGTTTTCTCCTTATTTCATTCTTAGGTCATCAAACTTTCCTCTTAGGCTTTCAGCTTTAGCTCTCAACACATTTTTATCTCCTCCATATACTAGCTTGAGTTTGTACCACATTTTCTTTTCAGTGATGCATGATTTGACATCTTCAAATTTAGCATTGGATAGTGAAGAATAAATTTCTATCATCATAGAATTGTGCTCATGTTTCTCTCTCAATTGATTAACAGTTGGAGCTCCTGTTGGCACAACAAATTTAGTATCCAAGTATTGTTTAACATCATTTCCAATACCTAATTGATGAATTCTTATCCTACTTTTCCATGATGCAAATTTTTCCTTGTTCAACTTAGGCACATCCCTCTTACTCATCTTGTGATCTTTAGCTCAGGTATTTAAACCTTCCTTCTAAGAACCAAAGCTCTGATACCAATTGTTAGAATAACTACCGGGGGGGTGAATCAATGGCCTCAAAAATTAATCCAAAAAGCTTCATTTATCTTTCAATCCTAAAAGATGAATTCCTTTAAATAAATTTCACAAATAGATACTGCTGGGTTAGATATACTGTTTATCTTTTTCTAAGCTTTACCAAATAGCAAAAATTAAACTTATTCTTTACCGACAATCCTATTTTAGTAATGTATAAAGAAAAACATCAAAGAAATGAACCATATACACATTTAACATTTAGATTTTAACGTGGAAACCCTGTTAAGGGAAAAAACACTTGGGACCGGTAACCCAAAATTTTCACTCTTCTAAAGTGAGTGTTGGTAATATTTCTTATTTGGCAGTTCTCCCGGTTCCTTGTCCTTTTTCTGGTTCTGGCTTATCCATTTCAGTCCCTTCTTGTTCAGTCTGGCTTCAACTGTGCAAATTTTTAGGTTTTCATGCTTATTCCTTTGCCAAAATTGTCAAAACCTTGAAAAAACCCTAGCAACCAAATGCTAAATGATATATCTTGAAACCCTAGGCCATGTTTTCTATTTCATCGTTACCTTTTTCAAGTCACTAAAGACATGTGCCTTAAGTTAGGTCGCTTAATCGCTTTACCAGAAATGAATATGCTGAAACACTCCCCGACTTCGCTTTTGCCCTCAGTCACGTAGTCTTGATAAAAAATGGAATATTCTCTTAGTGTATCGAGACTTAGTGATTTCCTTGTAGTCGGGTTGTTGCTTGATATCATGTTATGAGATTTTAAAAGGAATGGGACCCGCCTCAGTCAGGTGATCGTGAGAAGAAATAGCCAGTCAAAGAAATGTCTCCCGACTTTGTGATTCATTTCATGTCGCATGGTCGCTGGATCAGCTCAGTCAAACAGTTAAGCTCTTTCTTTAGTCACGTGGTCTCGTGATAATTGGTGGTTAAGAGATAACAGTCACGACTCAGCGACTAACTGTTTCATGCTAAGAGATTTCCCTCAGTCGGGATGTCGCTAGATCAGGGCGGTGAGTCAGATTTCAAGTATGCATAAAGTGGATGAAAGAACAGATGACACTTGTCATAGAACTAATGGTTGTTGAGTGATCGCTTGATAAAGGAAGTGGACCACGCGATAACAAGACTAGGGTATGTTTTCCCTCAGTCGTGAAGTCTCTTGATATTTTAAAGGGTATATGAATTTTTGAGGTGATTATGCGACGACCGTTCGATGAAGGAGTAAAAGGATCTGATGGTGGTCGTGAAGTCTGATGATAAAAGTGCCCTAGGTAAAAAGTGCTTCTGACTAAGCGATTAGGGTATGTCACGAGGTCGCTGTAAACAAAAAAGGGCACGTGCTTCAAGTAAAGGTAAAGACACAAGATCACGTGACAGAGCGACTGAAGGACTGTTCAATACATCGCTTACTCGCTAATTTTTTTAGATGAAAGGAATACAGCTCACAACTGTGCGACAAGGAAAAAGGATAGCTGTCGCGCACTCACCGATCAAAAAAGATAAAGGGAATAGAGCTTGCAACTATGCGATAAGCCAAAAGAAGATAGATGTCGCACACTCGCGGTCAAGTATGAAGTAATATAAAAGGGCTCGCGAGCGTGCGACGAGCCAAAGGACAGGATGCATCGCACACCCGTGCATAAAATGAAAGCTGGAATGTTAAGATGGCGAGTGAGCGACTAGAAAAAATTTTCAATGAAAAAGTGAATGTCGCTCAGTCGCTGAGGCTCAAGTGGTATGGAAAGTTAGCTCGCGAGTTAGCGATGAGCTGTCAGTGAGGGAAGTGTCGCTTACTCGCCGATCAAAAAGAGAAAAGTATAAAAGTGGCGCGGGTGTGCGACTGACATGAAATAAGGATCAAAGACAATGCATCGCTAAGTCAAAGAAGGTAAAAAGTGCAATGAAAATGGATGGCGACTATGCGATGAGAAATAAAAAAGATGTGTCGCTCACTCGCGGGGATTTTTCCAAAGGTGAAAATGTAGCAGCAGTCCAGACAGAATGCGTGAACTAATAGAGCAGAATTTGTCAGAGGGGTTGATGGTGCATTCAATGTGCGTTCACCATGTTCACCATGTCTAGAGCCCAGGTTGTTCAGTTTGCAGAGGTGAGGTATTTTTCTCGATTTGCAGTGTTTCCAAAGGTTGATCAGAGAATTA
>MU226746.1:2078666-2090027 GCA_018584345.1 Thuja plicata | reverse complement strand
CAAATAAAGGTAAGTATTGAGGTAAGAATTTTATTTCATTATTTTGATATTTTGAAAGGTAAAAGTATTATTTTTCATTTTTTTAGGTTTATTTATCTAATTTCTTAAAAGGAGAAATATATTATTGTGAAATATTTTAACACAGAATAATTAATGAGATTAATATTTTTTCCTTTTATTTTTTTCCTCAATCTAACCCTCGGATAAATATGAGTAATTTTGAATAATTTTTTAGCATTATGTTTTAAAGTGGTCTGCTTCTTCCAAAGAACGTTGGATTCTTGTTGTGTCTAGGTATGGACCCACGTCCCCAATAAGAGCCACTGTTGACACTAAAAATTTCAGGTTCAAAAGGAATGAGACATCAGGGAAGTATAGTATACATTTTTCATATTTTATATAATTTCCCTATGTTAATAATTAAATAATTCTAAAAATAATAAATAAAGTAGTTAAGTAAAAAGGTGGCGATCGGGAGTTGAACACTCGACCTCTCAAGCCAAACTTTTTTCCTACCTACCTACCCTCCTACCCCCTAACCAATTGTCTTATGTTATTCTTCGAGAGTATGGGTAGAAATTAAGGGATAAGTGTTAGATTATTCTATTTTAAAATTAAAAAATAAAAAATTGTTGGAACAAATAAATGTATTTTTTCTTACTAATGTGATTTTAATGTATTATTTACCATGAAATCATTAGTGTGAAAAGTATATTTGTATTAAAATATTATTATTTTTTTTAGGTTTTGAAATATTTTTTTATTGATACTTATCTTTAATTTTCAAAACCTAAAGTACAATCTTTTATTATACCCTATGAATGACTCTGTGCATTATCTTTTTATGGGATTATGATTGATTATCTAAATTTTATTAGTACTTCTTGTAAATAAGCATTTGAATATTATTTCATGATTGAATTAATGTTTATTTGATATAATAATTGATAATTAAATAATCTTGAATTGAGATCATATTGAAAGTTTAAAACATTATTAGATTTGATGATTTTAATTAAGTTTTATTTATAGATTATTTAATTTTGAATTTTTTTGTGCAGGAACTAAATGTTGAATTTTTATGCACAAGCACCTAAGATTATAATTAATCAAATTAATTGTACGGGAAACATTTTCCTAAGAACCATTATTATGGTTTACGTATAATTTTAGGGTTAGTTGCCAGGATTAGGTCTTGTGAAAGGGCATGTCTTTTCACATGAAACCTTTGATAAATATATTTATAGTGAAACATTTGTAACAAAAAAAAGATTATTATTTTATCACAGCAAAAATGGGAAAACTCTCCCAAATTACAGATTTGAACCTAATGTCCAAATTTTTAAATGCAAATGTCAGATAAGTGGTTTATGCTTTTTGAGGTTATATAGTTTTTTATTTTCAATTAGTTTTTTAGATTACTTTGTGAACAGGGTATCCTACTGTGTTCTTTCTTTGATTCATTTATTTATGGTTAATTTGTATAATTTGAATAGCAATTGCAAGGTCTGTGAACCTGTCATTGTTCCTTTCGGGCTCTTGATTTGGGTTAAAATTGATAGGACTAATTGTATAAATTATTTTAAATTTGTGATTCAATGGAAGCCTGTAGGATGATGGTCTCACTTTACAGGAGTGAGTTACCTTAAAACTGTCTCTGACTATACGTATGATTGAATGTAATCGACTCTATTCCCAATTTGGCATCAGGCACTAATCTCTTTTCATTTGTAATTGTCATTTTGTTCTTTCTGTAGTTTACATTTTTTATTTGATATCTCTCTTTACAAAGCATTCAATTAGGTTTTAGTAATGCTTTTAAGCTTTAGTTTAGATATCACACTATTTAACAATTAGGAATTTGGTTTATTTTCCTCCAAAGGATTGTTGACCCCTTTGGAAGGATTTGCTTCTGTTGTGCACGTATTTGTGTAGTTAGAAATCATATTTGATTCAGGCCTACCAGCCTTGGCTCGATCAAGTCAGAATTGCAGAGGCACTTGTTTGTGCCTGTCAGTTGGCCTCAAAATGGTCAAACATTTTTGAGAACCAACACAAGTTCATTAGTGAATTTAGAGTTTGAATTCAAAATGCAACTTGGGTTACTAAGTCAAAGTTGAGTTGTGCAAGTAATTAGATATTTTAATTATTAATTAAAGAATTCTTTCAATTTTAGAGTTGAGTTCTTTTAGAAGTTATCTAGTGTGTTGTCATTAGGGTTTGCTTAATTAGGGGAAATTGATCCTCTTTAGGGGTATTCTTCTCTCATTTTGAACATAATAAGTTTTTAGGAGTATTTTTGGAGAGACTTTGTGTGTTCTTGGTTTTGGAAGATTTGAGAATTCTTGTGGATGCATGTTGGAAAAAGTTTGTCTAGAATTCATGATTGTGTGTGTGCTTGGAAGATCCAAAGTTTAATCATCTTCAAAGACAAAATTCCATCCGTTCTTACAATGGATCTAAGGTAGGGTTTGATCCTTTTTGTGATTCAATTCTTGCTTAAATTGTGTCTTGTTTTTTCTTAATTTGATTAAATTTTCTTAGTTAGGAGTTGTTGAAATTCTTGTTTTAAAGGGTGCTCTTAAAACCCTAGTTTGCTTATTATTTTAGGAAATTCTTATTTAGCATAGTATTGTTATGCTGGCCAATTTTCGTTGAAAGATCCCTTCTAAAACTCTTAGAAAATGAAAAATTAATCTGGACTATAGTTTAAACTATATAATGGTTGAAAATAAATTGTATAGGAAGAAAGAAATCAATTTTCTCTTTATAAAATTTAATTGCTTTCAAAAGAGGAACACTCTGGATTTTTCCTTTTAAAAAAAAAATACAGTTCACCAGTAAAAAAACAAAATAGCAAATAAAGACAAAAAATTGAATAAAACAAAGTAAAAGGGAAAATAAATTATTTTCCATTAAATTTCCATTTCCAAAAATTAATAAAAAAATAAAATAAAATAAACTGGTTTAAAAGAAAATGCAGTTGTCTAATTTAAAAAAAAAAAAGAAATTATTAAAATTTCAAAAAAAAAAAAAATTTAATGAAGAGGAGGTGGGGGGCACATCTCCCTCCTCCCCTACGCATGACAGATTGTCGGCGTGGTAGCCGAGACTGCCGGCATGACAGCCGGTGCCGGCCGCAGTCTGGCCATGCCTCTCCTCTATTTAGGGAGGCCGATGGGCTTGGTAACCGGGGTGGGGGCCATGGGGACCCCGCGTAGCATTGTATTTAATATACTTTTTTTTTAAGTTTTTTTTTTAAGATTAGATTTATTTAATTTATAATTTATGTAATTTTTAAATTTTAGTTAAATTAATTTATTATTATTAGTTTAGTTTAAATTAATTTTTTATTATTAGTTTAGTTTAAATTCAAATTAATTTATTATTAATATTTAAAATAGTTTATTTTTAATTTTTAAATTAGTTTAGTGTTAATAGTTATAGGTAAATAAGAGCAGATATATTTTTTTATCATTAATTGATCATTATTAAGCATTAAATCCTATGGTGTTAAATTAGATATTGGAGATATTGATTGGGTGATTTATATGTCGCACCTAGGAATTTTATAACTATACCTGGAATTGGTAATTATTTCCTAGATGTATTTGTATGTTGTTATAAATAGATCAATAGGAAATGTTAACATTTTACCAATGTAGGATATTTAATTATTTCTAGATAGTAACTTTTAGTGGATAAATGAATTTGCATGATTAGGGATTATAAATTTGTTTGTCCTTGCGTTAACATTGTATCTAATTTAATGCATTCTGAATATGATTTGATTATACTATGATGTATTTTGGGTGTGTGTTTAAATGAATTGTATGTTATTTTATGTTATCATACTTTTGGGTATCTGTTGGGCTAGATGACCCTTAGGACCTAAATCCAAAGGTTTCAGGATTGTACTTTCTACATGGTGTTTTATGTAATGTTAGTTCATGATTTTTGATGATGTCATAGTCCTGATTTCTTAGACCCAACCTAATTTGGTTATGATGTATTATTTGGTCTTGTGAGGACACTGTGGATATTTTAGGGTTATTAAGAACCTATGTGCACCTGAATGGGCAGGGTGCAATTTGACTTATGATATATTTTTATGTTACTCTTTTGTGAACCTAGGGTAGCTTACCTAGTTGTATAGTAGGAGGTGGCTTGCAATAAATGTCAGAGCCCACAAGTGGATGCTAGGATTTGCTTATTGTAAGTAGTGGTAACAAGTGATTACATAATAAATTAATTAGGATGCCCTAGTATTAAACTAATAAGATTAATGCCTCACCCATGCTTGAGTGCTAGTATAGGCTAAGATGGAGGATGAGATGATGCTTGCCACCTTAAGGGGTTGGGTACAACATCATTAGTGATCTTTTCTATTTGAAAGGTCATTGATGTCGTGTATGGTCACTTGAGTGCCAGAATCTATTGAGGGATTGCTAGGAAAAAACTCAAGGGTTAGACGTACATGATGACACCTTCCTATATACAGCTTAGGTTATCCTACGTGTGTCAGTTACCTTTGGTATTGTTTAGTGTTCCTTGTTATGGTTTAGAGTGCTTCTAGGATCTTCCTTGCATTGGAGTATGAGGTCAAGTATACCTTGTTTTCATTCTAGTTCTATACCCCGTGTGATGGGCCTGTTACTATCTCCTCAGCATGGTGGGAGTGGACCTTTGGTTCCACGTGGTCAGTTGGTAGAGATTCTTATTACCATTGAGATTCTGACAGATTCTTCTTCATGCTTGGATGTTCCTTATTGCAGTTTCATCTACTTAGTCTTTTGAAGACTTGTTCAATTACATGATTTGTGTTTTGTACCATATGTATAAATTGGTTATCATCCTTTGGAAGATGCATTGTATTGTTTATTATGTATTATTACATACCCTGTGACTTGTGCAGTGGATGTTGATTAGGTAGTATACCATTGGTATCATATGTATATGTAATAATTTATTATGAGTTGTATATTATTGGATTCAGATTATGTAATGTTTATGTTAGTTCTTTATTATTAATTATCATAGATTATTATGCTTAAGTAATTCTACATCAAGGAACCCTTGAGAAATGATAATCATGTATAAGTTGTATTTCATGTATGTCATGCACTTCATTGTGTTGCTTCCACATTGTTATCATTATTGTTTGTTAATATTTTTTAAAAAAAATTATTCCATCAACTTAGTGTCTTGTTTAGGTTAAGTTCTCCTGGGTTCCCTGGCGGGGCATTACAAAAATGCATATTTGCATGGACTAATGAAGCTAATGAGTCCTTTGAGTTGTTGAAGAAAAATACTGCAGAGAAGCCCATCCTAGTTCTACCAAAATTTCAAAAAGTATTTACTGTAGAATATGATGCAAGTAACAAATCCATTAGGGGAGTCTTGAGCCAAGAGGGGAAGCTGGTTGCTTTTTTCAGTGAGAAGCTCAATAAAGCTAAACAAAAGTACTCTACTTATGACCTTGAAATGTATGCAATGGTTTAGCCACTTAGGAAGTGGAAGAATTATTTATTTCTCAAGGAGTTTGTTGTTTTTACTGATAACCATGTACTTAGCTTTCTAAACAAGCAGGAGAAACTTAATCACAAACATGTGAAGTGGATGGAGTTCTTACAGTCTTATACATTTTCCATCAAGCATAAAAAAGGGGATTGTGAAAAAAATTGTTGATGCTCTCAGTAGGATACACCTAACTACCCAAACTATTTAGTTGGAGAGTTTTGGGGTTCATGTCATGAAGGTTATGTATGCTAAAGATGAAGATTTCAAAGAGGATTATCAGATTTGTATGGAGATGACAAACAAATACCACACTGATTTCTAAGAGTTTATTGTGCAATATGGTATTCTTTTCAAAGGGAGTTCATTATGTGTCCCAAAGGGATCTATGAGGGAGAACATTATCAAAGAGAAGCACTTTGGAAGCCTAGCTAGTCACTTTTGGGTGGACAAAACTTTAGAGTTGGTTAGGAGATTCTACCACTGGCTCAAATTGTAGATAGATGTTAGGAGTTTTGTTGAGATTTATTCAGTCTGCCAAAAAGCCAAAGGACACACCTCCAATGCTAGATTGTACACTCCTTTACCCATCCCTACCAAACCATGGGATGTAGTAAGTATGGACTTTGTCCTAGGTCTTCCACAGACCAAGTATGGATTTGATAGCATTTATGTTGTAGTTGACATATTTTCAAAGATGAAACACTTTATCCCTTGTAGGAAAACTCATGATGCATCTCATATAGAAGGGTTGTTCTTCAGAGAAGTTATAAGACTTCATGGACTCCCACTGTCAATCATGTCAAATAGGGACCCTAATTTTTTAGGCAACTTTTGGAGGACATTATGGAGAAAACTAGGAACAAATGTTTCTCTGTCATCTGCATATCACCCACAGTCGGATGGATAGACAAAAGTCATCAATAGGTCCCTTGGAAACATTTTTAGATGTCTCACACAAGAACATGGAACCACTTGGGATACTATCATAGCATAAGAGGAATTCTCATTCAATTATTTCGTCAATAGGAGTACTGGTTTAACACCATTCCAAATTGTCTATGGCACTCACCCTAGAGGAGTATTGGAGCTCAGAGATATCAAAGACATGGAAAAAAGGAGTGCACTATCTGATGACTTTGCTGAAGTAATGAGGAACATCCATGACCAAGTACAGATCAAACTGTAGCATACCACTATGAAATATAAAGCCCATGCTAACAAGAAGAGAAGAGATCTATAGTTCAAGGTGGGAGATTTAGTGATGATCCACCTCAAGAAGGAAAGACTACCTAAAGAGAAATACATAAATCTTATGATGAAAAAGCTTGGCCCTTTCAAGATTCAGAAGAAATGTGGCAACAATGCCTATACAATTGATCTACCTTCTCACATTGGATTATCACCCATTTTCAATGTTGCAGATATCTATGCCGACAAAGGAGAAGTTAGTATTACTGATCTTGTAGATACTCTAAAGCCTCCTACACTCCAACCACTCAAGGACATACCACAAAAAACTCCTCTTGAGATTGAAAGTATTCTAAACAAGAGAGTGAACAAGAAAACTTAGAGAGGAACTTACTATGAATAATTAGTCAAATGGAAACACCAACCAGTGGAAGATGCTACTTGGATGAACCCTGAAGACATTCTAAAGATAGGTTATCCGCTTGAAGAACTTCCAACTCAAGAGACTTGAGTTATTTTTTTCATGAGGAGTATGGTGCAGGGCACCTCCTGAAGCTCCTAATTTTCTTGCTTTTGTGTTTTTAATAAGGTGCATCCATGAGATAACCCTTGTGTGTGTTTGGTTGTTTGGGTCTTTTATGTAAGGTGAAGGACCTAAGGTGAGTTATAAACCTAGGTTCCTAAAACCATGGTTAGACCTTGTTAGTTGTTGATTTTGGGTGTCTAGTTAGAAGTTATGTTTCTAAGTCCTTAGTTTAGGTCCTAGTCATGTTTTGGACCTATCCCACAACTTGGGAAGTCAGTAAGGTTGGATTTTTGCCCAAATTATCAACTTTGTCACTTATTGCCAAAAAGTTGTCATTTTGCAAAATGCTGCATGAGAAAATTTTGCAAAATGTTGCTCGGTATATGACAACATCTTTGTAACTGACCTCACCCACTCTCTAAAGCATCTAAAATGCTTGGATGATGTTATTAGTAGATTTGATTCCTTCCTTGAAGGTAATATTTTAGTGTGTACGGAGTTTGATGTTCAAGCAAGGAATAAAAGAGTGTTCTGAGTCATTCTAATAGTGTACGTCCTAGTATGGATTCATCTTGTGGATCCAATTGCAGAAGTTTGTGATGTCTTGAATTTATAAAGCATTACAGTTGGTTTGAGGTGTTTTTATCAAGTTTGTTAAGGGTTATTGATTTTACATTCTTGCTATCTAAGAAAATAAGGTTTATTGGGCCAGTCACAAAGATGTGATCCTAACTTTAGATTTATCTAGTGGATCTACTCGACCAAATGGAAAATAAAAGTTAGGACCATGGTCTTTAAGAATCCCAAGGCTCAACCATTCAAAGTTAGCCCTTCTATTTGCATGACAAAGCCCTAGGCTAATTATCCCTATGTAATTAGCCTGGTTTGTTAGTACAATCACATGCATGTGCAATATATGAGTGGGGGGATCAAACCAAAGGTTTTTATAGACTAATTTGGGGTAGGAGAATCCATCCAAGGATCTACATTCAGTCCGTGAACCATCTTATAACACTTTCTTAACAAACCAAGCCTAAACTAGCTAATTCAGCTTGTGTTCTTTGTGAGAGTTTAGGGGTACAGGAGTGGAGTGAGGTTTTGAGGCTTTGGGGAGTTTACAAAGTCCATAAAGGGTATCTAGAAACCCAATAATTTTAGTAAGATCCTTCCTTAGTTGAAAGCTAAGTCCAAAAAACCCTCTGGTTAGGGCTACAAGGAATCCTAGACCATTTGGGGTTCGGTTACTCTTGAGTCTACAAGACCAAATCCATTGATGGATTCCTAGCCCTTGGGGTCTATTAAGAGTCTCCAATCACTTAGGATGAAGTTTGGAATCCTCTGGTGAAGTTTTATACTTTGATGTGTGGTTTAGGGAAAGAGTCCCTAAAAGAGAAATTGATTGGTTTCATAGATTGATTTGAAGAACCAAAAGGGAATAGGGGAAGCCTATTGAACCCTTGGCCAAGTTAGGAGACATCCTAAGAGGACTTGTGCAGGGTGGGATTGATCAAGTTTGAATTTTGAAGGAGTTATAAAGAGTTAGGGCTCATTAAGGGCTTCTTACAGTGCTCTCTGCATCACATAATCTTCCCACACACTCATTGAGGCTCTCCATACACTTATTGACCCTCTCTTGTTCATTCTTCATCCATCCCAACACTCCAAGATGCTCCACCAATCCAATTGGTCTTTAACTCACTAGGAGGGATAATTGCTCAACTCCTTGTACGTCTATTTTCACTGATTTTGGCCTATTGCTTCAAAAATCCCCAAATGACTCCACAAAAAAAATTGAAAATATTTAAGACATCATTCAACCCTACTAGAATCCAAAACCCTAACCTCTGATGGCACCAAAAACTCTACATTCTTTTAGGACCTAGATTATAGCCTATTAATTAGGCCTCTAGACAAGTGATCATGAACAATTGCAAATCTTGTCTCCAATCTCTGATTCACTTCCAACCACCATTGAATCCTTTTAGGATACTATCTATTGCATCTATAAATTCCACTAAGTCTTCCCCAAAATGTCTTGGATGCTCAAACAAATTCGATCTTCTCCATGTCCTAGCTCACTTGGTTTCACCAGTCAACCATAGGGCTTCATCTTTGGCCTATGAAATCCAAAGAGACAACAAAAAAGAAACCTACAAACCTATCTATAGACCCTAACCCTAATTTACCCATGGTTTCAAACACATCTACCAGAGGAAAACTAGGTTAGAGCCATTTCTAATAAGGTAACACTATTTATATCTCTGTCCGACCAGTGACCTTAAAAAATGTACAACTTAACTTCTACTGAACTTCAAAATAAACTACCTATTGCATATGAAAGCTGAAAGTAAACACTACACTAACATGGAGCCTGATCACCTATGCCAATTCATACAGGACCGTATGGAGGCAAAGACATAGTGCAAATTACACAAAAGAGGATATAGTCATCTGTATAATGGTGTCAGAAATAAGTGTCTCAATACAAAATCTCATTAACCTTGTCCAAAAATAAATTCCATGCTCATATATTGAGCATGGGTAGTTAAAAATTAGTTTAACTACATTTTCTCATTTCTTGCAAAATTTGCTCTAGCAACTTTCAAAGTTGCTAGCAACTTTATGCATTTTGAAGCATTTTGACATCCTATGTCAAATAAATGATTTATGTTGACTCCTAAGACCCTAAATAAGATATGTAGGGTCCAAAAACATACCTCCACCCCATATTGCACTAAAATGGAAACTTTTCAACAATTTGAAGTCAAAAGACCCAAAACCCCTAATGAGCACTAAAGCCCTTACAAATTTTAAGTTAGACTAACATTGCTTCCAACCTTTTGGAACTTATTATACCCCTCACACAAACTCCTAATCCAACCCTAAACAACATCAAAACATAAAAAAGGGAGGTGCCCTGCACCATACTCCCCGGGACAAAATAACTCAAGTCCCTTGAGTTAGGAGGTCTTCAAGAGTGACCTCATGTTTCAAAATCTCCAGCTCTGTCATCCAAGTAGCCTCAACTTCAGGTAGTCCCTGCCACTTGATGAGATACTCCTTATAGTTACCCTTCCTTGTCTTCTTTATTACTTTAGAATCCAAGACACTTTCTAATTGCAATGACTTTGGGGTAGGCAAATCCTTCACCCAATCATCTTCCTCCAAATCCACAAGTGTAGACTGACCTATGTCTATAGGTGATCCCTTGTAAGGATATAAGTCACAAACATTGAAAATAGGTGAAATTCCCAAATCAGGGGGCAATTGCACTTCATAGGCATTCTTTCCATATTTATGCAAAATCCTTAGTGGTCCAATCTTCTTCATGAGTAGCTTAGTTGGTTGGCCTTTGGGTAGCCTCTCCTTCTTGAGGTAGGAAATTACTAGATCCCCAACCTTGAATTGCAAATCCCTCCTAGTCTTATCAATTTTGGTTTTGTACTTCACTTGTTTTTGTAAAGTCTTATTGACTTGATCATGTAGCTCCTTCATTTTCTTGGCAAATGACTCTCATTGTGCACTCCTCTTGTCCCTCAAACTGAGATCTCTTAGCTCCAAAATCCTTCTAGGATTGACCCCATAAACTATCTCAAAGGGGCTCTTACCTGTACTCCTATTAATGGAGTCATTGTATGCAAATTCTACCTGCCCTATGATATGATCCCAAGATTGTCCATGTTGTTTAGTCAAAAACCTCAACAAATTCCCAAGTGACCTGTTCACTACTTCTATTTTCCCATCAGATTGTGGGTGGCAGGCTGAGGAGAAAGACAAATTAGTACTAAGCATCTTCCAAAGAGTTCTCCAGAACTGACCCACAAACTTTGTATCCCTATCACTGACAATATTCAAAGGAAAACCATGAATTCTTACAATATCCCTAAAGAATATTCCTGCAATCTAAGAAGCATCATTTGTTTTCTTGCATGGAATGAAGTGTGCCATCTTTCTAAAATGGTCTACCACCACAAACACACTGTCATGTCCTCTAGATGTATTTGGTAACCCCAAAACAAAATCCATACTAAGGCACTCCCAAGGCCTTTGGGGTATAGTTAATGGTTGATACAACCCACTATTTCTACTTTGTCCTTTTTCCCTCTGACAAATCTAACATTTTTCTA
>MU226746.1:2059158-2078596 GCA_018584345.1 Thuja plicata | reverse complement strand
CCACTCCAAAGTGGCCTCCCAAGCTTCCTTGGTGTTTTTCCTTCATAATGTTTTCCCTCATTGAGCACTGAGGTATACACATAAGATGACCTTTGAACAATAGGCCTTCCTGCAACACAAACTCACTAAAATCCACCTTGAACCCCTCCTGAAACTTTACACAAGCTTCATAAGCTTCTTTGAAATCTTTGTCTTCCTTGTAGAGGTCTTTCAAATCATCCAACCATACACTTTGTAGTTGCATCTCTTGGATTGTGAGTACTCTTCTACTAAGTGCATCTATAACCTTGTTTCTAACCCCCTTATTATGCTTAATAACAAATGTATAAGCCTACAATGATTCTACCCACTTCATATGCCTTTGATTTAGTTTTTCTTGTCCATGTAGGAAACTTAGGGCATGGTTATCAGTGTAGACCACAAACTTCTTAGGTAATAGGTAGTGTCTCCACTTCTTCAAGGCTTGTACCATGGCATATAACTCCAAATCATAGGTGGAGTACTTTTGTTTTGCCTCATTCAACTTCTCAGAGAAGAATGCCACAGGGTGTCCCTCTTGGCTTAGCACTACTCCTATAACCAACTTGCTAGCATCACACTCTACTACAAAGAGTTGATTAAATTTAGGAAATCTAAGTGTAGGTAGCTCCACAATCCTCTTTTTCAACATCTCAAACCCCTGGTCTGCTACTACTGTCCATTCAAACTTTCATTTGACTCCACCTTTTATGGTGTTCAGAATTGGGGCACATACATGACTAAAATTTCTCACAAATTTCCTATAGTAGGAGTCAAACCCATGGAAACTCCTAACATCCCCTATGGACCTAGGTGTAGGCCATTCCAAAATGGACTTAACTTTATCAGGGTCTATTTTCATACATCCATTAGCAACCACAAAACCAAGGTAAGCAAGTTCAATTTTCAGAAACTCACACTTCTCTTGATTAATCATCAAATTTTATTGATGTAGCCTCCTCAAGACCATCTCCAAATTCTTCATGTGGTCCTCCTTGGACCTGCTAAATATCAAAATATCATCAAGGAAAACTATTACAAACTTACCAATAAATTCTACCAGCACTTCATTCATGAGCCTCATGAATGTGCTAGGTGCATTACTTAGGCCAAAGGGAATTACTAGCCACTCATACAGACCCTCATAGGTCTTAAAAGCTATTTTCCACTCATCACCTAGCCTCACTCTTATCTGATGATACCTTGACTTCAAGTCTACCTTAGAAAAGTAACAAGATCCTCAAAGATTATCCATCAAGTCTTCTATTCAGGGCATTGGGAACCTATATCTGATTGTGATCTTGTTTATAGCCCTGGAGTCTATACACATCATCCATTTACCATCCTTCTTAGGTTCAAATACTGTTGGCACAACACATGGGCTCAAACTCTTCCTTATCAACCCCTTATCCAACAAATCTTGGATCTGTTTTGCTATCTCTGCATTTTGGCTTGGTGTCATCTTATATGCAGCTTTGTTTGGTAAATTTGCTCTAGGAATAAGGTCAATCTGATGAATCACATCCCTCATAGATGGTAAGGCACTTGGAAAACCATTATATACTATGTCATGATATTTCTCCAACAAAGCTTGTATCTCTGGTGGCAAATAGACTTTCTCCTTAGTTTCCTCCTTTGGTTTGATCAGTACTACACAAAAGACTCCTTTCTCCTTCTTCATGGCCTTTAAAAACTCTTTCCCACTCAATAACATCACACTTGTCCCCACATGCTTCTATTCATTGGGTTCTTGCAATGGATCCATTTGGAATTTCTTTCCTAGATTGGTGATGACATAATTTTTCTTCTCTCCATCATATATTTCTTTGACATCATACTGCCATGGACATCCTAGGGGTAGATGACATGCATCCATAGGCAGTATTTCACATAGGACCTTGTCCTTATATTCCCCAATCTCAAACTCAACCATAGTCTGCTCATCTACCACTATTTGTTGACTTCTGTTCAACCATGAAACATTGTAAGGTATGGTGTGAGGTATCCTTCTCAACTTCAATTTCTCCACTATCTTAGTGGACACTATATTCTCAATGGATCTAGAGTCCACTATAACCTTGCAAATCTTCCCATGAGACCTACAAGTTGTCTTGAATAAGTTCTTTCTTTGGGGTGGCTCTATGGTGTTAGGTACTTTAATTAAGGTTCTCCTTAACATAAAGTTCTCTCCATCTAGTACGGGCCTTGCCTTGGAAATGGGAGCAGTAACACTTTGAGTGTCATTTTCTTGAGCTAATTGATTCCTTCTATCCCCCATTGAAGATGAGGAAACCTTCTCTAGACACCTGTCCATTGTGTGACCCACTTGGTTGCAATTATAACACCTACTAGTCAAAACTGAATTAGATCTCACTTGGGGTTAGAACCTACCTCTTGGTGGTCCTCTACCTCTGTATCCTCCCCTTTGGAAAGATCCTCTATACTATTTTCCTCCACTACTATCCATGGAATGATTATCTTCTTGTCTATTAGGGCTCTGTCCCCTACCAAAGTTACTTCTTCCTCTTTGGAACCCTCTATTATTGCCACAACCTCTTCCTCTTTGATGGAATTCATTCCTTCTTCTAGCCTTGTCTTCTACTCTTAAGGCCAATTGAAAAAATTTATGCATACTATCTGGACCCATCATGCTTATCTCATCTTGTATCCCTTGCCTTAGCCCATTGAGATACCTTGCCACTTTCTCCATTTCATCTTATTATCTGCTAGCCCTTAGGCTTAGTTTATGGAACTTCTTTGTGTAAGCACATCCTGACATTTCTTTTTATCTTAGATTCTGTATCTTTTGATATATTTGGATTTCATAATCAGTAGGCAAAATTATGCCCTCAACCTAATTTTCATTCTCTCCCAAGTAACAATCTTTTTCCTTCCCTTATTCACTCTTTCATCCTGCATCATGTTCCACCACACCAATGCAGATCCTTTGATTCTAGCCTTATCATAGCTAACTCTCTTCTCCTCTACTACCTCCTTGTAGTCAAATTGATTATCTATGGCCTCTAGCCAATCCAACAACTCCTCTCCATTCAAACTGCCACAATAGTATGGTATGTGTTCCATGTTGTCCTTGTTTAAATATTTTAAGGCATTTAGGAATACCTTTTGTTCTTTATCTATCTCAAGTTCATTCCCTTTGTTTGATGACTCTTCTATCTGACTCTCATCTCTATCACTTTCATCTCCCCATTCTATGATCTTCTTCTTGCTCTTTGTCTCAGACACATTAGCCTTCTCCAAGAGGCCTTGAACCAATTCTACTATGGCATCCCTACTCATTTCCTTAGGAGGCATGTTGTCAACCTCTTGAATCTCCACCCCTTTAGACATACACAATACTCAAGCTATTCTGGCTTTGATACCACTCTGATGCAGAGGGTTTGACAATCTAGTGCCTTTCCTCTCCTCTAGGTGCTTGTTTGACCAAATCAACCATCCAATGATTTTTCTTTATTGGAACTTCCACCAATTAGGATCAACTAGACCCTCTCCACCAACTTATCCTCCAAGGTATAGTTGGTTCTTGGAAGACTCCAAGATTTCTAAGCTCAACTAGTCCAACTATTTAACCAAAATCTTAGTTTCCTTCTCTACAACTCCACCTAGATTGCCAATCCTCTACCTAGGATCTTCCCACACACTCACTGAGGCTCTCCATACAATTCTTGACCCTTTCTTGTCCATTCTACATTAATCCCAACACTCCAAGATGCTCCACCAATCCAATTGGTCTTTAACTCACTAGGAGGGCTAATTACTCAACTCCTTGTAGGTCTATTTTCATTGATTTTAGCTTATTTCTTCCAAAATCCCCAAATGACCCCACAAACAAACCTAAAAATCTTCATCAAATCATTCAACCCTATCAGAATCCAAAACCCTGACCTCTGAAGGCACCCAAAACTCTACTTTCTTGCAGACCCTACATTATAGCATATTAATTAGGCCTTTGGACTAGTGATCATGAATAATTGCAAATCTTGTCTCCAATCTCTGATTCACCTCCAACCACCATTTAATCCTTTTAGGAGACTGTTTAGTGCATCTATAAATGTCACTAAGTCTTCCCCAAAAGGTCTTGGGTGCCCAAACAAATTTGATCTTCTCCCTGTCCTGGCTCACCTGGTTTCACCAGTCAGCCATAGGGATTCATCTTTGGCCTATGAAATCCAAAGAGAACCTAAAAGAAACCTACAAACCTATCTATAGACCCTAACCCTAATTTTCCCATGGTTTCACACACATCCACCAGAGGAAAACTAGGTTAGAGCCATTTCTAACAAGGTAACACTGTTTATGTCTCTGTCTGACCAGTGACCTTAAAAAATGTACAACTTAACTTCTACTGAACTTAAAAATAAACTACCTATTGCATATGAAAGCTAAAAGTAAACACTACACTAACATGGAGCCTGATCGCCTATGCCAATCTATACAAGACCATACAGAAGCAAAGACATAGTGCAGATTACACAAAAGAGGATACAGTCATCTGTACAATGGTGTCAAAAATAAGTGTCTCAATCCAAAATCTCATTAACCTTGTCCAAACATTTATTCCATTCTCATATACCGAGCATGGGTAGTTACAAATCAGTTTAACTACATTTTGTCATTTCTTGCAAAAGTTGCTTGAGCAACTTTTTGTATTTTGAAGCATTTTTACTTCCTATGTCAACTCTATGATTGATTTTGACTCCTAAGACCCTAAATAGGATATGTAGGGTCCAAAATCATACCTCCACCCCATGTTTCACTAAAATGGAAACTTTTCCACAATTTGAAATCAAAAGACCCAAAACCCCTAATGAGCACTAAAGCCCTTACAAATTTGAAGTTAGACTAACATTGCTTCCAACCTTTTAGAACTTATTCTAACCCTCACACAAAATCCTAATCCAACCCTAAACAACATCAAAACATCAAATACAGAGGTGCCCTGCACCATATTAGAACAAGATCAATGATCTACATGTGATCTCTGAATCTTTCACTTAACCCCAAGTCCATCTAGCAATCACGCGACTAAGGCAAAAAGAAAACCATGTCTAAACCCTAATTTAGATCTTGAGATCATGAAATTAAAGCCATCTCTAAGTCTCCAAAATAATTCCTTGACCCTTGGTTAATCATGAGATCTAGCACAAGCCACAGGATCAAAACTACATCAATGGTTCACATTAAGTCTCCAAAGAAATAACTTAACCTCAAGTGCATCCAGATATCATGCGACTGAAAGGAAAGAAAAAAACCATACTTTAACCCCAAGTTTATCATGAGATTGTGAGATAGACTGAGTCTCTAAATCTCCCAATGATTTGACTAACTCTAGTTTCATCATGATACTTAGCACACATCACATGATCAAAATTAAATCAACAGTTCATCTTAAGTCTCCACATCAAATCAGAATATTCCTTTTCTTCTCGAAATCACAAGACTAAAGGCTATGATAAGTCACTAAATGAGAAATAATATTCCCTCTAGGCTGAACCCTACCCAATTGAGATCTTATCCAACACACTTCATTTAGGCACATTCCCTGGAAGGTTAAAGATATTCATCTTTTTGATCTAGGGATAATTCCAACTGTCAATGTTCAAAAAAAGGGCAAGTTGTTTAAGAGGATCTTTAAAGAGGTGAAACTTGTTTAAATAACCTGCAAAACCCATGTTGAGTGTCTAATTGGATTTATTATACTAGCATCCCTCATTTTGATTAATTCATCTTTCATCTTGGGAGCTAAAGTAGGATTTATTGGTCTTTGCCTCTGCCTGAATGGTTTGGCATTAGGCTTCAAAGGTATCTCATTTTGAAAAAGGTCCTCTCGGTAAGCTTTAAGGTCATCATAGGACCAAGAAAATACATGCCTATACTTTCTCAATAGTTTGATTTTATCTGCTATGATCTTGGGGGTTAAACTTTTAACCACAAATACTTCCTTTGGAACTTCTTCATTTCCCAAGTTTATCCTTTCTACTTCATCCATTGTGACATTAGTTTTTTTCTTGTCCATTTTTGAATCTTTATTGTCAAACAATATCTCCATTGCTACAAGGTCTTTTGGAACCTTATTGGTTTTTAGCTGAATAACTTCCTTTCCAAAAAAAAATTCTTTCCCATCATCCATCTCAACATGAGAATTCAAGTCTATCAATTGATCTTCATACTCTTACTCACATGCCAAAAATCTGATTGTATCTCCACCATCTTTGAAGATTTGCCAGTTGTTGATGTTATTAGGCATAGTAGACCTGGTTGTAACTTCAACTTGAACTATGTCCTGACAAGGAATGTCATTACGCTTCAATGCCAAATTAGCCATAAAATCTACAAGGATATTTTCTGATCTATCTATCCTGTTAAGACAAAAGACATCAAAACATTCTATAGAATCCCATACATCATTTCTGTATCTTTTAAGAAGAGGCTTCTTAGCAACAAATTTACTTTTAACTTGAGAAACAATTGATTTAGAATCCCCAAAGACACTTAAACATTTTATTTCATGTTTACTAGCTATTCTCAAACCAAGAAGTAGAGCTTCATACTCTACAACATTATTAGTACATTCAAAATCTAGTAAAAAGGAATATTTAAATATTTTCTTATCAGGGGAAAAGAAAATGACATCAGCTCCATTACCATCCCTGCAACAAGCACCATCAAAATATATTTTCCAAATTATATTTTTACTTACTTCTGCATGTAACCCAATAGGTTCAGTATTTTTCATTGCATCTTTTGAAATACTTACCTGAAAGTTATCCATATCAGAATGACATAAATGTGTAACCAGGCTTGGATCCACATCCTCAATAATATATTGACTTTGAGTCTCCCTGTCAATTCTTACATCCTTGTCATTCACTGGAATAGAAGCATAAGAAAGATCTAATTGAATACTACCTCCTACTATAACACCCCAAAATTGGCACCTTATAATCCTAATCAATTTTGGTGCATTCCTTCAATTTTCTCATCATCGAAGTTCTATTGTACTAGGCAAATTCTTCTGCTAATTGACTTTAATTGACTGAGTTTCAAATGCAAAAAACCCAAATTTGCATAAATCTGACATTATATTTAATTCCTAAAATTCTTAGGGTTTATTAGCTAAAAATCCCTATGATTAATTGATTTAATCCTAAAGTCCTAAGTGCTTTTAATTAAATTAATTCCACCCCCTTTAGCTAATATACATAAAAGGAATTGAATAGTTATTTGATTGATTGGATTAATTATCCTCAAAAGGGAATTCCATAATTCCATGTGAAAGGTCACTCATGTGGCAATAATCCATCCTTTTAATTAAATAATTCTTGCATTTTTGTCTCAAATGGAAATGAAGAGGCAACCGTTTCTTTTCAAGAAACTCTTCACCCTCTTTCCATGGTTTTCTATATATTGGACCTCTTTTTCTTCATTTGGGAGGATGATTTTTGAGAGCATCAAATCTATAGTGAAATTTACATTGAGTATTACATGCTTTTTGAGTTTAAATTGCATAATTAGATTAATTTCAATTTGGATTAAAGATATGTTGATCTTATTTGCAATTCATTTACATATCTAACATCTCAATTTCATCTCTCAAGCTTTCTAGTTTAAATGCAATTTCAATTCTAGATTAATTGCAATTCATTTCTAGATTAAGAGTATTTCATTTCTTAGATTAACTGCAATTTCATTCCATAGAGTAGTTGCAATTTCAATTCTAGACTAGTTGCATTTGATTCCATAGATTAATTACAATTCATTTCTAGATTAAGAGCAATCTCATTTCATAGATTAATTGTAGTGCATTCATGGATTAATGGCAATTTCATCTTGTCTCATGCTTTAGAAATCCTCCATGTTAGCAATGGTCAGGTTGTTGGCTCTCGTTCTGAGGGTAAATTTGACATCCCCAACTGATTAGGAGGTAGCAAGTCGCTTCAATTGAATTTGCAGGATAAACAATTCATGTTTATCTTTGTGAATTGAACAATTGTGTAAAGACTATGTTGAGTTTGTGCCTAATTTAGAGGCCACAATTCAAGCACACACACCTACTAAGCTAGACCATTATCTAGATAGAAGCATTCCATAATTGGCAGAGACTTCAACCACGGTAATATCCATTTTATATGTCATTTCAGGACATGTAGGAAATTTAAATTCAACATTTTTATTATGCCTACAAAAGGAACATATCTATTATCCATATCATAACATCTACCAAATTTGGTATCAACATTCATTCCTAATTCTTTCATCACATCATTACGAATAATTTTTATTCTTGTACCAGAGTCTATCATACAATTCTTTACCAATATATTTTTTATCAATAGAGTAAGATAAAAAGCATCAATTTTATTTCTATTTTTGTTTAAAGTAGTTCCTAGATAAATAGATGGAGGATCCTTTACTTCTTGGTTAAGATCTTCCTTATTACCGACATTAGACAATATTTTCAAAGATCCATTTTTACATTTAGGTACTTTAACTATTTCAAGCAAAGGAACATATATTTTAACTTGAGATAATGCATTAGAAATGAAAGAACATTCACTGGGAAGAAATTTACTGACCACCTTTTCTCTTGCTATTTTTGGAAAGTCTTGAGGTTCTACCTATTTATCTTGGGAAATGTTTTTGTGCTTTAGCTTCTTTGGATCAGATATTTGGTTTGATTTCCCTTGGTCTGCATTTACTGTTCTATTCCTTAACTTATAATTACTTTTTTCTTCTACCACTATAACTATTGTGTATGCTTTCTTCTCCTCTTCTATTAATTCTCTTAATCTTGGAGTACTCTCATGATAATCCCCATATTGGTATACTCTATTTAGGTCATCCTTGCAGTAGTATTTGTTTGAAGAGCTATAATCATCATATCCCCATATAGGATTTGTTGATTAATTATTCAATGTGGATCGCTGATTATCATTCTGATCTTCATCCTCTTTCCATTTTTGGGCCACAACACAATGCTCAGAATAATGTGGTTGTGTGTAGTCTTCACACCAAGGATAGCTTTCCACAATATGACTGTTTTTCCTTAATAGATCAGGAGTATGTAATTCTTTGTTCAGTGGTTCCCATCCTTCCATTCTATGTTATAAGGAATGTCTGGCAATATGTATCTATCATTTTTGTATGGCGCTCGATTACTCTAGTTATAATTAAAATTATCTTTTCCATTATTTATTTGGAGGCCTTTCACCATATTCATAATTTTATCTAATTTATCTTCTTCCTTGTATTGTTTAGGATCTTTTGGATTGAACAACTAAATGTCCTCCATCTTAGAATTTATACCAGATTCCTTACTATCATTTTCAATAGCTATGGAAATATTGAGAGCATGTGCTAAATTAGAAGTCTTATGAGATATGATTTCATAATTGGTCTTGCTATCAAAATCACCCATATAGAAATTTATCAGAAAGGCATCAATAGGTTGAATGTATCTTGGAATCCTATTTAAAACCTTGTTGAACCTTTTTGTTGAATTCAGCCATAGATTCATTCTAATTTTTCTTCATACTTGTCAACTCATGTGATTTAAAAGAAGTGCCATTATGATCACCGAATTGTTCTATGAATTGATTAACGAATTCATTCCAACTAGATATGTATCTATCTGGAAAACTTCTCAGCCATTGTGCTGCATCTTCTATGAGATATTGAACAAAAATTTTCATATATACATCCTCATTTAATTCATCAAGCTCTTGGATAACATTCTTCAAATTTACACAATACACCTCAGCTTATTCTGATCCATTCCCTGAAAACTTTGGAATTGCATTTCTTAATTCATTTATATTTCATTAGGGTATCCCCTTATGCCATAAAAATCTAATTGTCTGTATCTGTCAGAAACTATTGAGGCTCTATAGTTGTTTCCATTTTGATTGATTGCTCCATGTCTTGGATTCTCTTAATTTACATTCAATAATCCTTGATTATTTCTTGGTCCAAAATTTGGGTTGATATCATAATCTCTTGGGCCATAGTTCTGCACCTTTTTATTTTGATATCCATTATACATTCTTTCATCATTTTGATGCCCATGATGTTCATATTGGTTTAATCCATTAGGATTCATTCTATTTTCATGGTTATGATGTTCTCTATTGTTTAGTTGTCCCCAATGACCACTTCTTTCATTCCAATTGCTATTTTCTCACACCTTCCTCTGTTGTCTGGTTAAAAAAAGGGATTAGTATGATCATTGTTGAAAATATGCCCCCCATTTTTTCTATGAGGAGGATTGTATACACCATTTATATCATCCTTATTCTGAGCCTGAATAAGATATTTCTGAAATATAGCATCCCATTTCCTATCCTTTTCTTCTATTTTAGTCATCTTATGATTTGTATAATTTTGGGACTCATGTTCTTCCCTATAAAATTGGAAAAAAGGATTACAATTCTCATCATTATTCTCATGACTATGATTACTTGAACTAGGGAATTGTTCACAAGAAAAATCTTGATTATTCCTATCAGGGTATATCATGCATGGTCCATACATCATTTTTTTATTTGAATCTTCACCTTTCCTTGTTGGCTTCAACTCAACAAATTTGTCTTGTCTTAAAGATCTTATTCCTAACATAAATTTATCACTTATATGTTATAGAATTTCAAAAGTAGAGTCACCACTTCCTTTATCAGAAAGAAACCAATATCTCACTAGTCTAGGTTCTTGTCTCCAGTATAGTATTAATTCTTCAAATTTCTACCAAAGATCTTGAGATTTCTTCAAACTATCCTTACATAATTCCCCACTAGATTCGCCAATCTGTTGGTGCTCAAATCAACAAATTGGATTTCCTATGGACTTGCCAATCCAATGTTGGGAAACCCAAGTGATTTGACCAACTAACAAGGTTTCAACCAAGACAAGGCTAAACCTTCTGCAATTATGGCTCTGCAAAACCAAGGCTAGTAGGCCTATTCCCTAGATTTATCCTTCAAATATCAAGGTTTTTTATAGCATATAAAGTGTACTTCAAACTTCTTTCTCTCACAATATGGCAAAGTACTTGAAAGAAATATTCACTGAAAGCAACGTGTCACAAGATTTTAACTGAAATGCTTTAATATGTTAAGTGAATGTTTGTGAATATAAATATGAATTGAAAAGTGCAGATAGATAGAATATCAGAAAACTATGAACAATGAACTAAATAATCATAATCCAACATGTATATAGATCAGTGCCTTATTTTCTCATGGGCAATAGAGTCAAAATCATCCCAACCCTATGTACAACCTTAAAGATAGTTTACAAGAAAAATACCACTTCAAAGGTGTTATGAAATGAGCATATAACCTAATATAATTCATAGTTATCTCAATTGATAACCAATTTTCAAATGATAGACTGATTGATTGTGGCCACAATCAATTGAATTTAACTGTACAAGATGAAAAGACCAATTGATAATAGAAACTATGAATTTAATTAGGAATATGCTACACCAAACCATCACTTTGAAGAAAATCTATAGATTTTATTAAGGGACTAATTGAAAATGAAAATGAATCTATTCCCATAGATGAGAGAAAAGGGGACTTATCTTTATTGATATCAGAAAAATGATACAAGTAGGTTCATGTTATAGTTGTTGATCAAAACTATCCAATCTGAATATAGTAACCATAATCATTTTTTTTACATGGTCTTGGTATCCTTATTTATATGTAGTTCAAAGGATGTAAACAAGCCTCAGACCGATGTGCCTCTTCATAACTAATACGTAATTAGGTAGGATCAACAACTAAACATTAGGTATAATTGTAAGGAATGACTAATCATCCTTGTTAAGAATAATTGTTGACCAATTTTTTCTCAACCATAAGTGCTTAAAAAATCCTTGGTGATTCATAATCACATTACCAAATAATTATATTTCATTATCACAGTACTTTGACCCAATTCATTCATCAAGTATCTCTACTTCTGATAATGGATATCATCTCTGGTTTGTCGAATATCATCTTTGTTGAGAACAAGCATGTTGACATTATTGACCATCTTCTGGTATCATTCATCTTTATAAGAATCCTCCCATGTTTTCATGTGGTAATCATCCTACATTTCATCATGGTTGCATTACTCTGTCAATAGATAGTTTCATGTTTCACCACCTTTTCAAAACCTTGTCAACATCGCCATTTGAATTCTTTGTTATGTCAACTATCAAAGACACATGTATTCAAGGTGCGATGCTATAATGGATAGATTTTGAGTGTCTTTTCTTCAATGATTTATGCCTACCACTTGATCAAATGGGACTTGCTCAATCTTTACCTCAGTCTCTGACCTTATCCCTAACTCAGCTTTAATCCTTGGTATCCAAACTCCTTTATGTCTCCAAGTTGCAATATCATTTCCTTAACTCTGAGTTTGTTGCGAGATCATGCAAGAACCACAAGATCCAAGACATGATATATAGTATGTATTAAATCTATGAATCTTAAGAGCATATTCCTTTCCTTCTCCAGATCACGAGACTAAGGGCCACACTAAGTTGATAAATGAAAAAGAATATTCTATTGTGATTGCGAGATTAGGAGACATCCACAAGATCAAAACTTCATCAAAGACAAATACTTCATCCTTACAAACTCTGAACTGATCCTAAATTAACTTTACTACAAATATGATTTATTCTGAGATCACATGATTGTGGGAAACTCATAATCTCCAAGTATATAGCCTAACTCTGGGTTTATTACAAGACTTAGCGTAAGTCATAAGATTATCTCTGCATTAATGACCATGATTCCATACTTGAATAACTCTAAAATTAACTTGAATTTAACTTCCTTGACCATGATTTATCCAAAGATTTAGTGACTGAAGGAAACTCAGAGTCACGAGATCATTTTGTAACCCAAGAGTTTATTTCGAGACTTAGCGCTGGCCATAGGATTTGATTTGCATCGATGGCCTAGATCACACTTGGCAGGATGATCTTTAACTTTCCCTAACTTGAAATTTAACCTTAGTCCATCTAGAGATCACATGAATGAAATAAAATCCAAGTCATGAGATTACTTTGTAACTCCAGGGTTTATTCCGAGATTTCATGCCATCTGTAAGATTAGACTTGCATTGATAAACCTTACGTGATTTCTTGATCTTTTTTGAATTTTTACTTTCTCTCAAGATCTAGCACAAGCTATAGGATTAGAACAAGATCAATGATCTGGATATGATCTATGAATCTTTCACTTAACTTCAATTCCATCTGGCAATCACGCAACTAAGGAAAAAATAAAACCATGTCTAAACCCTGAGTCAGATCATGATATCATGCGAATAAATCCATCTCTGAGTCTTAGAAAGAATTCCTTGACCCTTGATTAATCATGAGATCTAGCGCAAGCCACATGATCAAAACCACATCAATGGTTTGCATTAAGTCTCCAAAGAAATAAATTAACCTCAAGTGCATCTAAAGATCACGCGACTGAAAGGAAAGAAAAAACTAGACTTTAACCTTGAGTTTATCACGAGATTGCAAGATAGAATGAGTTGCTAAATCTCCCAATGATCTAACTAACTTTGGTTTCATCACGAGACTTAGCGCACAACACACAATCAAAATTAAATCAACAGTTCACGTTAAGTCTCTAGATCAAATAAGCATATTCCTTTTCTTCTTGAAATCATGAGAATAAAGGCCATGCTAGGTCACTGAATGAGAAACAATATTCCCTTCAGGCTGAACCCTGCCAAAATGAGATCTTATCCGACACATGTGATTCAAGCATATTCCCTTGAAGGTTAAAGATCTTCATCTTGCTGATTGAGGGATAACACAAACCATTGATGTTCAAAAAAAGGGAAAGTTGTTTAAGAGGATATAGGAAGAGGTAAAACTTGTTTAAATAACTCGTGAAAAGACTTCAACAACTAGTTTTATGAATTCAAAAGTTTGCAGGCCATAGAATGTAAGCTTTTAAACATAGCAGATTTTAACAGGATATATGCATGAAATAAGATGAATGCACAAGATAGGATTTTTGAAAGTGTAAACTACAAAATGAAAGGAAGAAATAAAATCATAAATCACAATAATGAATATAACAAACACTTCCCTGAACTATTTTCATGTCCAAATTTGATCTGCAAACCTGGGTTCCACTACAAAGGATTTTCTTGGCTAGGTTTAACCCACAGACACCCTCGTGAATGTCTCATAAAGCTAACTTTGATTCCTCATCCTCTAGACACCTAAGTAGCATTCCTTCAAGACCTTTGTGATACAATGTGCTAGATAGGATAGTGTAACGAGCTGCTTGGTGTATAAAGTGTCATTTTTGGGCATGGATTTGGTATAAAGGTAAAAATTGGTCTTTGAGATAGGTATAAATGGGTCCATGCCAAGGTGATTCATGTCCATTTAGAAGGAAAATGATTTGAGTTTCAAGTAGGTGAAAATCTGGTTTCACCAACTCTTCCACCAAGAATTCGCACCTCACATTTTGATCAGGCATTTGAAGTAAAGAAGCCAAAGTAGCCATAGCATTTGCTACTCTATTCTTATCCCTTGGGATTTTCTCAAATGTAATCAAGAAAAAGTATTTCTTCCATTCATCTACCATCATTTTATATGGAATCAATTTTTCATCCTTAGTTTGATACTCATCATTATTTTGATTGATGACCAATTGGGAATCCCCATAAACTTGCAGTTCTGTGACATTCCATTTTAAAGCCATTTTGATGCCTATGACTAAAGATTCATATTCTATAATATTGTTGGTACATGGGAACAAAAAATTTTAAGACTTAGGAATGGTGTATCCTTGTGGTGTAATCAATATAATTTTGGTCCTTGAACCATGTTGAGTGTAGGATCCATCGAAATATAATTTCCATGCTTTGGCTTCCACATTGACTATCTCTACATCTGGAAATTCTACATGAATAGGATGGGTAGAAGCTAAAGGAGTTTCAACCAATTGATTAGCTATGACTTTTCCCTTGATATATTTATGGTCCACATACTCAATTTCAAATTCACTATACCATCACCCATTTAGAAATTCTTCCTGTAAGGGTTATTTTGCTAAGAAAATACTTTAATGGATCAATTTTTTGCAATCAAATTAACCTTGTGCATCAACATGTAATGTCATAGTTTTTGTGAGGCAAAATCTACCACTATACATGCCCACTCCATGAAGCTATAATTCAACTCATACTTGATCAAGGTTCTGCTTAAGTAGTTAATGGCTCTTTCTTTCCCCTCATCATCCTCTTGTTCCAATAAACCCCCTAAAGATCTCTTCGTTGCTAAAATGTATAATAGTAAGGGTTTTCCTTTGATGGGAGGCATCAAAATGGGTGGATTTACCAAGTATGTCTTCAATAGGGTGAAATCTTTTTCACATTCATCATCCCACTTAAAAATGGTATCCTTATATAGAAATCTTGTAAAATAGTGGCATTTTTCTTCTAATTGAGAGATGAACCTCCTAATAGATTGAAGTATTCCTTGGAGGGACCTCATTTGACTAATATTTTTGGGAGTTTCCATTTCCATGATTGCTTGCACTTTTTCCAGATCCACTTATATCCCTTTTGCTGAAACTATGTAGCCCAATAGCTTTTCGGATTGAACACCAAATGCACATTTCTTTGGATTTAACCTTACTTTAAATTGCTCCAATCTTGTAAAAATATTTTCTAGGATAGATAGATGGTCTTTTCTTTCATGTGATTTTGCTAAGATATCATCCACATAGTCTTCTAGGAAAGTATGCATCATGTCATGAAAGATAGTTGTCATTCCCCTTTGATAGGTTGCTCCAACATTTATGAGGCCAAAGGGCATAACATTCCAACAAAAAGTACCCCAAGGGAAAATGAAAACGGTATTTTCTTGATCCTCAGGTGCAATCCGAATCTAATTGTAGCCACTAAATCCATCCATCAATAAAAGAATAGAATGTCTTGCTATTAAATCTACTATAGCATCAATGATAGGTAATGGAAAATCATCCTTAGGGAATGCAAGATTAAGGTCTCTAAAATCTATGCATACTCAAATGGATTTTTCATGTTTATTAATAGGTAAAATATTGGAAATCCATTCTGCATAAGCCATGACTCTTATGAAGCCAACTTTTAGTAACTTTTCTAATTTTGCCTTAACCAATAAAGCTACATGGGGATGAATTTTTATCAACTTTTGCTTCACAGGATTTACGCCAGGCCTCACAATAAGGTGGTGCATTATGAAACTTGGATCCAATCCTGGCATGTCTGCATATGACCATGCAAAGTTTATTTGCTTTGCTTGAAATAATTTGATGAAATCCTTCCTTACTCATGGAGTCAATGATGCTGCTAAATGAATAAACTTAGGTTCCAATTTAGTGCCAATATTGACCTTTTATTGTTGGATCAATGAGGATAGGAGATCTCTCAGCTTCATGTTTAGGTAAAGTATCCAATCTCTCTTCCTTAGGTGCCACAATTGGGTTTTCACCTTTGGAAATATCCGTTATTTTTAATTTTTTGGGGTCTAGTACTGCCACATGGTGGTTTTCACCACTAGACCTCTTCATTTTTTTACTTTTTTTTTCTTTTATCTTATGGATTAAGAGATTGGACCCCTACCTCCATCATCATGTTCAGATTGAATTCATTTGTGGAAGATGGCTCAACTGTATTAAGGTATTGGGCCATAACATTGTCATTGGGAAAATTGAGTAGGTCATTAGGTTCGGTTAAGTCCCAATAAATAAGTTTAGGAAGAATAAAGGCTAAGGACTCATTAGGAAATTTTTAATTTGAAGGGTTTAAGGACATGACTTCATTTGAGGGGTCGTACATTATATTGCTCAAGTCAATAACATGTGCTTTCTCGAGGTGTTCTATGGAAGTAGGATTAAAATTATATTCAATAGACTCCTCATGGATTTCCATAGGAAAGAATGCGTGTGGATTAAATCTAACATTTGAATCACCCCCCATGAAGGTACCCAAGGTTCACCTATCCATTGTTTGTCACTAGATGCTTGTCCTATATTTGATTCTTGAGGAACAATTGGTACATGTGTAGAACTCGACCATTGATCCATATTGTCTTGATTTTTGGCATTAGGTATAGTAGCATAGGTATGAATGAAATCTACCTCTTTTTCATGATAATAATCTTTGGATAGGTAATCCCACTCATATTCTATGGATTCATCTTCACTCTTAGATTATAACATGTGTACATGCTCATAAGAATCATGCCAGGAACTTGAACTAACTTCTTTCTCTTGATACCCTATTCCTGATTTCTCATCCTTTGATCTCCAAGGAGGTTGAATAGGTTCTCAAAAGCCTTTATTTATAACTCCTAAGGGTCCTCTTCCCTCGCACCCCATATTTTGCATTATTTTAAATCCCTTTCCATATTGATCAGTTTGGGTGGTGACATGTTGTACTATTTCAATGGGATTGTTTGAAGTATCCTCCTCTTTATAGATCCATTGTAAAACTTCATTATCCTCCTTTTCCATGGCTTATTGGTCACTCTCTCTGAAAAAATGAGAGTTTTATTTTTGAGGTGGATGATAATTTGAAGGTTTCTCATTGTCTTAGGAGAAGTTATTAAATCAAATAGGGAAATAGAATATTCCCCCACTTGTTTTGAATTGATTCTGCATTACTTTTCAAATTTATGCATCATCTCACTCATCTTTTGGTAGTTGTACTTCTTGGTTTTTTTCTCTTTCATCCTTAGAGGGTCTCTAAATTTCTACCTTTGGTGTAAAAGATTTGACTGAATTTTCATTGGAACTTTGACCCTGATAACTAACTTTCTCTTTTCCCTTAGTTGATGCAGGTAAGTTAGTTTCATTAGGACTTGAAGTAGACATAGAATTTAATGTAGAATTAGGACCTTCCTCTTTGGTTTCTTCAATGATGACACTAGGAATAATTCCTTCCCTATTATGTGGAATAAATAACTCATGAAGAGGTTTCACCATATTGCACTATTGAAAGGGATTAGAATCTCCTCCAATAGTTATTTCTTCACCCATGTACAAAAACTTGATATATTGATGATAGGTTGAAGGCACCACTTGCATCTCATGAATACATGGCCTTCCCAAAAAAATATTATAAGTCAATTTCATGTCAAGGACTTGAAAAATGGTATCTTTCTTGATAGGACCCACTTCAATGGGAAAAACCACCATTCCTTTAGAAGATCTTTCCTTCTCATCATAAGATTTTATAGTGATTTGTTTCTTGGGATCAGTAGATGACTCGCTTAACCCCAAAGCTTTAACTAGGTTCAAAGTAAAAATGTTTAAACCAGCTCCTCCATCAATGAGGACTCTCTTGACCCTATGATTTTGGATTAAGACTTCTATATGCAAGGGAAAATGTTGAGGATGATTGATTGACATATCATCTTGTTCTCAAAATGAAAGGCAATGTGGTGCAACAAGATCTCCTACCATGTTTTGAAACTTATCTTCCTCCAAGTTTATAGGAACATTAGTTTCCAAAAGAGATTTTTCCAAGATCTCCTTGTGATTGGGAGAAAGTTTTAATAACTCCAAAATATAAATTCGTGCTGGATTCTTTTGTAATTGATCAACCAAACTATAAGGCTTTATTGTAGTAAGTTTTTTTTTAGCCAAGAAGTTGATTAGGAAGGACCAATAGGTTTAGAAGCACCCCCTTGTAGAGTAATCCTTGCTTCTTGCCCCCTAGTGATAGAATTAGAAGTCTCCTTTTTAGGTTGTTCCTTTACCACCACAATATTAACAACATTCTCATGTCCAGATAAGGCATCGATAGTATTTTCATAGTGATGAGAAGAGTTAACATTGTTGTACCTTTGGAATTGTTGCCATTGTTATTCAAATTTGAACTCACCTTTCTCATGATTAAAGAAAGGTGTTTTAAAGGTCGTATGATCCTCATTGTTTTGGGGCCCTTCCACTTTAATCACACCATTATCAATTAAATCTTACACCACATGTCTTAGACGCATGCAATCATTTGTTCTGTGCCCCATATTGTGATGGTATTCACAATGGTTTGATGCATTCCACCACGGTGGCTCAAAAGGTTTAGCTTTGGGTAAATCAATGATCTTGTTAGAAATAAGGGTTCGTAACACATTTTCAAGGGGTTCTCCCAAAGATGTAAACTTCCTTCTAGGTGTTGGAGAAAATAAGGGTTTAGGCTTGTTAGCCACTTGATTATTTCCAAAGTTATTATTATTGTTGAATAGAACCTTGGGATCTTGATTCACATTATTAGCTTGATTTGAACTTTGTGTGAGATTGAAGGGAGTAGATTTTAGGTTGTTTTCCTCCACAACCCCATCATCCACCAAACCCTTTTTATTATTATTGATCTAAAA
>MU226746.1:1998562-2009388 GCA_018584345.1 Thuja plicata | reverse complement strand
AGCTATGACAACCATTTTTCATGACATGATGCATAAAAACATGGAAGATTATGTGGATGACACCTTGGCAAAGTCTAAACAAAGAGATACACACTTAGATGATTTAGAAGTCATTCTAGATCACATGAAACAATTTCAAATAAGGTTAAATCCTCAAATGTGTGCATTTGGAGTCACCTCTGGAAAACTACTTGGCTTCATCATTTCAACAAAAGGAATAGAGGTAGACTCTGAAAAAGTACAAGCAATCATAGATATGCCACCTCCTAGAAACATTAGTCAAATAAGGAGTCTTCAAGGATGTCTTCAATCTATAAGGAGATTTATTTCACAATTGGCAGATAGAGCTCAACCCTTCAACAAGAACTTACACAAAGGAGTCAAATGTGTTTGGAATGAGGATTGCCAAAAGAGTATAGATCAAATCAAGAAGTACTTGGAAAATCCTCCCATTTTAATGCCTCCTATCCCAGGGAAACCACTTATTCTATACATTTTAGCGACAAAATCTTCCTTGGGGGCATTACTATCTCAGCTTGATGAAAATGGGAAAGAAAGAGAAATATACTATATTAGCCACACTTTTGTTTCATACAAGGTTAACTACATTAGCATTGAGAAATATTTCCTTGCAGTTGTGTTTGCTTCCCGAAAGTTGTGATATTACATGCTTGCGCACACTATACACCTCATAGAAAAAATAGATCCACTCAAATATTTTCTAGGTAAGGCCGCCCTCATAGGTAGACTTGCTAAATGGATGATGATCCTTTCAAATTTCAACATAGAGAACATTGAGCGTAAAGCAATCAAAGGACAAGCCATAGAAGATCAATTGGCTGATTTCCCAATACAAGATAATACACCTATTCAAGTTGACTTCCTAGATGAGCACCTCATGTATATGACTGAAAGAATATGGAAAATGTTCTTTGATGGATCATTTATGCAAAATGGTTCAGGAGCTGGTGTGTTGTTTGTTTCTTCTCATGGGTGCATGATCCCTAAGTCTTATAAATTATTGTTCCCATGTACAAACAAAATTGCTAAGTATGAAGCTTTAAAAAATGGACTTAAGATGGCCATAGAATGGAGAATCACAAAGTTACACATCTATGGAGATTCACAGCTAATAATCAACCAAGTTAATGATGAATATAAAAAAAAAAAAAACATGAGAAAATGGTACCTTACAAGAAAATGGTTGGTTCTTTGAAATGCTTTGTCACATTTCAGTAAATCCCAAGAGAAAAAAACAAAGTAGCTGATGCTATGGCTACACTTTCTTCAATCCTTCAGTTAGAGAAACATGAATCAAGATTTGAATTCCTGGTGAAAGAGCTACATCACCCTATATATGACTCTTAAGAAAGCCATGTCATTTGTACCCTTGTTGGTCATGATTCATCCTGTTATGGTGCCATTTACTCATACCTTCGTGATGACATTATTCCTGAAACCTTTAACCGATCTGAATGCAGAAACCTTACTTGAAATTCCTCTCACTATTCCCTTATTGCTGGTGATTTGTATAGGAGGGGCCTAGATGGAACACTTCTTAGATGCTTAGAAAAGGAAGAATCTGACCAAGTGTTAGTTGACATCCATGAGGGCATATGTGGGGGACATTCCAATGGTCTTTCCATGTCATGAAGGTTTCTTAGGGTAGGGTACTATTGGCCTACGATACAGATTGATGCAGTAGCTTTTGAAAAGTAATGTCAAAAGTGTCAAAAACATGGTAACCTGATACATGCTCTAGGCAAGGAGCTCATTCCTTCTATATCTCATTGGCCATTTCAGTGCTAGGCCTTTGACCTTGTTGGGAAGATTCATCCCAACTCATTAGGTGGACACAAGTTTATTATCACTGCTACTGATTACTTCACTAAATGGGTAGAAGCTGTCCCACTTTCTATTGCCTTAGGCAAGATAGTCTCTCTATTCATTCTGAACCATATCATCTATCGATATGGAGTTCCTTCTGAGATTATCACTGACAATGGAGGCTAGTTCAAAAATAAGGACCTTAAACAACTCTATAAGAAATTCAAGATTAAACAACATTGGTTCTTCATTTACTTCCTGCAAGGAAATGGTCAAGCAGAGGCATAAAAAAAAACCATTCTTAAAATCTTACATAGAATAGTCTGTAAGAATGGAAGAGATTGGCACTTACAGATAAATCTAGCTTTGTGGGCCTATAGAACGAGTATTCGTACTCCTACTGGGGCTACTCCTTTTTCCCTTGCATATGGCTTTGAAGCAATGTTACCTTTGGAGGTTGAGATTCCTTCACTTAGAGTTTCCCTTAAAAGTCTAGTTACAGATGAAGACTACCATGCCATGAGACTTCAAGAGTTAGAAGTTCGAGATGAGAAACATTAAGTATCATTTGACCATATGAGGGTTTATCAAAAGCGCATGTCCAAAGCCTTCAAAAAAAAGGTTCACCCTAGAGAATTCCAAGTAGGAGATCTTGTCCTACATGAAATTCCCAAGAATCAACATCATAGAGATCAAAAGGGCAAATTTGAACCTAATTGGCTTGGACCTTACATCATTACAACAACTTTTGGGATAGGTGCTTATTTACTATCTATAGTAAAGGGAGAGCACCTCCCTGATCCTATCAATGTCTTGCACTTGAGGAAGTTCTATCCATGATGCCCATTCTGTCTGGGGGCATCCTTTGTACATAATTATTGATCCTGAAAAAATCCCAAAAAATGATATATTGTCAAAAATTCAAAAAATTAGAAAATTTCCTAAAAAATGATCATCTTAGTGAAAACCTAGCAATAGGAACTTTGATGTATCTTCAAAAAATTTATATATTCCAAAAATAAAAAAAATAAAAAAATTCAAAAAAATAGAAAAAGTGCCCTGGTGAAAACCTGGAAACAGGTGCCTTGGTAGAAAAAATTCAAAATTTTTTTTTATAAAAAGTCGTGAAAAAAAGAAGAAAAAAATGAAAAATGAAAAAATTGTAATAAAATCCAAGTGGTGAAAACCTGGAAACAGGCACTACTTGAGGCCTTTGCACCCCTATTTCTTAGGGCATGTCCTCGACACTTAGCCTTTCTCCATCATGCCTTGTCCTTGTTGCCTTGGTCTGGAATTGGTCTTTGTCTTTGTCTAGGGGGCATACCTATGTTAGCTTTGGTCTCTTGGATGCGTTAGTCTTTAGGACACCTCAAAAATGGTGTTTTTCAACACCACCCAAACCGTATTTTTCAACACAACCCCTGACATCGAGTATTTTTCAACACTTATCGGTTTGGTCTTACCCAATTTTTTCATGTGATCTTACTTGCTTGCAAGCATTCGATCCTTATCCTCAGAACTCAGTATCTATTAACGCACTTAAATTTTTAAACACAACACTTAATGCTTGAGCTATGTCATGAGCTTTTCTTTGTGTGTTGACTATTATTGATTTTTGTTGAGTGTCCTTGTCTAATAAGTTTCTTTGTGATGCATAGCTAGAGGAATTGGGGCATGGGGCATGTTTTTATTTTCTTTATGCTTAACTATTTTTGCACAAATGTTCTTCTGGTCATCCTAGCCTCTATGCCTTGATGCGAGCATGGTTTTGCTACATTAAATTGGGTAAGCTAACATCGAATTTATCTTGACCTTTTTGTCTTTGATGCTTATGTTAGAATCTTTCCACATTCCAATTTGATATAAATCGCATTCATATCTTCATATTTGTGGTTGTGACTAGTGATGATTGTGTGATTTTTCGATGTCCGTTAATAATGGCCCAATGCTGAAAATAAGTTCCTTAACATTCTCTTATGAATGATGATCACAAAGTCCTATGTTACAATTTCTCTATTGAAAGTACACCTTTGCATTTTCATGTAGCTTGCATTGTTAGACCTCATTTTAGTTTGCATTTTAGGCTTCATTATGAGTTTGAGAGGGTTTCCTTCATCTTTCTTGTGGAATTTTAATCAACTCTGGTCATGTTTGATCTTCATTTCCTTATCTTCTTTCGTGATCTTAATCAAAATTTTCTATCTTAAATAGTTGATTGATTTTCGGGCATTCTCTTTCTTAAGGAAAATTCTCTTTCTTCTCTCCATTTCTTTCCACCTCTTCCAAACTTCTATCTTCAATTCGCTTTCACCCCACTTCTCTTCTTCTAATTCAACCTTGGGGAATAATATTTTGTGCTTGATGATCTACCTTAGTTCTATGATCCTTATATCTTACATCAAGAACGTTATCTTTAGTTCAATTTGATCAAATTTATCAATTTATTGTTTCTCCTCTATCTCATTTTGATTTCGATCACGAGGGGGTAGTACCTATCAAACTTCAATATTTTCTTTAGCTTTATCAATCCTATCATTTTTTCCACTTGGGGAAACATTGCTTGAGATTCTTATCTCGGACATGTCAATTACTTATTTACAATGGTTTTGACCTTGTCTTTTTCAATCTTCTTATCTTTGTCCTGATGTGTTCCCATGAAGATCACATGTTTGTGTTGTTTTGTGATCCCAAGTTGATCTCACACTTCAAATGCATTCTTTGACTACATGTGTTCCTGCAAAGATCACACATTAGTCAAAGAGGGGCAAATGTATGCACCCTAAAATGGTCGCCTAGACTATGGGACCCCATTCTTCAATTTATCAAATGACCAAAATCAATTTATCAAATTCCTAGATCAATGCTTTACAACATTTTCAATTCAAATCAATTTCCTTGATCAAATCATAATTAATTGAATTATTTCAATATTTCCTAAGGTTTGATCATTTCATCAATAATCTTATTTAATTAAAAGAAAACATCCCTTTAATTAAATGAAATAATCTTATTTAATTAAAATAAATCTTTTAATTAAATGAGCTTATCTTATTTAATTAAAATCTCTCTTTTAATTAAATAATATTATCTTATTTAATTAAAAATCTCTATTTTAATTAAATAAAATAATCTTATTTAATTGAAAGAAAATCCTTCTTTAATTAAATAAAATCCCCACTTAAAGCTCTCTTTTTGATAAAAAAAGGAAATAAATCAAATAAAAAAATTAATAAAACTCCCTTTTCTCCACACATATTCCTAAGTGGTGGTATTTTTCCTCTTGCCTTTTTAGGGATTTATCCCACATTGCTCTTGAGGATGCAATTTCTCTCCACACTTTCCTTTATAAGGAGCCCTCTCCTTCTCATTTTAGGAATTAGAAGGGATCAAATCAGAGATATAGAGTTTTTATGCTATTGTTATGCTGCAGGTTTGGAGAGCAATTTTGGAGGAGAATTTGAGCACTTGAGCTTGGATATTTCAACTTCTCTCTTCTTGTCTTCTTCTTTCATGCCCCGCGGAAATCCATTTAGATTGATTTTTCACTTGCATATTAGATTAGATTCATGTTTCCTTTCATAGATTAATCTTGCATTTGTATTTCCTTTCATAGAATAATCATGCATTGTTATCATATAGATTAATTTCCTTTCTTTCATTGTTATCATATAGATTAATTTCCTTTCTTGCATTATTATCATATAGAATAGATTTCATTTGCATGCATACTTGATGATCATGGAGACTAGCATTCTTTCTTTTCCTCTTTGAATCTCTCATTTTATGGTGTACTTGTAGGGGCACATACTAGGTCAATCTGAGGGCCTCCATTACAAACCCTTGCACTCCATGAATAGAGAGCTATGAGTCACCATTCAAGATCTCATTCTTGAGTGATCTTGGATATAATGACTCATAGAAGTGTGACACATTTTTAGCACACAGTTTGGAGGAGGTTTGTTATTGTTGTTATAATTGTTAGAGGCATTATGATTAGTGGATTTCTTGTTTTCCTTGTAAAGCTTTATCTTTCCACTTTTCAAGAAAAAATCTTCCATGGTAACTCCATTCTCAATTAGGTCTTGGAATGAACATGGAAATTGCAACCTCAATTGATAGTTCATCTTCATGTTCAAGCTATTAAAAAAAATGTCCATCTTTTCTTTTTCGGGAACATTTCGAGGGTATCATGTGAATACCACTGTCCATTGTTGAAAGAACAAAAGGAATCCTTCTCCATAACGTTGCTTTGTGTTACATAAATTTATAATTGTGATCTCATGCTTAATGTTATAGGATTAATGGGTCACAAACTTGGAAGCCAACTCTTCAAATTTGTGAATACTGGAGGGTAGTTTTGAAAAATGCTCCATCGATGTTCCTCATAGGCTTCTTGGGAAAAGTGTCATTAAATATGTTGTATCATGCATGAAATCCAAGCTCAATGCACAAAATTCCCTTAGATGATCATGTTTGTGCTCAAATCAAAAGATTGGATTTCCTATGGATTTTTCCTATCCAATGATGAGAAACCCATGTGATTCGCCAACAAACAAGGTTTCAACTTGATCTAAGTTTCAACCTTCTACAATTTTGGCTCTGCAGAACCAAGGTTGGTAGGCCTATACCCTAGACTTATTTTCCAAATCCTTAGGGATTATTAGAGCAGATAATATATGTTCCAAACTCCTTTCTCTCAAAGTATGGAAAAGTACTATTGAGATCGTAAAACTATGAGCAATGTATTATTGAAGTGTTGAAATGTAATGTTGCAAGAATTTAAAGAATTTTGATGGATTCAATATATGAACTAAATAGAGAAAATGTGTATAATGTCTCAAAAATTTAAACAATGAAATTATGACCATAATCCAATAAACAAGAAAGATCAGTGCCTTAATCAACTGTGGGCAATAGAGTCAATATCATTTGAATCATATGTTCAACCTCAGAGATAGTTTTGTAAGAAAATTTATCACTTCAAATGTGTTATGAAATGTACATTCAACCTAGAGAAAATTCAAAGACATTTCAAAAGGATAATACTTCTCAGATGATAGACTAATTGACTGAGGCCTCAATCAACAGAATTTAACCATGCAAAATGAGAAAACCAATTGAAATATAGACTATGAATTAATTCAAGAAGAATGCATATCAAACTATCACTTTGAAGAATTTTTATTGGTTTATCTGAGGGACTAATTATAAAATTATTAATGAAACAATTGCACATATGAAGAAAAAGGACTTATCTTTATTGATTTTGGAAAATAATACAATAGAGTTCACATTTGCAGTTATTGATCCATCTATCCCATCTTACTATAATAACAGTATGTGATTATCCCCCCTTTGTATTGATCTTGGTTTCCTTATTTATATAAAATCAAAATGATGTGAACAAGCTTTAGATCAATACAACTGTTCATAACTAAAACCTAATTCTAGGATCAACAACTGAACAATAATAGTTACAATGAAGTAATGATTTAATCATCCATATTTAAATAATCAATTATTGACCATAAGGAAAATAACAATAATTTCTTAATAACTTGTTTGAGATAGCCTTTCATATAATATTCATGGTGCCTTGATCATGTATGTATCCATATGATTATGCCTTTAATAATGGGTGTTGTCTATGGAATGTTGAATAATATTATCATTTAATAGGAACATCGATTTTCTTTGACCACCCTTTGGTATCCTATATCTTCTTATGAATCCTCCAAGCATGCTTGCATGTGATAATCATTCTCCATCTCATCGTGGTCACATTATTCCATTGACATTTGATCTCATTTTCTGCCACCTTTTAAAAACCCTGCACGATGATAAAAATGTATCAAATAATAATCAAAAACCCTAATTGATATAACAGTAATAATAAAATACATAATGATAAAAGAAATGCAATTCATCACTGCTACTTAGGAAACTTTGTCCTTTCACTGTCAAGGACACATGGCATCATTGCATAATGCCTTAATGATTAAGTCTCATGCATCTTCGCTTCAAGGGATTACACCTACCATCGATATTATTGATAGTTTAACAATCATCCATATAGCTTATACCATCATGGGCCCGAGACACGTGTCACTTTGTTGCATTCTTGTTGTTGATAAAGATCTTGCAACTTTTCATTTTGAGTGAGTGCTAGCCGTGGATTAGATTAGATTCAAACCATAGACAATCTTATTCATTCCTTTGTTTTTCAGTGGGGCTGAGACACATGGAAATCAGGAGCGTTCCCTTGAAGCTTAAAGATCTTCATCATGCTGATCAAGGGATTATGCTGACCATTAGATAAGCCTTACTTTCTGTATCTTTATTCAACTGAGACCCATGACATCATGAATGCCAAATGTCACCAAGGTGAGTTCCCTTGATGGTTAGATGTCGATTACTTTCCCTTCAAGGCTTCACACTATCCATTGATTAGTTTTGAAATTGTTCAGTCTTTAATCACTGATGAACCCATGGCTTAGATTAAAACCCAATCATCTTCATCCCTTGGTTAAAAGATCACCTTTGATTTCACCCATGTGATAAAATATGAGATCTTTAGTAGCTCATATTTTAATGTGCTTTATAAATGATGAGCATCCTTGTCAGCCTGCTCAACAAATCAGAAACTGCCAACTACATCCTTTCTGTCCCACTATTTAGAATGTTTGCGGGCCCAGTACACATGTCATTTAGGAATAATGCCTTAATAGGTAGATATCATGCATCTCATCTTCAAGGCATTATGTCAGTCGTAGATCTTCACCGAACATTAACCGTTGATAAATTTGTCATATAAAATCGATGTGTATCCCTATCAACTTGCCCAACAAACCAAATGATGCCATCTGTGTCTTCATCATCTTATCTTTATATGCTTGGTAGGCCCAGGGCATGTGTCATTTAGGCATGAAGCCTTAATGGTTAGATTACGTGCATCTATGCTTTGCAAAAGTGCACTGACCGTTGGATGAATCTTAACTTTCTCATTGCTTAGTTTACTTTATTTTTGTAACTGGGGACCCACTACGTCACCAATTCCAGATCTCATCAAGGCACATTCCCTTAATGCATAGATATTGTACATCTTTTGTTCACTGGATTATGCCACCTATTGATCTCTGTTGGATTTTAACCGTTGGGCGGATCTGCATAAAAGTATAAAGAAAAGATCACGAAAAGCAAGAAATGGCTATATTTATGAAGTTAAAAATATGCAAGCCACAAAATACAATATTTTAAACATAGTTAATCTAATAGGATAAATGCATGAATTAACCAGGTGAATGCATAAGTTAGGATTTTTGTAAGCATAAATTATAAATGGAAAGAAAAAATGATGAAATAAAAAGATAAAAATTTAATAATAAGGGCATAGAATATACTTCCTCAAACTATTTAGATATACAAGTTTGCCTTGTAAATTTGGGTTCCACCAGTGGCTCTTTTTGGGGATGTGTGTTCATACCTGGACACAGCAAGATCCAAGCAATCTATGGAAAAGAAGACCATTAAAAACATACAAGAATATAAGACATAATGCAAAGATAAGGAAGAAAAACAAACTTGCCTATTGTCATTTTTAATGGAAAAAAGGTTTAAGATACTGACCATGCACAAGAAGTTCAAGATGGTAACCCTCTAAGTCCTGAAGGAGATTAGAATTCTCACCACCTTTACCAACAATGAAAAAAGGACCTGTTAGGTCTATTCAAAAAAAATTCAAACAATAAGTCCCTAGTCTGTTTTTGCAAAGTGTCTTATGAAGAATACTTGAAAAAACCCTTGTTTCATGTTTCAGAGTATAAATTTTGGTCCTAAAACCCTAAGCATCTAAAAAGTTTCTATTTTCATGTTACTTTTTTTCACTTAAAGTCATGTCTCAAATGGGTTCCTTTTAAAATGTTCATGTTTATTAAGTTGTTGGTATCCTAACCTTGTGGTCCTGTATTATTCCCTAAGTCCAAAGTCTGCAAGTGTTTTATTAAATCCATTATCTGTCAAGAAAATGTATTTTGATCTAATGACCTGCTTAATGGCTTATTCCCAAAGTGCTCGAAAGCTACCATTTAAGCCATTAAGCCATGTTGACGTGTGTCTTTGGTGGGTCTGATGGTCATAAAGAATCTCAGTTAAGCAGTGGGCAGATGTATTTTGATCGTGTTGGTACCCTAAATTTTGAGAATTCATAAGTCCCAATCTATTATCAAGAAAATAAGTTTCTCCATACTAAAAAATCAAAGGAAGCTTTATGACAAAAATAAATAGAACCAACTAATCAAAGCCTTCAAAAAATGCTAGAATTTTGACCTGCTACAAAGATGATGCCAACAGAGGATGAAGATGGTCAAATTTTAAAAATATAAAATCGACCCAGTTCGGGAAACCAAATTTCCTATCTCCAGAAAAACTATTTGATTTTCATGAGGTGTTTTGGATTTTTGGCCAAAGCCAAATCTGAAATTTAGGTAGTTATTTTTTAGTTAGTTTATTGTTTTTTCAAAATAATTTGTAATAAGGTTTATGTCTTTTAACCCTAAAGTGGTGTGAAAGCCACTCAAACACATATATATACATAATGTAAAGAGACAAGAATACAATATATATTTTTAATAGGATAGAATTTGATCACAACTACAACATGGACTCTGATGTACTATTTTTTCAACATTAATAAATATAAGAGCTCTTCTTTTTACTTGTGGTTATAAGTTATATATTTTCAATTGGTCTTTTGGATATTCTATTTTATAGAGTGTTTCATTATGTTAAATTTGCTGAGTATCATAATTCAAAATTAATATATATAGTTTAAATATCAATTGAAAGATCTACATATCTTCTCTTTTTTTTATTGGTCTCTTAATTTGAGTTAAATTCGATAAGATTAGCTATATAGATTGATTTGAATTATAAGTCAAGTGGAAGCCTGTGAAGTGATAGTCTCGCTTTATTAAAAGAAAGTTTTTAAAACTGTCTCTGAT
>MU226746.1:1974191-1998503 GCA_018584345.1 Thuja plicata | reverse complement strand
AGATTATTTAATTATTATTTCAAAAGAATTACTTTTCAGTCCTTAGTATAATCCATTTTAGTCAAGCTTTATAAAGTAGAGATTATAAGGAGATTTGTTGCTTTCCTCCAAGGATCATTCACCACCTCTGGAGGAACTTTGTTTTGTGTACACAGTGGTGTGACATAGAAAATTTGACAGTTCAAAGTGAAATTAGGCCTACCAGCCTTGGCTTGATTAAGCCAAAATTGCAGAGGTATCAAGTGGTGCATCACCATTATATCTATCTATTGGCCAAACATGATCAGTCATTTTTGGGCACCAACAAATTGGCGGCTCTGCTAGAGAGTTGTCTATGAAAGACAATATTGAAGATTACCTAGAAGCTCTGGTGATTTAATTAAGACTCTACTGGAGATAAGAACTCAGAAGACAATAAGTTTTTTCCTTCTAGTAAGAAGGTGGTGACTCTATTTAAAAAAACATTTCAGTCAATGAATCTACTGAGGGAGAAGACCTAGAAGGAGATAAGTAAAGTTTTCCTCTTTAAATAGGTGGTGACTCTATTGAAAAGAACCTAATGTATAAAGAAAGAAGTTACTACAAATTCATATATTCAGTATGTACCAAAATACATATTCACATAAAGTATCAAACTTTTGTGATCCAAGACCAAAATTTATTATTGAAGTATATAGACCATTGAGCTTTGATAACATCCCTGGTGGTCAGAAAGATTTTCCTCTTAAACTAAAAAAATGTGTTCCAAAATTTTGTGGAGATGGATCAGAATCACCAACGGAGAATTCACAGGCATTTTGTAAATTTATTATAGATTGTCATATCTATGCAGAAGATGTGATTATGAAACTATTTGTGAGATCATTGACAGATCAAGTAGGTTTACTTTTTAGTATGACACCTGAACAAAGTATATCATCATGGAGAGAGTTTGAGAAATGGTTTCTTGATATGTTTCATGATGTAAGTGAAGATGATATGCATTATGAACAGGACAAGATTTAGGATCACAATATAGAAGAGGACTCTTACATGTCTCCACTTGATGCATTTTTTATCTTGGAGATATTTGAAGGGGATTCTTCTGCACATTTTATGATAAGAACGGTGGACATTATTCGAGAAATACCTTCAAACATTATGCCTTCACAAAAATAAATCATGAGAAAGGTAAAAAAATTGGGAATTACATCAGATGATCCTTCTGTAAATTTCCTTGTGCATATATTAGAAGAAGATGATGAAGATAGAAAAAGGGAGGGTATTTCTCAAATTGAACAAGGCCTTGTGCTTGATGATTATCTTGGTGAGCAAGATGAATGCACTAGTCATACAGAAGATAAAGAAGAATCCATTCCTGAGAACCATAATAATACTTGTGATGAGAGGGAAGATAAAAATTCCAATCAGATTGAAGAAGAATTTGTACATGATGAGATGTGTATGGTAACATGTATCAATGACCATCATTATGAGGAAGAAAACCTTCTCAGTACAAGAGAAATTTCAGCTTTGTTAGACATGGAATATCAAAATCATGTTGAGAAGAGTGGTCAATTTTTTTTCATCATGGTAAGAAAGTTAATGGATCAATATATATATGGGGAGTACTAGATGAAGGAGATAATAAATTCCAAAAATCAAATAATGGAGATGAAATAGAACAACATATAATATATAAACAAGAAGAAGTTTTAGATGAAATCTCTCATGAAGATATGCCCAAGCTCTCTATGTTCCTGAATTCATTATTTGAAGAGGAAGAAAAAGAAGATGTGCTTGAGTTCTTTATGTTCCTGAATCTATTGTTTGAAGAGGAAGTAGAGGAAGATATGTCTATGCCCTTGAAACTATCAGGTGAAGAATATTTTCTATCCAATCAAGTCCATCAACACCATGATTAAGATAGCAGGCCTAGTGATCATTTTGGAGATGATGAAACTCAAAATATGTATGGGGAAGTGTATTCACAAAGTGAGACATGCATTATCTTATCCTATGAGTTGAAGTTATATCAAACATATGAAGATGAGATGGAATCAAACATACATAATGAGGATAATGTGTTGTATATTAGTTCTAAAAATTATCCGAGTATCCTATCTAATCAAATTCTTGATAAGAATGAAGTTCCTGAATGTGAGTTATCTCCAAATCCTTTTTGTAAAGAGAAACAACATCTTGATTATAGGGAAGATTGTGTATGTAAAGGCATCCATGCAGAAGAGCTTAATATAGTTACTTGTAGGGTTGATCAAATGCATGGGGATCTTCTATTTAGAAAAGACTATAGTGCACCTACTAACTTTTCTAAGGGTAAACAAAAGTCAAAGTGTGTTAATAAAGCAATGAATATTGTCCATGAGAATTGTGGCATCATATTAGGGAGATCCAAAATATTACATGATCAGAATTATGTGTTTGATAGAGGAAAGAAGAAGTGTTCATTTTTTGGGGGCTTGGAACCACCCAATTTCACTTTGCATAAGATTAGGTGTGGATACTTGGTCTGCTTCTCCAAAGATAGTTGGAATCTCACTATGCTCAAAGGGAGCATACATCCCCAGAAAGAGCCACTGTTGGTACCCTAAATTTTGAGAATTTATAAGTCCCAATCTATTATCAAGAAAGAAAGTTTCTCCATACTAAAAAATAAAAGGAAGGAAGCTTTATGACACAAATAAATAGAACTAACTAATCGAAGCCTTCAAAAAATGTTGGAATTTTGACCTGCTAAAAAGATGATGCCGACAGAGGATGAAGATGGTCAAATTTCAAAAATCTAAAATCAACCCAGTTCAGGAAATCAAATTTCCTATCTCCAAAAAAAATATTAGATTTTCATGAGGTGTTTTGGATTTTCGACCAAAGCCAAATCCAAAATTTAGGTAGTTAATTTTTAGTTAGTTTATTGTTTTTTCAAAATAATTTGTAATAAGGGTTGTCTTTTCACCCTAAAGAGGTGTGAAAGCCACTCAAACACATATATATAAATAATGTAAAGAGACAAGAATACAATGTATATTTTTAAAAGGATAGAATTTGATCACAACTACAACATGGACTCTGATGTAGTATTTTTTCAACATTAATAAAGATAAGAGCTCTTCTTTTTACTTGTGGTTATAAGTTATATATTTTCAATTAGTCTTTTGGATATTCTATTTTATAGAGTGTTTCATTGTGTTAAATTCCTTAAGTATCATAATTCAAAATGAATATATAGTTTAAATATCAATTGAAAGATCTACATATCTTCTCTTGTTTTTATCGGTCTCTTAATTTGAGTTAAATTCGATAAGATTATCTATATAGATTGATTTGAATTATAAGTCAAGTGGAAGCCTGTGAAGTGATAGTCTCGCTTTATTAAAAGCAAGTTTTTAAAACTTTCTCCGATTGTACGTAGGATTGAGAATTTTTTGACTCTATAGCCCAAGTATTTAGAAGGCACTGATCTAATCCTTATTTGGAAATTTTCATTTGCTTCATACTTTGTAGTTTGTAGATTATTTAATTATTATTTCAAAAGCATTACTTTTCAGTCCTTAGTATAATCCATTTTAGTCAATATTTATAAATTAGAGATTATAAGGAGATTTGTTGCTTTCCTCCAAGGATCATTCACCACCTTTGGAGGAACTTTGTTTTGTGTACGCATTGGTGCGACATAGAAAATTTGATAGTTCAAAGTGAAATCAGGCCTTCCAGCCTTGGCTTGATTAAGCCAAAATTGCAGAGGTATCAAGTGGTGCATCACCATTATACCTATCATGTTGGCCAAAAGTGATCTATCATTTTTGGGCACCAACACATCAGATGGTAGACTTAGTTTCTTGATCCCAACATGATCAAGATATATCCTTTAAGAGATTAAGTCTGAGTGATGCGTGTCTTTGGAATGATGTGGGCCTTGTCCAAGTGCAGTATGGAAGAGATTAAAAAATGGATAGATCTAATGGTGGGATTAATCACTTATGGAAAATATGAATAAGATCTATCAGTTAAGTGATTAAGTGGTGTTAACATGTGGCAGTTGGTGGACTTGGGAATTTTGAGCAGCTGTTGATTAAAATGTTGATAGTTCTATTTTGATCGAACAAATGACTTAATGGCTTATCCTAAAGATGCACAAGATCTAGCATCTAAGCCATTAAGCGGTGATGATGTGTGTCTAGATGGTGATGTATATTCCACTAAAGGTGAAGTTGACCGTAGATTAAAAAGTGAACAACTTGTTGAAGATTTAACGGTTGAATTAATCTCTTAAAGGTGAAGTGCACAAAATCTATCACTTAAGTGATTAAGTCATGATGCCATGTGTCCTAGTAGGACTGGCTGAGATTGTAAAGGAAGAACTAAAGGCAGAGCATGTACAGAAAGATCTGATGGTTGGCACAATTGCTTAAATGCAAAGTGATTGACATCTAATGGATAAGTGATTAAGTCATGGTGACACGTGGTAGAGGAAGTGGGTCTAGTACAACTTAGAAATGATGTTTAGTAAGATGCAATTTGGGAAAGATTGGATGGCTTGCTTAATGGCTTAAAAAAAAGGTGCACAAGAGCTAGTGATTAAGCCATTAAGCCGTGCTGACATGTGTCCAAGTGGATGACATTGTAACCACAGTTAGTAAAGTCAAGGTAAAATAACTTAGAGCCAAGTTAAGATGAATCTGACGGTTGACTTGATCGCTTAAAAGGAAAGTGAATGAGATCTAGAATTTAAGCGATCAAGTCATGCTAACATGTGTCCTAGATGAATTGTTGTTTCTAGGAAGAGATGAGAGCTGTCAGATGAAGGAGATGTTGTTGAAGATCTACGGTCCAGATTCAAAATTCTTAAAATGATCGCCAATGAGCCATTAAACCGTGAGTTTTGAACCAGATGAATTGATTGCAAAATGTGTGGCCACTTTATTTCAATTAAATACAAAAGACTAATTTGATTGAGGCCATATAATTCATTGCTTAAACTTGAAGCTGCCATAATTAATCAAAATCATTCAAGTGAAGATCATAATTGCAGTGACATTGAGCTCTTCACAAAAAATTGTAGAATGGGTAATTCTCTTGTGATACAACATAAATTCATGTATTTAGTGAAATTTGAAAGTTTAAAAGGTTTCAAAGTTCTTATTTAAATCTGAATATCAGTCTTGTGAAAAGCCCTAGTTTCATAAAATGGCCCCTAGGATTGAATTCTCTGGTAAGATAGAATACAAGGATAGAAATGTGAGAGATGACCTTCTATAGTAGTTGAGTGGGTCCATAGGTGGTGCTACCCAAATAAAAATAATAGTTCCAACACATCCCCATTTTAGATTCAGGGAGGGTTTATATGATACGGGTAGATGGGAAAAGGATGCCAGGACTAGCATAAATGGTTTAAATTTGTTTAAAACTGCTTATAGTCATAGGAATGCTCCCTCCCTAGATTGCAACATATGGGACCTTGATGTGGGTAAATTGATAGTGGCTAGGGTATTTATGGATACAAACCTTTTCACTTTAATAGAAAATACATATGACAGGGTATCCAGGATTTTAAGAGACATAGAGGGAAATGTGTTGTTAATTATCACAACCGATGAAATAAAATAAATATTCAAGTTAAGTGATATTTCAATTCAAATGGATGATATTGACTTCAAATATTTTAAACAAGTATACCAGACTCAGAAGGAATACTATAGAAATGAGGCTTTGAAAAGATACTTCAATAAGATAGGGAATTTGATTGTTGTGGGACCAAATACACTAGAGACATTTTAATTGGACTATTTCAATAGTAAGGCTAGGAAAATGTATAGTTCCCTATGCCTTATGTTAGGAGAAGATGAAGAAGCAATAATGCATGTTCACATAATGATTATGGTTGTTCATATTTTGCATCCCCATCTATCAGTAGTTTTTTATTATGCTTCCTACATTACTGAGCTAATGCATGAGGGTTTAATAGGCATCAAAGATAAAAATATACTCAAGCCAATGGGATGGTATTCTCTAATGATGAACATGATTTTGTACAATAGTGATGATGTCTTTGAAGAATAAATGGACCTCACTAAGTTCTAGGATGATGAGGATTTGCTTGTTCAACTGTGGAGTGTTGATTTACCTTGGGATAGAAAAGAAGCCAGCTATGTAAATTTTGATAGAGTTTTTGCTGCTAGGCTTAAATCACTGATATGTAAGCAAAACCCTAGAAATCACATAGAAATGATGAGACTATTAAGACCTATGGGGTATGCCCTAGAATTAAAAATTGTTCATAATTGGGGAGATCTCATTTTGTACCCTGTCTCTATAGTTATCAAAGTTTATGGATTCGGGGGAACCCAAAATGTTCTACCTTACAGAGTGCCATCGAAGATTGGGATAGCAGAAATTATGAGGCAAATGGGTGGATTAAAAGAAGAAGCCTTGATAGGAAAGATGAAGGGAATTATTTTCCCCACCCTCACCAGAGCCCATCACTTTATTATTACAAAGGGAGGATGGACACAATTTGACAAATATTTTGAGCCATACCATCTAGCAACATCTGTGTCAAGATGTGCAGACAATGAAGGTTTTATTATGGATATGTTCAGGAAGAGGACCAAGTGCTTGGAACTTGATCACCAATTCAACTTTCCAAAGGGCATCATAAGGAATGTGTTTGATTTGAATGATCAAGAAGTTAGGAAAGAAAATTTGTTGGTGTATAAGAAATCTTTGGATTTTTTTCACAATTTTGACAGATCCTAAGATCCTTTGAAGGCATTTTCACCTTGGGCTAAGAAAATTGAGTCTCTGATGACAATGTTTGAAGATATAATGTAGACTCTTAACCAGAAGAAAAACAAAGTAATGTAGATTGAGCTAGAAAAGGCTGAGGCTATTTTGAGCAGAATTACACAGGGATGGGTAGTTCCACCTGGGAATTATGTGGTCTATAAACAAAGAGGGTACAGTACAATTATGCACAAGATTGATAAAACTATTGATCAAAAGGGAAAGAGACCAGTAGATACTAGTACTCAAACAATGCCATCTCCAAAGAGGCAAAAGATGGAGGGAAAAGAACTAGCAAGTGAGCTATACTCCCCTTCTTAGTCCCCTCTACAAATGGATGACCAAGCTATTGCAGAGAAATTGGTCCAAATGGGAAATACAGGGTAGATTTTTATCACTAACCAGGAGCTACAAGAGGGAGTACCAGAGGTGCCTAGGCATGCAACTCTAGATCTTACAGTACCAGAGTTTGTAGGAAAGGAGCTGGACCCTATAACCAAATAGACAAGTGAATAATTTCTGTTTGATGATATTTTTTTTAAGGCTAGAGCCTTCATTCAATTCTTATGGAGAAACCATATTGATGAGTTCAAGGATAAATGTCACAAGTTGCAAGAATATCAGCCAAACCAGAGCAATGAAGACATTGAAAAGGAGGTAAAATAAGAATTGATGACCAAATTTGACAAGATAACCCTTGAAGAGGGCAGGGAGTTGGTGAAGAAGAAAGGGGTCCTTATCTTGGCCCAGTGGGATTTGGCTAATGCTATTGTGTTTGATGCTATGAGCAAGGAAGACAAACCATTTCACACTAGTGGGGCATCAATAGGTGCCCAGTGCAATGAGGATCATGCAACACTGGCAATATGGTCCTTAAAGAGGAAAGATAAAAGGATAAAAAAATGAAGATGACCAGGCTGAGAGTGTAGGAAGCCTCATAATCAAAAGAGTGTCAGATACTTCAGGGGTAGAAGCATCTAACCTTACTTTCTAAACTGCTAAATTAAGTTTGAAGGTAGCTGAGAAGCAAGAAGATGCTTTCAAGAGCTTAACCCAAAAGTATGAAGTTGTTCTGAAAGCTTACAATGATGAGAGGGTCAAAAATATGCAAAAGGATGATAGGAATGCATTCCTAGAGGGAAGGAAAACAACTCAAGTTGTACCTCAAAGGAGGATTACATAGGACCCTCACTAGCCATCCTCATCAAGTCCCATTATCACTTATCCTCCTTCCCCTGCACCATCAAATTTCACCACATTAGAGGAGGTTGAGAAACAAAATGCCAGATTGATAGCTAAAAGAGCAGAGCTGGAAAGAAAAAAGAAAGAATGGGTTGAGTAGTTTGTAGCCTTCATAGAAGTAGAGGCATGGGTTAAGCAGAAATATGTAGATAAGGTACATATCACCCTGCTGCATTGTACACATGAATTGGTGTCTACTGCCATTTATGCACAAGGTAAGAAAATTTTTAACATGATGAATGAGTATAATGTAGACAAGGACCAATTAGACCAATTAGTGGATAAGTGGAAAGGAAAGGGAGGAGAGTTGAAATTATTCCACAACACTTGCAAGAAGGAGAATGATGTTGACATAGTCTTGACTGGCACTCAAATGTGTCAAACTTCTCATGGACATACACATAAGGAGGAGCATCATCATTAGAAAGATAATGACCCTAAAAAAGGAATATTCAAAGGACCGTTATGAGATGTTCCCAAATCTCTTCAAGAAAAATGGAAATATCAAAGATGAGGTGCTATGTCATTAGCAGATGAATGAAGCTTTGGCAACAAGGACCAATAGCATAATTACATTGGAGACATTACTATTTGTTCAAACAGTTGAGATAGTTGGCAAGGCTAGAGCATTTTTTGCATTTTGGTCAGATGAGATTGAGAAGGCTTATACCACTTAGAAGGAAATTAACAATAGAAAAGATGAGGTCCTCAGCTTCAACTGGCCAAGTGATGAGGTGTACACTTCTTGGAAAGACAAGTACACAATAGTTGATCCAGGTAAAGGTGACAACATGTAGGTGGACAAAGAAGCCCAATAGGTTGGTTGATACACTTGAAAGTAAAGATCATACATCACCAACATCAGAGAAAATACATTCCAAATGGCTCACACCAAGAAAATTTGAGGCAGTTGCAAGTAGAAAGCAGTCATAAGACAACATTTGTTGAATATCTATTGTAACAAGAGTGGTTATCACTCCATTAGCTATTTTGTCTTTTTAGTGATTAATTAATTTTTTCCTTATTCCAATTGATCCGAAGCTTGTTGCAATCCTAATATATAAAAGGATTCCCAAGATCATTGGAAAGGGCTGGAAAATTTGTATTGTAAATCATTTGTAAAGTTTTCAGTCAAGAGGGGAATAATAACATAATTTGTACTAGATAGTGTAAGAAGGCAGAAATAAAGTTAAGAGATCTTTTTTCAGGGTATTATAGAGGTTATTTCTAAGTGCCTTTTGTATACTGAAAGAAGATTTTCTAAATTTAATACAAAGATCTAGATTCCAATCTCTCCTGTGTTATGTGTCATATGAGTTATGGATTTTCCAATTCATTAGCATAGTTTTATCTATGTTTATGTACTTATTTGAGAGTTCTGATCTAGGATTAGATTAAATTAGACTCTGATTTATGCATAGATTCATCTGACACATTGCAAGGATTATTTTAGTAGTAGGGGTTTTGGGATGGTTGTATTATGATTTGAAGTCTTGGGTAAACATTAATTTCAACATACTGTATCTAAGTCAGAATATATCCCAAGGGATAAAGCAGTGATCTGAAGATGATAAGTTTTGTTTTACTACATGTCTAGTTGCATAATTGGCTGTATGTTCCTATAAGCAAACATTTTAAAATCCATTAAGTCTACTTTTGTATTAGTTTCTAATAATTTTCTATCTCACACTCCATCTCATGGTTGATGTTCAATGGGTAATTAGCTAATTACCTAGTATCTCCTGGTCATGTTGAGTTATTGTGAGATTACTATTTGATAGTACCTTATAAGACATATCAGAAGGTATTGTAGGGTGTCTCCCCCTTGGTGTAGTAGGGCCTAAAGTGTAGAAGTATTAAGAGAGTGCTTTTTAGTTGGTCCTTTTTCTTGCATGAGTATATATTTGGAGGTGGCTCCTCTATAAAATAGTCATAAAGGGAAGAGGTTGTTGTTATTTCTATTGAAACATAAAAATAAACCAATAAAATGACGACTCTGTTGGGGACTTGCATGTTTCATTTTCAATAAGTGAGTAAGGTTTCTCAAGTTGAGCTGGACTCCTGGCCTACTTACTTGTCACTACCAGTTGGTTGACCATTGTACTACAGAGTTGTGTCTTTGCATGTCCCATTGTCTTGTATTACTCTTGAGAATATATTAGGATAAGTGCTTAGAATGTATTGATATTTGTGACCCGTGAAAAATTTCCATAATAGAAATTTGTTACTCAAAGCTATTGTGTATTTCTTGAATTTTCTTTTATTGGGCGGTGACTCAAAGAAATATCAGCATCAGTGCTGAGTTATTATTATTTGATACACTATTGTCTAACTATGAGTTAAAAAAATACCAGGTCCATGATGAACAGTCATCCTGAGAATGAATTGGAAGGTGAGATTCCATCCACTTCTAGAGGTGGGAAATCAGTGAACAAGAATGTTGCTAGAGTTAACCTACAAACCTGGAGGCAGAGAAGGAATAAAAGAATGGATACTCCCATCCCCCCTAATCATTAAGAAGAAAATGTAGAAGTTGAGCATGAAGCACAACCTAGATTAGGAATCTATGGGGAGTATTACTCTGAGAGTGAAAGGGTCGATGATGTCCCTAGATATACCAGAAAGATGGTTCGTGGTAAGTCTCAAGGACATGAGACAAGGTCTAGATCTAAGAGTCGAGGTGAAGAGAATATGAAAGATCCAAGTGATCTAAGCTCTCCCTTGTTTGAGAGACCACATACCCACCACCATAGAAGGGAGAGAACCAACATGGAAGAAAATTAGAATCTGATGTAACTCTTGTGGATTCTGAAGAGATTTTTGAAGAGGTGGGTGAGTTGGAAAGAAAGATCCAAGAACAAATTGCCTTGAGACAAAAAAGAGAAAGAGAAAAGGAAGAAAGAAGCAGACATGCTCAGATTCAATCTGACTAGTTGAAAAGGAAACTCAAAGATTTGGAATCAATAAATGTTGTTGTTATACCTGAGAAATTGGAATATGAACCTGTTGTTCAATAATTATATGACATACCAAAGCCCAAGGACAAAGGTAAACAAAAGCTAGCAGCTATTGAAATAAAGGAGCTAGTGAACAAGGAAAATATGGTAGATCCCCTAGTTAAGCTAGATACTGAATTGGAGAGAGATAAAAGAGAGAGAAATAATAGCCAAGGAATTAGAGAAGGCTGAGTTGGAAGCCTTTTCTCTTGAAATGAAAAGTAAATTTGATTTCCTTAGGCAAGCCTCTGGTCCTCATCCTACTGGTCCTGGTCCTAAATTGTCTCTAAACTTGGAAAAGAGTATACCACCACTTGTTGTTTCTGGAAGTGCTACCACTTCAAATGCTCAAGGTAACACTTTATCTCAAAAAATTCTTGTCTATACTGAAAGATACAGACAATTTATTTTTCTTGGCATCCCTGGTTATCCCAATGAAATTCCTAAGAAAATTAGGGATAAGCTTCCTAAATTTGATGGGAATAATGTAATAACATGTGAAGAACATCTAAAGCAGTTTATGGATATGGTTGATGACTATGAAATTGCACATGATGATGTTATGATGAAATTATTTGTGCAATCACTAACTGAGGATGCAAGGGACTGGTTTAGAGGATTTCCCCATGAATGCATTGGGTCCATGGATGAGATAAAGGAATGTTTCGGGGACCAATATAGGGACAAAACTAATGAAGGGTTCATGCTGAACGAGTTCAACAACAAAAAGAAGAACCCTAATGAGGAAGTGGTGGAATTCAATATCAGATTCCAAAGGGCAATGCATAAGTTGCTACAAATAATGAGATTAGATGACAAGGTATGTCTCAATACCTATCTTAATGCCTTTGATGCAAAAATGGGTTATTTATTAATAGATAAGAACCCTAGGAATATTAGGGAAGCATATAAGGTAGCATTTAACATTGAGACAAATAGAAGAGTTTCTGGGAAAGTAGGTAGGAGAGAATATTGGAAACCCACCAGGTATAATAAAAAAGAGTCAGATAAGCCCCTGAGTTCAAAACCTAAGGAGGATGATAGCCTTAAATTGATTCTGAATGCTTTGAATAATCTAAATCCTAGAGAGAGTAGTCATAATAGGGTTCCAAATATGATAAGACTTCCTATGGAAATTACAATAGATAGCCTATGATGCATAACTATCCTTATACTACTCAGTGGAAGGATGGGAAACCTATTATCCCACCAAAGAAGGATAAGTCTAATGAAAAAACTCCTGACCCCTTGCATAAGACTTCTATAAATATGTGCAGTGAAAACCCCTAGTGTGTACCTTGCTAGTCCCCACACAACCCTGAATATAGTGTTATTGTTGCCAAATTTTATGTCACTAAGGAAAATGAAGAAGAAGAAGAGGAAGAGTAAGATTTTGATTAAGAAGGGCAACAAACCTACTAGCCTAAACATGTATAAAGAAAATATGAAGACACCAGAGAGTTTTTTACCTCATCCCAAAAAGGAGGAAAAACCACATAGGGGAAATGAAGCTAATCTGGCTACTCAAGTAGAAGATGTGGATTGCACAAATCAGAAATCAAACATTTCTGATATGACATACACCCCCATGGATATGGGAAAACTTTTGTCTCAGATAACTGTTAAAGTGCCTCTATTAGAAATGATGAGGATAGGAGAGCACAAGGAAAAGACTCTAACATGGGTGAAGAGTGTTAGCTCTACCAAAACTGAGATCAAAACAAAACAAGAAAGTGTCAAACACTAAGTATAAACCATCAAAGGAATCTGGTGAACTTATATCAAATATTCCTCAAATTTATTTAGATACCAATATTGTTAGCACTACTACAGAAACTGTCCATCCTTTTTTCCTAAGATTGTTAATAAATGGAAAAATGTTAAAAAATTGCATGATTGACTTTGGGGCATCCAACACTGTTATGCCTACAAAATTCATGAGGTCTATGGGACTAAAGGTAGACACTCCAGATGAGAGATGCCAAGCTATGGATTCTAGAGAGGTTTTTGTCATAGGCACTATTAAGGATTTTCCTTACAAATTGGCAACTTTCCCTGATAAAGTGTTGACTATGATTGTATTGGTTGTAGACATTCCCCCCAATATGGAATGTTATTGTTAAGAAAATGGAGTGCATCTATGGGGGGATGAATCCAATGTGATTTATCATTTTCCACTTTCAACATAAATGGTGAGAACATCAAAGTATCAAGGGAAACTAGAACTCCTCATATGATTGAGCAACAAGATGATAATAACATGAATTGTTTCTTGGATATTGAGATGGGGTCATTTCAAGTGCAGGAAAGTCAAGCTGTAAAGGGATCACAACCTGCATTATTGTTAGAAGATGTAAGTAATTTATCTGAATAGTATAATTTATGGATAATGTATTTTGATGGTGCCAGTTCTAAGGAGGGGGCTAGTGCTAGAGTTTTGTTGATATCTCCCTCTGGAAAAACCTTCAAATTTTCATTTTCTCTGCTTTTTAATTGTACAAATAATGTAGTAGAATATGAGGCTCTGTTGATAGGTCTAAGACTAGCTACAAGACATGGAATAAAATGCATCAGAGTTATTGGAGACTCTGAGCTAGTGGTATCTTAGATCAGATCTAAATATGCATCAAAGAACCATAGATTGAAGCAGTACCAAAATGCAGTATGGGATGAGATATAAATTTTTCATGCATTCGATATTGACTAGATGGATAGAAGCCAAAAAAAAATGACAGATCTGCTAGCCAATATTTCTCTAAGGCTAAAATACATTACTTTGGCTGGATTTTCTGAGATAGAAGTTCAAACTAGGCCTTCAATACCTGACAATGTGGATAGCTGGAAAGTGTTTGATGATGATGTAGATATTCTTAGATTCTTGTATTGTGACATAGGTCTTGATAAAAAAGAGTAGATTTCACAAAGTATGTAAAAAAAATTGATGAAAAGGATATTGTCTTGGGAAAGGAGATATTGCATTTGAAATCAAATAAAGTCCCAAAAGGACTAGTTGTTTTGGAGAGGTCTTTTGATAGTAAGGATAGACCATACTCTATCTCATGTGTAAATAGATCTGAATATTTGGAGGAAGTTAATGTGGGAACATAAGAAGTTCCTAAGAACTTATTTATTGGTAAGAAAATGTCACCCAAGGTGAAGAAGGATTTGACCAATTTCAAAGATATTAAAGAAGGATGCTAAAATGGAATGGGATGGGGAGGCCACCAAGTCTTTTCAAGAAATTAAGCAAGCTATTAAGGATGCCCGTGTCTTGAGAACTCTTGATTATTCAAAGCCCATGAATATTTTTTCATTTGCATCTTGTCACACTATTGCTGCTGTGTTATTACAAAAGAGTGAAGAAGGGTTTGAGCAACCTATTGCCTTTTTTAGAAAATCATTACAGGCTGCAGAGATCAAGTATGATATAACTGAGAAACAGGCCTATGCATTAGTAAAAGATGTGAAAGCTTTTAGATGTTATCTGATAGGTGCTATTGTAGTGTCTTATGTCCATTCAGTAGGAGTTAAGGACATCTTTACTCAATAAGAGGTGTCAGGAAAGAGATCCAGATGGATAAATAGGATTCAAGAGTTCAATATAGAAATCCAAATCAGTAAATTGGTTAAATTTATGGGTTTAGCCAAACTGATGGCTAGTGCAAACTTGGATGCTAATCACATTAATACCCTAGAAGAAGAACATAGACCTTTCATTTGTAATCTTGACCATTGTGACTGGTACACTAACACTATTTATTATTTTCTAAGGATTAATTATCCACAAGGCATGGATGAGAATAAGAAAAGAACATTAAAATTGCAAGCAATCCATTTTTCCCTGATCAGAGATGAGTTGTGGTGGAGGAGCCTTGAAGGAATTTTAATGAAATGTATTGATAAAGAACAAGAAAACATGATCCTACAAGAGATGCATAATGGAGAGTGTGGTGGCCATTACATGGCCAAGACTACTGCACATACAATTTTGAGAGTAGGGTTCTGGTGGCCAACTATTTTTAAAGATGCTTATCAACTAGTTAAAAGATGTGATGCTTGCCAACGTTTCTCTGGTAAGCTAAAATTTTCAGGTAATGTGCCCCTCACTCTAGTAGAAGTTCAAGCCCCTTTTTAGCAATGGGGTATTGATTTTATAGGAGAGATATCTAAAAATTCCAGTGGAGGACATTCATGGATCATTGTAGCTACAGACTACTTTACTAAGTGGGTGGAAGCAATTCCCACTAAGAGAGATACAAGTAAATTAGTAATTGATTTTTTATTGAAGAACATAATTACTAGGTTTGGGTGCCCAGAGAAGATAATCTCAAATAATGCCATGTGTTTTAAATATGAGGAATATATCAATTTTTGTGCTAAATATGGTATTCAAACTTCTTACTCTGCACCTTATCACCCACAAGGGAATGACCAAGCTGAATCCAAAAATAAGAGCCTCGTCAAGATTATTAAAAGAGTTCTGGATACAAATAAGAAGGGATGGGATTCAAAGTTAACATTGGCTGTATGGGCAGACAAGGTGACATCAAAAAAGGCTATTGGATGTGCACCTTTTGATCTAGTTTATGGAATCCAAGAAAGATTGCCCCAAAAAAATTTGATGCATATGTACAAGTTTTTTTAGATTTATGATGATGATATTGATACTAACATGCAATTGAGAATTGATGACCTAGTGGAGTAAGATGAAGCCAGGAGGGAAGCTTCTGTGGAAAATGAAAAACTTCAATTGTAGGTGAACTTGTATGAAAAAAATGCAGTCTCAAGAAATTTTGATGTGGGAGATTATGTTCTCATGTGGAATGCCAGGTTGGAAGATAAAGGAAAGCATGGGAAATTTGAACCAATTTGGTTGGAACCTTATATTGTCCATGAAAGGTATGGGCAAAATTCATATTTATTGAAAGAGCTTACTAGAAATATTTTAGAATTGCCAGTTCATGGATAGTTCTTGAAGTTATACTTCTCATGAAGTCTAATTATCCATGAACATTAGGTTTGTATACATAGTGTGTTTCTTCATGTCTTAGCTTAGTTTGTTTTCCTGTTGTGTGAGTATTTTTTGTTTTCCAGTAGGTTGGTCTGCTTCCCTCGAGATTCTAAATTCTTGTAACACCTACAGGAGGTATTCATCCCTAGAAAGAGACACTATTAGGTCTATTTAAAGAAATTTCAAACAATAAGTCCCTGGTCTATTTTTACAAAGTGTCTTGTGAAGAATACTTGAAAAAGCCCGTGTTTCATGTTTCAGAGTATAAATTTTGGTCCTAAAACCCTAAGCATCTAAAAGGTTTCTATTTTCATGTTACTTTTTGTCACTTAAAGTCATAACTCAAATGGGTTCCTTTTAAAATGTTCATGTTTATTAAGTTGTTGGTATCCTAACCCTGTGGTCCTGTATTATTCCCTAAGTCCAAAGTCTGCAAGTGCTTTAGTAAATCCATTATCTGTCAAGAAAATGTATTTTGATGTAACAGCCCGCTTAATGGCTTATTCCCAAAGTGCTTCAAATCTACCATTTAAGCCATTAAGACCTATTTATGCATGTCTTTAGTGGGTCCGATGGTTAGAAAGGATCTCAGTTCAACAATGGGCAGATGTATTTTCATCGTATGATAGACTTAGTTGCTTGATCCCAACATGATCAAGATCTATCCTTTGAGAGATTAAGTCTGAGTGACGCGTGTCTTTGGAATGACGTGGGCCCTATCCAACTGCAGTATGGTGGAGATTAAACACTGGATAGATCTAACGGTGGGCTTAATCACTTATGGAAAAGATGTGTAAGATGTATCAGTTAAGCGATTAAGTGGTGTTGACATGTGGCAGTTGGTGGACCTAGGAATTTTGAGTAGCTGTTGATTAAAGTGTCAATAGTTCTATTTTGATCCAACAGATGAATTAATGGATTATCCTAAAGATGTGCAAGAAAGCCATTAAGCGATGATGATGCATGTCCAGATGGTGATGTGTATTCCACTAAAGGTGAATCTGACCACAGATTAAAAGGTGAACAACTTGTTGAAGATCTAATGGCTAACTTAATCACTTAAAGGTGAAGTGCATGAAATCTATCACTTAAGCGATTAAGTCATGACACCACGTGTCCTAGTGGGCACGGATAAGATTGCAAAGGAAGAACTAAAGGCAGGAATGTACAAAAAGATTTTATGGTCAGCTTAATCACTTAAAGGAAAAGTGATCGACATCTAATGGATAAGTGATTAAGTTGTGATGATGCGTGGCAGAGGAAGTGGGTCTGGTACAATGCAAAAATGATGTTAAGTAAGATGCAAGTTGGAAAAGATTGGATGGCTCTCTTAATGACTTAAATGAAAGGTGTGCAAGATCTAGTAATTAAGCTATTAAGCCGTGTTGACACATGTCCAAGTGGATGACATTGTAGGTGCAGTTAGTAAACTCAAGGTAAAATAAATTGCAGCCAAGTTAAGATGAATCTGACGGTTGATTTGATCACTTAAAAGGAAAGTGAACAAGATCTAGCATTTAAGTGATGAATTCACGGTGACACGTGTCCTAGATGAATAGTTGTTTTTGGGAAGAGATGAGAGCCATCAAATGAAGGACATGCTGTTGAAGATCTACGGTCCAAATTAGAAATTATTAAAATGATCATCAATGAGATATTAAGCTATGAGTTTTGAACTAGGTGAATTGATTGTAGAATGTGTGGCCACTTCAGTTCAATTCAATGTGAAAAATTGATTTCATTGAGGCCATATAATTCATTGCTTAAACTTGAAGCTTCCATAACTCATCAAAATAATTCAAGCAAAGATCATAATTATAGTGACATTGATCTCTTCATGACAAATTGTAGAATGGGTAAGTCTCTTGTGATACAATAGAAATTCATATATTTAGTGAAATTTGAAAGTTGAAAAGGTTTCAGAGTTCTTATTTAAATCTAAATATCAGTCTCATTAAAATCCCTAGTTTCAAAAAATGGCCCCTAGGATTGAATTGTCATGTAAGATAGAATATAAGGATAGAAATGTGAGAGATGACCTTCTACAATAGTTGAGTGGGTCCATAGGTGATTCTACCCAAATAAAAAGAATAGTTCCAGCACATCCCCATTTTAGAGTCGGGGAGGGTTTATATGATATGGGTAGATGGGAAAAGGATGCCAAGACTAGCATAATTGGTTTGAATTTGTTTAAAACTACTTATAGTCAGAGGAATGCTCCCTCCTGAGATTGTAACATATGGTATCTTGATGTGGGTAAATTGATAGTGCCAACGACATTTATGGATATAGACCTTTTAACTTTAATAGAAAATACATATGACAGAGTATCCAGGGTTTTAAGAGGCACATAGGGAAATGTGATGTTAACTGTCACAGCCAATGAAATTAGAAAATATTCAAGTTAAGTGATCTTTCAATTCAAATGGATGATATTGACTTCAACTATTTTAAACAAGTATACCAGAATCAGAAGGAATACTAGAAATGAGGCTTTGAAATGATACTTCAATAAGATAGGGGATTTGATTATTGTGGGCCCAAATACACCAGAGCCATTCAAATTGGACTATTTCAATAGTAAGTCTAGGAAAATGTATAGTGCCCTATACCTTGTGTTAGGAGAAGATGAGGAAGCAACAATTCCTATTCACATAATGCTTATGGTTGTTCAGATTTTGCATCCCCATCTATTAGTAGTTTTTTATTATGCTTCCTACATTGCTGAGCTAATGCATGAGGGTTTAATAGGCATTAAAGATAAAAATATACTCAAGCCAATAGAAGTGTATTCTCTAATGATGCACATGATTTTGTTCAATAGTGGTTATATATTTGAAGAAGAAATCAACCTCACTAAGTTCCAGGATGATGAGGATTTACCTATTCAACTGTGGGGTGTTGATTTATCTTGGGATAGAAAAGAAGCCAGCTATGTAAATTTTGATAGAGTTTTTGCTGCTAGGCTTAAATCAATGATATGTAAGCAAAACCCTAGAATCCACATAGACATGATGAGACTATTAAGACCTATGGAGTATGACCCAAAATTAAAAATTGTTCACAATTGGGGAGATCTCATTTTGTACCCTATCTCTATAGTTATCAGAGTTTATGGATTCAAGGGAACCCCAAATGTTCTGCCTTATAGAGTGCCATTGAAGATTGGGATAGCAAAAATTCTGAAGCAAATGGGTGTATTGCAAGAAGAAGCCTTGATAGGAAAGATGAAGGGAAGTATTTTCCCCACCCTCACTAGAGCCCATCACTTCATTATTACAAAGGGAGGATGGACACAATTTGACAAATATTTTGAGCCATACCATCTAGCAACATTTGTGTCAAGATGTGCAGATAATTAAGGTTTTATTATGGATATGTTTAGGAAGAGGACCAAGTTCCTGACACTTGATCACCAATTTCAACTTTCCATTGGACATCATAAGGAATGTGTTTGATCTGAATGATCAAGAAGTCAGGAAAGAAAAGTGGTTGGTGTATAAGAAATCTTTGGATTTTGTTCACAATTTTTATAGATCCTATGATCCTTTGAAGGAATTTTTGCCTTGGGCTAAGAAAATTAAGCCTCTGAAGACAATGTTTGAAGATATAATGTAGACTCTTAACTAGAAGAAAAAAAAAGTAATGGAGACTGAGCCAAAAAAGGCTGAGGGTATTCTAAGCAAAATTACATAGGGAATGGTAGTTTTACCTAGGAATTATGTGGTCTATAAATGAAGAGGGTATAGTACAATTATGCCCAAGATTGATAAAACTTTTGATCAAAAGGGAAAGAGACCAGAAGATACCAATACTCAAAGAATGCCATCTCCAAAGAGGCAGAAGATGGAGTGAAAAGAATTAGCAAGTGAGGAATACTCCCCTTCTCAGTCCCCTCTACAAATGGATGACCAAGATATTACAAAGAAATTGGTCTGAATAGGAAATATAGGGCATGTTTTTATCATAGCCCAGGAGCCACAAGAGGGAGTTCTAGAGGCACCTAGGCATGCAACTCTAGATCTTACAGTAGTAGAGTTTGCAGGAAAGGAGTTGGACCCTATAACCAAATAGGCCAAGGAAGAATTTCTGTCTAATGATAGTTTTGTTAAGGCTAGAGCCTTCATTAAATTCTTATGGAGAATCCATATTGATGAGTTTAAGGATAAATTTCACAAGTTGCAGGAAGCTCAGCCAAACTAGAGAAAGGAAGACATTGAAAAGGAGGTCAAACAAGAATTGATGACCAAATTTGAAAAGATAACCCCTGAAGAGGGCAGGGAGTTGGTGAAGAAGAAACGGGTCCTTATCTTACCCCATTGGGATTTGGCTGATGCTATTTTGTTTGATGCTATAAGGAAGGAAGCCAAACCATTGCACACTGGTGGGACATTAGTTGGTGCCCAGTTCGGCGAGGATTATGAAACACTGGCAATATGGTCCTTGAAAAGGAAAGATAAAAGGAGAATAAATGAAGGTGATCAGGCTGAGAGTGTAGGCAGCCTCATAATCAAAAGAGTGTTAGATTCTTCAGGGGTAGAAGTAGATAACCTTACTTTGAAAACTGCTAAATTAAGTTTGAAGGTAGCTGAGAAGCAAGAAGATGCTTTCAAGAGCTTAACCCAAAAGTATGAAGTTTTTTTGAAATCTTACAATGATGAGAGGGTCAAAAATATGCAAAAGGATGATAGGATTGCATTCCTAGAGGGAAGGCAAACAAATCAAGTTGTTCCTCAAAAGAGGATTACACAGGACCCTCAGCAACCATCCTCATCAAGTCCCATTATCACTTATCCTCCTTCCCCTGCACCATCAACTTTTACCACATTAGAGAAGGTTGAAGAAGAAAAGGCTAGACTAATAGCTGAAAGAGTAGAGCTAGAAAGACAAAAGAAAGAATGACTTGAGCAGTCTTCCACCTTCAGAGAAGTAGAGGCATGGGTTAACCAAAAATATCTAGATAAGATACATAGCACCTTGATGCATTGTACACATGAATTGGTGCCTACTTCCATCTATGCACAAGGTAAGAAAATTTTTAACATGATAAATGAGTATAATGTAGACAAGGACCAATTAGACCAATTGGTGGATAAGTGGAAAGGAAAGGGAGGAGAGTTGAAATTCTTCCACAACACTTGCAAGGAGAATGATGTTGACATAGTCTTGACAGGCACTCATAAATGTGTCAAACTACTCATGAACATAGACATAAGGAGGAGCATCATCATTAGAAAGATAATAGCCATAAAAAAGGAATCTTCAAAGGACCGATATGAGATGTTCCCAAATCTCTTCAAGAAAAATGGAAATATCAAAGATGAGGTGCTATGGCATCGATAGATGAATGAAGATTTGGCAACAAGGAGCAATAGCATAATTACATTGGAGAGTACATTACTATTTGTTCAAACAGTTGAGATAGTTGGCAAGGCCAGAGCATTTTTTTCATTTTGGTCATATGAGATTGAGAAGGGTTATACCACTTGGAAGGAAATTAACAACATAAAAGATGAGGTCCTCAGCTTCAACTAGCCAAGCGATGAGGTGTATACTTCTTAGAAAGACAAGTACACAATAGGTGATCCAGGTGAAGGTGACAACATGCAGGTGGATGAAGAAGCCCAATAGTTTGGTTGATATAGTTGAAATTAAAGATCATACATCACCAACATTAGAGAAAATAGATTCTAGATGGCTCAAACTGAGCAACTTTGAGTCAATTGCAAGTACAAAGCAGTCAGAAGACAAAATTTGTTGAATATCTATTGTAACAAGAGTGGTTATCACTCCATTAGCTATTTTGTCTTTTTAGTGAGTCATTAATTTTGTCCTTATTCCAATTTATCCAAATCTTGTTGCAATATTAATCTATAAAAGGATTCCCAAGATCATTGGAAAGGGCTAGAAAATTTGTATTGTAAACCATTTGTAAAGTTTTGAGTCAAGAGGGGAATAATAGCATAATTTGTACTAGATAGTGTAAGAAGGCAAAAATAAAGTTAAGAGGTATTTTGCAGGGTATTGTAGAGGTTATTTCTGAGTGCCTTTTGTATACTGAAAGAAGATTTTCTAAATTTAAAACAATGATCCAGATTCCAATCTCTCCTATGTTATGTGTCATATGAGTTATGGATTTTCCAATTCATTAGCATAGTTTTATCTGTGTTTATGTACTTATTTGAGAGTTCTGATCTAGGATTAGATTAAATTAGGCTCTGATTTATGCATAAATTCATCTGATACATTACAAGGATTCTATTAGTAGTAGGGGTTTTGGGATGGTTGTATTATGATTTGAAGTCTTGGGTAAACATTAATTTCAGCATATTGTATCTGAGTCATGATATAGCCCAATGGATAAAGCACTGATCTAAAGCTGATAAGTTTTGTTTTACTACATATCTAGTTGCGTAATTGGTTGTATGTTCCTATTAGTAAACATTTTAAAGTCCATTAATTCTACTTTTGTATCAGTTTGTAATAATTTTTTATCTCACACTCCATGTCATGGTTGATGTTTAATGGGTAATTATCCAATTACCTAGTATCTCTCGGTCATGTTGAGTCATTGTGAGATTACTGCTTGATAGTACCTTATAAGACATATCAGAAGCTATTGCAGGGTGTCCCCCCCTTGGTGTAGCAGGGCCTAAAGTGTAGAATTATTAAGAGAGTTCTATTTAGTTGATCCTTTTTCTTTCATGAGTATATATTTGGAGGTGGCTCCTCTATAAAACAGTCATAAAGGGAAGAGGTTGTTGTTGTTTCTATTACAACATAAAAAGAAACCAACAGGACCTACCCATAAAGCATCAAACTTTCCATGATTTCCTTTGTCTTGATCTTTCACATTCCACCTCAAAACTAGATCTCCTTCCAAAAATTTCTTTTCTGTGGTCTTCTTATCAAACAAATCTTTCACTTTCTGCTGCAATTCTTGATTTCTTTCATGAGCTTGATTCCTTATTTAATCAAATTCTACAAGTTGTTGGAGAAAGTCTTCCATTTAATCCACTTCTTCTCATTGCTCATTATTTACAAACTTTTATACTAGAAACAAATTATTTAGTGGTAAGTGAGATTTATTTCTATAAACAAGTTCATATGGGGCATATCTAGTAAACTTTTTAATTATAATTCTGTCTGCCCAAAGTGAAAATGGTAATTTTGAATCCCATGATCTTTTGTTGTTATCTAACATTCTTTTGATAATCTTGATTATATTTTTGTTGGTAGATTTTTATTTCCCATTTCCTTGAGGATGATAAGGGGATGAAAAAGAAATCTTTATTCCATACTTCTCATGAAATTCAATGAATTTTGCAGATCTAAAACACATAGCATTATCACAAACAATCTTCTGAGGAACATGAAATGTTGTCAATATGTTTTCAGTTAGGAACTTGATTTCCATCTTACTAGTAGCTTGTCTAGTTGGTATGGCTTCCACCCACTTAGTGAAGTAATCAGTGTCTACCAAAATTCATTTATTTCCACCACTAGATTTGATGAAGGGGACTCCCCTTAATACCACAAACACATAACAGAAACAGAGAAGCAACAACAGAAATTTGCAAGATCAGAAAATTGGCTTCTTATTGGCTCCACAAATGTGGAATTAAAAACTTCAGAATTACAATATCAAAAGCCACATGGGCATCCCTCACAATAATCTATAGGACAAAGCCTCAAATAACCACCCAGAACTGCCCTAGAAAACACCACGGGCCTTCCTTAAATAGGCAATTTTCCACCACCCGAGAAGGTTCTAGAAATCTAGCCATTAAGGCCGACTACCCTTAGCATTTAATTATTTTTCACTTTTTTTACAAAAGGGTCAACTTTAAATATTTACAAAACATGAGATTAGGTAGCCCAACTTTCGGAAGCCATAACTTTTGAAACGTAGCTCCAATTGGCTATTATAACCACTTTCCAGAAAGGGGAGATTGCGATCTACAGTTCCTGACTAGAAAAGTGTAAGTCAGTCAGGGGTTCAACCTCGATCTGGAGCCTCTAAGGTATTGAAAATTGAGCTCAAAGGTTTTGTACCCTAAAATCTCAATAGTAAATCCTTAATAACTTCACCAATATAGATGATCTAGCAATGAAATTCAACTGACATTCTTATATGACTAAGATGAACCTTCACATAGAAAATTAGAACATTTTGAGTTCAAACGACCAACTTACTAAAAATAGTAAGTTTCCAAAAATAGCAGCTTTGTACAAAATAGCCCTTATTAAATAGAAAAACACATATTTTTGGGTGATGCAAGA
>MU226746.1:1953535-1971785 GCA_018584345.1 Thuja plicata | reverse complement strand
GCTCCACTCAAATAGTCCATAATATCATCCATTCGTGGCAATGGAAACCTGTACTTGATTGTGATCTTGTTTATTGCCCTGGATTCTGTACACATCCTCCACTCTCCATTCTTCTTTGGTGCTAATACCACTGGTACAACACAGGGACTTAGACTCTCATAGATCAATCCTTTCCACAACAAATCATGTACTTGTCTGTTCAACTCACTTTTTGCAGGTGTCATTTTGTGTGCTGCCTTATTTGCCAAACTCGCTCCTGGAATCAAGTCCATCTGATGACTGATCTTCCTGATTGGTGGTAATCCATCAGGCACATTATCAGATACAATATCCTGAAACTCATTCAACAAATTTGCAACTTCTATAGGAACATCTTCTACTTCCTCCTTACCAGCTTTTGGAATTAAAGAAAAACACACATGCTCATGCCTCATACCATCTAGGAAATTTCTTCCATCAACAAAATTTATTCTTGCCCTACCACATACCATTTCTTCTATGTCATTCAATGGCTTTAGCTTATGTCACACTCCATCCTTTGTCATGGAATAGGTATTCGCATGACCATCATGTACAGCACATCTGTCAAACTGCCATGGTCTACCCAACAACATATGACATACATCCATAGATATGATATCACATAGTACCTCATCATGGTATCCACCAATCTTGAACTCCATGAGGCATTGTTCATTGACCATGACCTTGTGGTCATCCTGTACCCAGGCAATCCGATATGGATGTGGGTGTTTCTATCTCTTGAGCTTCAACTTTGTCACCATCTCTTCTGACACCAAATTGTCAGTGCTTCCAATATCAATAATCACATCACAACACTTACCCTCACCTATGAAATCAATTCCCCACATTTGGAATGGTTCTTCAGTAGACATAGGGTTAAGAGGTAATGCACCATTATATTTGAGTTTCACTAAAAAATTCTGACATGCTTCACACTTCTGAACATATTCATGGTAGTCCTTAAATATGCAAGGCCAATAATATCCTGCATTCAATATCTTATGTGCAATGTTTTTTGCTGAAACATGTCCACCACATGCTCCATCATAGAGATCCTTAAGCACCTTTTTGGCTTGATATATATCTAGACATAAAAGAATTATCCCATCCATGTTTTTCTAGTATAAGTGTCCTTGCATTAATATGTATTTAGATGCTTGCAATTTCACTTTCCTCTTTTGATTATCGGTAAGGTTTTCAGGGCATTTCATGTGTTTTAAGAAATGTAATATGTAAGTGTACCAAGGGAATCTTTCAATACTATTCTGAGTTTCACTTATATCAATCTAATTCACTTGTAATGCATCCATATTTGATTATTCCATTAACCTTTCTAATCCTTGTCTTTTGATAATCTTAGTGATCTGAATCTCTATATCAAATTCTTGAATTTGATTTACCCATTTGCATCTTCTCCCAATGACTTTTGATTGTCTAAATATATCCTTTATTTCTGTATTAGGGACATATGCTATCACTTTTTCTCCTACCAAATAAGGCCTAAAGGATTTTACTCCCTTTATAGGTGTATAAGCTTGTTTCTTATTGATATCATAATTTAACTTAGAAGCTTGAAGGGTTTTGCTGAAGAATACTATTGGTTGTTCATATCCTTCATTATTCTTTTTTAGTTAGACAACAACAATGGTGTGATATGATGTAAAGGAAAATAATTGAAATGGTTTAGTATAATCCAGGGACTTGAGGATAGGAGCTTCTGTAATTGCCTTTTTAATCTTTACAAATCTCCAAATCTTCATTTTTCCACTTCATGTCTACACCCTTCTTTAACATCATAGCAACTGGTTTAAATACTTCTAAAAAGCTTGGGACAAATCTCCTTACAAAGTTTATTTGTCCAAATAAGTATTGGATCTTTTTAACACTCTGAGGGACCTCAATTTTATCAATTGCTACAATCCTTTCTGGGTCTATTCTCACCCCATTCTTGGATACTATATGCCCTAATAGTTTTCCTTCAGTTACTACAAAATGACATTTATTTGGGTTCAAGGATATTCCATATTCAAGAGCTCTTTGGAAAATATGCTCCAAATATCCACAATGATCTTCTTTCCTTTTGGAGTAAGCAGTAAGGTCATCCTGATATACCATCATAATTACATCAATGAAATCCTCAAAGACCACATACAATATTCTTTGGAAGGTAGCTCCTACATTAGTGAGTCCAAAAGGCATTCTATCATATACATAAGTACCGCAAGTTGTAGTAAATGCTTTCTTATATTGTTCCTCTTCTTTTACCTTTACCTGGTTATACCCTAAGAATCCATCCATCATTGATAAGAATTTATTTCCTGCGACCTTTCATAATAGTGCTTCCATGTTAGGTAGTGCATAATTATCCTTTAATGATGATATGTTTAGATTCCTAAAATCTACACAAAGTCTATTATCACCATTCTTCTTCCTGACATGAACCAAAGTTGAAACCCATGTTGAGTGTCTAATTGGCTTTATTATGCCAACATCCCTCATCTTGATCAACTAATCTTTCATCTTAGGAGATAGAGTAGGGTTTATAGGTATTTTCCTCTGTCTGAATGGTTTGGCATTAGGATTCAAAGGTATCTCATTTTGAAAAGGTTCCTCTTGGTAAGCTTTAAGATCATCATAGGACCAAGCAAACACATGCCTATATTTTCTCAATAATCTAATGATATATGTTCTGATCTTGGGGGTTAATATTTTACCCACAAATACTTCCTTTGGAGTCACTTCATTTCCCAAATTTATCCTTTCTACTTCATCCACTATGACATTAGTGCTTTTCTTGTCCATTTTTGAATCTTTATTGTCAAACAACCTCTCCATTGCTACAAAACCTTTTGGAACCTTATTGGTTTTAATCTGAATGATTTCCTTTCCAAAAAAACTTCTTTCCCATTCTCTATTTCAACATGAGCATTCAAGTCTATCAATTGATCTTCATACTCTTGTTCACATGCTAAAAATTTGATTATATCTCTGTCAACTTCAAAGATTTGCCAATTGTTGATGTTATCAAGTATAGCAGGCCTAGTTTTAACTTGAAAATGATCTATGTCTTCACAAGGGATGTCATTATGCTCTAATGCCAAATTAGCCATAAAATATGCAAGGGTATTTTTTGACCTATCTATCCAATCAATAGAAAAAGCATCAAAACATTCCATAGAATCCCATACTTCATTTCTATATCTTTTAAGATGAGGCTCCTTAGCAACAAATTTACTTTTAACTTCAGAAATAGTTAATTCAGAATCACCAAAAACACTTAAAAATTTTATTCCATGCTTACTAACTATCTTTAAACCAGGAAGTAGAGCTTCATTCTCTACAACATTATTAGTACATTCAAAATATAGTAAAAAGGAATATTTAAATATTTTCTTATCAGAGGCAAATAAAATGACACCAGCTCCATTACCATCCTTGCAGCAAGCACCATCAAAATACATTTTCAAAATTGTATTGTCATTTACTTCAGCATGTAGTTTAATAGGCTCAGTATTATGCATTTTACTTTTCGAAATACTTACCTGAAAGTTATCCATATTAGAATGAAAAAAGTGTATAACCAAGCTTGGATCCACATCCTCAATAATGCATGGACTTATAGTCTCCTTTTCAATCCTTACATCCCTTCCATTCACTGGAATATAATCATATGAAATATCTAATTGGATACTACCTCCTACTAAGCTAGACCACTATCTAGATAGAAGCATTCCATAACAGGAAGGAGCCTCAACCATAGTAATATCCATTTTATATGACATTTCAGGACATGTAGGAAACTTAAATTCAACATTTTTCATTATGCCTATGACAGGAATAGATCTATTATCCATAGCATAACATCTACCAAATTTGGTATCAACATTCATTCCTAATTATTTCATTACATCATTAGGCATAATATTCACCGTTGCACCATAATATATTATACAATTCTTTACCAATCTATTATTTATCAATAGAGTAAGATATAAACGATCAATTTGATTTCCATTTTTTTTTAAAGTAGTTCCTAGATAAATAGCTAGAGGATCCTTTACTTCTTGGTTAAGATCTTCCTTATTACCTACATTAGACAATATTTTCAAAGCTCCACTCTTACATTCAGGTATTTTAAATATTTCAAGAAAAGGAACATATATTTTAACTTGAGATAATGCATTAGACATGAAAGAACAATCACTAGGAAGAGATTTACTAACTGCCTTTTCTCTTACTATTGTTGGAAAGTCTTGAGGTTCTACCTATTTATCTTGAGAAATATTTTTGTGTTTTAGCCTCTTTGGATCAGTTCCTTGGTCAGGCTTCCCTCTGTCTACATTTATTGTTCTATTCCTTAACCTATAATTACTTATTTCTTCTTCCATTGCAGCTATAGTGTATGCTTTCCTCTCCTCTTTTGTTAATTCTCTTAATCTTGGAGTACTTTCCTGATAGTTCCCATAGTGATATACTCTATTTAGGTCATCCATTCAGTAGTATTCATCTCAGGAGCTATAATTATCATATTCCTTATAGGATTTGTTGATAAGTTATTCATAGTGGGTTGTTGATCATCATTATTATCTTCATCCTCTTTCCATCTTTGGGCAACAACACAATGTTCATAAGAATGTGGTAATCTACAAGCTTCACACTAGGGATAGCTTTCCACAAAATGGTTGTTTTTCCTCAATGGAATAGGAGTATGTAATTCTTTGTTCATTGGTTTCCCATCCTTCCATTTTGTTTCATAAGGCATATCATACAATTTATATATGTCACTTTTGTATGGTACCTGATTATTCTGGTTGTACTTGAAATTGTCTCTCCCACTATTCACTTGGAGGCCTTTCACCATGTTCATAAGATTATCTAATCTATCTTCCTCCTTGTGTTTATTAGGCCCTTTTGGGTTGAACAACTGAGTATCCTCCCTCTTAGTGATTATACTAGATGCCTTTCTATCATTTTCAATATCTATAGCAATCTTGAGAGAATGTGCCAAAGTAGAGGGCTTATGAGATACGATTTCATAATTTGTCTTGCTATCAAAGGCACCCATATAGAAATTAATTAGAAAGGCATCAACAGGCTGAACATCTCTTGGAATCCTATTTATAATGTTATTAATCTTTTATTGAATTCAACCATAGATTCATTCTGATTTTTCTTCATACTTCTCAACTCATGTGAAGAAAAAGAAGTATCATTGTGATAACTGAATTATTCAATGAATTGATTTACAAATTCATCCAAACTAGATATGGATCTATCTGGAATACTTCTAAACCATTTTGCTACATGTTCTATGAGGGATTGAGAAAAAATTTTCATGTATACATCCTCATTGAATTCATAAAATTCTTGGATAACATTCTTCAAATTTACACAATGTACTTTAGCTGATTCTGACCCATCCCCTGAGAACTTTGGAATTGCACTCCTTAATTCATTTTTTATGTCATTAGGAAAACCCCTTATGCCATAAAAATCTAACTATCTCTATCTGTTAGAAACCATTGGGGCTCTATAGTTGTTCCCATTTTGATTGATAGATCCATGTCTTTGATTCTACTGACTTGTATTCTGGAATCTCTGATCATTTCTTGGTCTAAAATTTGAATTGACATTAAAATCTCTTGGGCCATGATTCTGATCCCTATTATTATGATATCCACTATACGTCCTTCCATTATTTTGATGTCTATACTATTCATGTTGGTAATATGTGTTAGGATTCACTCTATTGTTGTGGTTATGTTGTTCTCAATTGTTCCAGTGTCCCCAATGATCTCTCCTTTCCCTATCATTGCTATTTTTCTCAATTCTTCCCCTATTGTCTGGTTCAAACAGAGGATTGGTATGATCATTGTTAAAAATATACCCATTGTTCTTCCTATGAGGAGGATTTTAAACTTCATTTCCATCATCCTTAGGAGCTTCTTTGTCTCTTGGTGATCTGATTGTAGTTCTTGTTATTCTCATTTTCCTACAAATCTCTCCTGGTTGTCTTTTAAGAGCCATGGCCATCTCTTCATCTTCTGATCTTGCATCAGCCATTTCATTAAATACAACATCCCATTTGTTAATTATTTTCTTTCTTTTAGTTATTTCCTAATTTGGATCATGTTGAGAGATTACAATTTTCATCACTACTCTCATGGCTATGATGGCTTCAATTAAGGAATTTTTCACAAGCATACTCTTGATCATCCTTATCAGGATATATCATACATGGTACATAAGGCATCTTGACACTTTAAGTCCTATATTACCTTAGGCTTAAGTCTAACTCAAGTTGATATGGATGTAGGGATCTATTGGAAATATGTTGAGTTAAGGTGGGGGGGGTGAATCAGGAACCAATAAAACTTAATCCTTTTAATCCTTTATTAGATTATTCAATTTGATTGCATACATGAAATGAAAAGCAATAGAACATTCACACCACTTGATACAATATTTGGTTACTCAAAAACCTTCCAAATAGAAAGTAAAACTAGGGTGGGGATGGTACCCACAAGATTTATTACTGTAGTATAAATTTAGCCTATTAAAGCTTAGAATTGACCACTTCTAATGGCCTACCCTGTTAGGAGCAATCAGGACTGTTAGGTCCACCTTGTGAAAGGATTTAATACAATACAATTAACTAATGCAATTCTGTTAGGATATTTATAAAGGACTGTTAGGTCCACCTTGTTAGAGGATTTTGTTGATGCACCTATTAGGATGAACCAGTAGATGATCTTCAATGCAACTTTAATTTTATGAAAAAGATCCAATGATATAAACTAATCACCTGATTGTAATGGATGAGTATATGTTGTTACTTATACTGTTGTAGCTTCTTAAAAAATCTGTCTCTTCATATTTGCATACATTCTTCTATAATTATATTCACACATATTTTTATAAACAAAATAATTTATATTTATACCTTATCCAAACCAAATGCAACTGCAAGTCAACTTCCATAAGATAAATTAATATCTAACAATATAAGCTAAGTTAGCCCAAAACTATCACTCAGGTTTAGTGAACCACTCGGGCAATATATTGGCACTCGAGCATTATGCTATCACTTGGGTGACATACTAAACTCTGGCACTTGGGCTACTCTATGTACTCGGGCTACTCTGATTACCACTGTCTTCTTGGTCAACACTACCACTTCTCGGGTTACATAGTAACTACTTGGGTTTCACTATTGGCTCGGTCAACACTGTGATGACTAAGTATTTTGGAACTAATTGAAAATATGTATTTCCATAAGTTCATCAATCTCCCCCTTTGGCATTAGTGATAAAAAAACACTTATCATGTTCAAATATTGTTCTAAGTCAAAACTCCCCATTATCATGTGCTTGGGTACTTGCTTGGGTTTTGACAACTGCTCTACTACTTGGTTACAACTGACTCTGTTTTTTATTTTCATTTTTTTTATAACTTTACATATATGTCTTTTCTCTACTTACTCTATACATGTATTTCCTTATATATATCTTCTTTATATACATTTCCCCCTTGTTTTTGACACAAATGCCAAAATATATCTATATGGTAATACCAAAATAGGATAGGAAATCACTATGTAACTTCAAAATCTAAGACAAAGTGTTGTCCCATTATCTTGCAACACCTTCAAGATGTGAAATTCAATTTGTAACTCTGTTGATAGCTCCATCATAAGCTCTGCAACTGAAATTTTTTTGTCATGAATAAGAGTCTTGGCATGAGCTATACATTTTTGAATTACATCCATGTGTGGAAGAAGTTGACTCTGTATAGCTGTGAGAGATTCTCTTGTCCTTTCTTCTTCCCTTAGAAATTATTCCTACATGTCAGTCAAATATTTAATTTTTACAAAATGTGCTGAGCTTGAACTCGGGTTAAGTGCCACCTGATTTGTACTTTCCTTTAGATCTATATCTACCTTTTTTAGCTTTTTCTTTATTTCCATTGTGAATTTTGAAGTATTATTTACTGTAGTTTGTAGAGAGCTAATGAGACAATTTAGCTTTACTTGATCAATTGCAATCTTGCTTGCAACATTGTCTAGAACTTTGTTTTCAAACTTTGTTTCTACCTTCTGCAGCAATTTTTCTTGACCAATTAAATTTATATTGAACTTGTGGACTATGGCTACAAGTTGGTCCATAATAGAATCATTTTCATTTACTTCTACTTCTAGTGCATCTAGGAATATACCTTTTATGTCTTCTAGCACTCTGTTCCTCTTCTTCTCTGCTCAGAGCTTCTTTTGTGTAGCTCTTTTCTTCCATAGCTCCCCTAGTGTATCCATATACTCCATTGTTAGATTGGATAGATCCCAATTTGGAATCACAATGTCTTTCTCAAGATCAATATCATCAATGTTTATTTCTTTTCCTTTTCCATTGTCCTTAGGATTAGGTGAAGGAACAATTTCCTTACCTTTTCCACTATCATCTATATCCTTTCTTTCCTCAGTCTTCTCCTCAGTATTCAGTTGGAATAGGTCATTGATATTTGTTTTACCAACTGTAGGTTCTGAATCAAATGTAGCATCTATTCTCACTAAAGGAATATTCATAGTTACCTTTTGTGACTCAGTCAGGCTTGGCCCGGTAGTAGGTGGAGCCAGGTGCTTGGGTCCTACTAGTTCAAATGTTGATTAAGTAGATGTCTTTTCTCGGAGATAGGATGATATGTATAGGTGATTATGGTAGAGATGCCATTACCTCTACTGCTACCTACTATACATTAGATGCTTCAATAGATTCTACCTTAGGTAAATCTGCATCATTAGTCTTTTTCATATGTTCTGTACTCTGTACTTCAGTCTTGTCTACTTCTTTGATTTCTAAGAATGTCTTCCATTTGTTTGTAGCATCCTACACCACATCCTCTATCTTCTTGTTCAATATCTGGAAGGTCATGAACCTTGGAGTGTGATTTCTTTCATACTTGGTCATGGCCTCTTTTACCTCTTTGTTTTTCATAGTAGGCATGAATGCCTCAGTGTCTGTTCTCTAATGTATTTCTTTGTTCAGAAAACACTACTCTAGGGAAAAAATATTTCCTTTAATATGTCTTCAGACATGTGGCTCTTTAGTTCAGATGGATCATACTTCCATCTATTCATCTTCTCTACAACTGCATCCTCAATTTTCTTATGTTCATCCTTAGTTTTGGAGGCATAATTCAAATATTTCAGAGAGCTCATACCACTACCTTCTCTTAAGGCTTCAATTTTGTTCTCAAAGGTAGGTGAGGGATTCTTGAATGTGATTTTATCTTCTTCATCTTCCTTAGGTAATATGAGTTTCCTTCTTGATCTTCTTGGTTTTCTAGTAGTGAGGACATGGGTAGGGGCCTTAGGTGTTTTCTTCAGAACTAGCCTCTTGTTCTTCTTAGGAGGCTTTGCTTCTACCTCTTCCTCTTCCTTTTCAGATACATCATCTTCTATCTTTATTTCATCTTATTTTCTTACTAGGATAGAAGGTGAAGTCTTTGCATACTTCTTTCTAAACTATTCTAACCTCTTCTTTCCTTTTTTCAAAATCTTAGGAATCTCAATCTCTATTGAAATTCTTCTCTTGGCTTCTACATATGTACAAAAGTAAGGTGCTTTGGGATCAACAGGCTCATTCACAAGAGCTTTAATGATGTTCTTGGTCTCATCTATGTTAACCTCATATGCAAGCGGTTTCATCCATGCAACCCTAGGTTTGTCTGCCTGTATATATACTTTATCATAGTCAACTAGGAAACAAACATCATCCTTATGGTCTTCAACCAATTTTTTAGGAATTCTATACCTATTCTGCATCTTTTGTCTGAATTCCTCAAAATATGCATCCATGATGCTCTCAAAATTGTCTCCTAATTCAGCTATGTACTCATTTATCTCATATATTATAGGTCTGTCCTTCTTCCAATCAACTATGCCTTTGGAAGGGAAAACATTCTGAATGTAAAATAATATGAAGAACAGAAGTGAACAAAACTTACATGGATTGGTCTTTGATGTCCAGATGCTTTCTATGTTCATTCTCAATTGGATGAGCTACAATTAAGCACGGTCGAATGAGAGGTTGTTCTTGACCACCTTGTATGCCAAGTCCGTAGCCTCACATTGTAATGCCCCACCAAGGAACCCAGGAGAACTTAACCTAAACACGACACTAAGATCATAGAATAATTTTTTTTTTAATGTTTACAAACAATAATGATAACAATGCAGAAGCAACATAATGTAGTACATGACATACATGAAAAACAACTCATACATGATTAACACTTCTTGAGGGTTCCTTGACGTAGAATTACTTAAACAACTAATCTACAAATACAAATATAAGAACTGACATAAAGGTTACATAATCTAAAACCAATAACATACATCTCATAATAAAGATTACATATACAACTGATACCATAAGGTATACTACCTAACCAACATCCACTGCACAAATCGCAGGGTATGTAATAATACATAATAAACAATACAATGCATCCTCCAAGGATGATAACCATTAAACACATATGATACAAATACACAATTCAAGTAATTGATCAAGTCTCCAAAAGACTATTAAGATGAAACTGCAACAAGGAACATCCAAGCATGAAGAAGAATCTATTAGAATCTCAATGGTAATAAGAATCACTACCACCTGACCACGTGGAACCAAAGGTCCACTCCCACCGTGATAAGGAGATAGTAACAAGCCCATCACATGGGGTATACAACAAGAACACAAAACAAGGTACACATGACCTCATACTCAAATACAAAGGAAGATCCTAGAAGCAATCTAAATCATAACAAGAAATACTAAACAACACCAGAAGAAACCGACACACGTAGGATAACCTAAGCTGTATATAGGGAAGTGTCATCACATAAGTCCAACCTTAAAGGTAACCCTAGTAGTACCTCTTGACCCTGGCCTCTAAGTGACACTATGCGGCTCGGTGATCCTTTCACGTAGACAAGGATCCCAACTCCCATCCTATCATGTGACAACACTCAAGGCATGGGTAGAGACTCAGACATCTTATTAGTTCATTTTAAACCCCTTTAATGTATTATATTTTCACTTATTAAGTAACTTTCCAATGGGTTTACCTAGTAACCGCTTCGGGTCCTGAACCCCCATTGCAAGCCACTTCCCCACTATACACTTAGTTAACCAACCTAGGCTCAAGATCAAGACATGAAGATATACATAACCACAAATCACATCCTGCCCATTCAGGAGCACATAGGTTCTTGATAACCACAAACACATCCACAGTATACTCATAAGACCATAAAGCACATCATAACAGAATTAGGTTGGGTATAGGAAATCAGGACTATGAAATCATCATAAATCACAAACTAACATCACAATAACATCATACAGAAAGTACAATCCAAAAACCTCTGGTTTTAAGTCCTAGGGTCATCTAACCCAACAGATACCTGAAAGCATGACTACATAAAAGAATACACTAATTTATTTGATCATGCACTCCAAACACATCATAGTACAATAATCCATTTTCAGATTGCATCAAATCACATATAATGTTAATGTAGGAATAAATGAATTTATAATCCATAATCATGCAAATTCATTTACCCATTACAATTACTATCCAAAAGATAATTAAATACTTCATATTGTCAACATTAACATATCCCATAGATCTATTTATAAAATCAGCATGTAAACACATCCATAGAATAATTACCAATTTTAGCTATAATTACATTGAGATGAAAATATAATTTAAATGGCATCAATATTAATCCAACACTAATCCTCTCATCTTCCCTAATTAAATAGCTTGCCTATGATGCAATCTTACTAACATGAATATCCCATAAAATTATGATTTCATTAATACTAATAATTCGCTTCACCAACTGAAATTTCTCCCTAATAATCATATGCTCCTGAAACATACAACCATATTTCAATTTAATCTACCATTTTAAAACATATATAAAAATATCATTTAAGTAATTTAAACATATATACATTGTATATTACAATATAATTTAATATATGTATAAATATATATTAATAAAATTAATATATACATATATATCTAAACTATATTAAATATCATTCACATTAATTAAAACATGATTTAATAATTTAAAACTAAATTAAATTAAATTATGCTAATTTAAAAATTATTTAAAACTAATTCAATTTTAACAATACTAATTGAAATTAATTAAATCTGAATTAAATAAAATACAAAAAACTAAGTTTTAAATCATATATAAAAAAAAAACCATTTTTAAAAAAAAAACATTAAAATCAAATATCTTGGGGGGGTCCCGTGGACCCCACTCTGTCTCCTTAATTCCCGCAGGCTCCTTCCTTAAAGGAATGACCGCAGGTGCCAATAGCCCGGTCGGCGCCTTGACTGTCGTGCCAGCAGCTCCGGCTACCATGCCGGCACCTTGGCTACCGTGCCAGTGGCAGGCCTCGTGCCCTTGGGGGGTGGGGGAGGTGGTGGCCCCCACTTGCCCTATCAAAAAAAAATTTAATTTTTTTTTTAAATTACATTATTATCAAAAAAAAAATTCGGAGGTAATAAATTTTTTATTTATTTTTAATTAATAGAAAATTCTAAAAAGGGAATATTTACAAAAACTTTCTTTTTGTCTTTTTCTTTGTTTTTATTTTCACTGGTGTCATTTTTCTTTATTCTGTATTTTTTTTTATTTCTCTGTATTTTCCAGAGAGTTAATATTTTTCCACATTTAATCTTTTTCCAAGACAAATTGATTTGCAAGGGAAATTATTTTTCACATGGTACAATGTTAGGTCTACTAGAGCTGTATATTTGTGAGAAATAACATGAATTCCACACTTCAATTACATGTCAGTTACTCCATTTAGTCTCATACCTCTGCCATCCCACTCGACAAGAGTCTTCTCAGCTAGAACATCCCAGGGTAGGGTTTTGGTAGCTTTAGAATTGTCCATCATAGGATACCCTGTAACACGATGTATCATTATCTTGGTAAACTTCACTGGTTTCTCCAGCCATAGCTGCATGTCGTGAACATGAATCAGAATGAGCCTAATCCACTTAACCTAGAAATTTTATGGCATATGCATGATGTGAGTTAGACCCTTGACCTGCAGATGTTTATGCTCTAGCTTTAGGTTTCTGGCTTCCCAGAGTTTATCATAAGCATTCTTCATTTCCAATTTTCCAAGATGTTGAATTGTGCAATGATAGAAGGATCGGATGTCATTAATCAACAATAACCTTGGAGGAATCAGGGAATGAGCTCCCATCAGGTCTATCTCCTCTGCAACTGCTAGATGAAGCTTGGACTTAGGAGGTTAGCATATTGCATTCTTGACCAACATCTTTGATCCTTTCTGAACTTTTCTACTGGATGTAGATGCCATTATGCTTGGAGGTTTGATAAAACTTCACAACTTAAAACTTTTGAATACAAATTCACTCTGAATCACTTAAGGCACTGAATCGATCTACAAACCGAAAGCTTTGTAAATAATAACACTTGCAATTCATCTTTTATAAGAGATTTTACCATTGGTTTTTCATTAAATGCTCTGTACATGGTAGTTGGAATATCTTAGAATGAAGCTCGATGAGCACTAACTTCTATATCCTCAAAACCACATAACTTGACTTAACTCGTTTAAGCCTGTGTAACTCAAGTGATGCAGAGATCCTAACTTAGTTGAAACATAATGTGTCCTAGTGCATCAATATGCTGATTTGGACTTGCTAGCATGTCTAGAACTGATGTAGCATGGCTTGTATGCATAGTTCTTGTAGTCTCCTTATTTATTCAGAGATGGTAGATCCACCCAATTCACTGCTTTGGGTGCCATTCGATCCTTCATTATTTGAATCTAAATTTTTAGAGGATTTTCTTCCCCACTATTGACTCGTCTAAGTTCTGATTTCTGAGACCTTTGCTTTGCCTTTCTCAAAACCAGTATCCACTTTTTCTTTATTCATGCAATTATTTCTTAGATGACCGAGTTGTTTACATACATAACATCACTTAGTAGGATTCCTTTTTTTGAGGTGAGTTTTTACATAATTTGCACCAATATGCCCATATTCACCATAGTGACAACATCTACTCCATGTGTTGTAATCCCAATAGAAAATTACTTTGGCTAATTGTTCAACATGGTTTCATTTCTTAGTTTTGCACTCGAAGGATTTGTGGCCTTGTTTGTTACAATTGAAACATTTTCCTTCAAACTTAGTTTTCTCAGTACATTCACTTGCCCTATGTCCATGTTTATTACATCTATAGCATTTACCATTAAACTTTGATTTTCCATTGCTCCAACACTTGTTTGTTGTGTATCCTAACTTCCCACAATGATTAAAAGTAGGTTTTCTATTCTTTTGAGTTCCTTGCAATGAGGATTCATCTTATTCAGTATAACCTAATCCAATTTGTCCATGATGTCTGAGTTGATTTTTCTCTATCAACTGATCCATGCTTCCTTGTGAATTCATCACACTCTCATTGGTTTGTTTTTCAGCATTGAGATCATTCTATAGTCTTTCATTTTCTGTTCTCAGATTGATAGCATCTTGATTTACATTATTGAGTTGATTTATCATATCTTCTTGCTAAAGTGAAAAATTATGGATTTCATTTTCTTTTTCTTCTAATCTTGTACTCAGAAATATTTTATCTTCTTGTGCCATTTCTCTGTCATTTTTTGCTTAGCTCTTTTTTCTATGACTTCACATATTCTGACTAAATGAATTTCTCATTCTCTTTTCAATTTTCTGACTTCTTCATGTAGATTGAGATTCTTTGCAAGTAGGTCTTCAATTGCTGCATCTGCTTCTTCGAAACTTCTTTCTTTGCATAAGTCTTTAATTCTTTATTCTATGTAATTTTTTTCATTCATCTGCACTGCTAAATCTTTTCTTCTTTTTAGGGAAAGAGAGAGTTGCTCCTTGATTTTTATGATCTGATCCATGACCACTTGTAGATATATCTTTACATTTTCAATGGATTTATCTAGTCTATATATCTCCATTTCCTCTGATCTTTATTCAAGCTGTTAAACTTTTGTTAAGAGAAACTTTAGCTTTGATACCAATTGTTGGAAATATGTTGATTCAAGGTGATTGAGGGAGGGGGGGGGTGAATCAGGAACCAATAAAACTCAATCCTTTTAATCCTTTATTAGATTATTCAATCTGATTGCATACATGAAATGAAAAGCAATAGAAAATCCATAACACTTGATACAAGATTTGGTTACCTAGAAACCTTCCAAATAGAAAGTAAAACTGGGGTGGGGATGGTACCCACAAGATTTATTACTGTAGTATAAATTTAGCCTATTAAAGATTACAATTGACCACTTTTGATGCCCTGCCCTGTTAGAAGCAATAAGGACTGTTAGGTCCACCTTGTGAAAGGATTTAATCCAATATAATCAAGTAATGAAACTCTATTAGGAGATTTATAAAGGACTGTTAGGTCCACCTTGATAGAAGATTTTTCTAAGGCACCTATTATGATGAACCAGTAGATGATCTTCAATGCAACTCTAATTTGCTGAATAAGATCCAATGATATAAACTAATCACTTGACTATGATGGATGAGTCTCTACTGTTACTTATACTATTGTAGCCTCTTAAACAATCTATTTCTTCATATTTGCATACATGCTTCTATAGTTATATTCACACATATTTGGATAAAAATAATAATTTATATTTATACCTTACCCAAATCAAATGCAACTGTAAGTCAACTTCCATAAGATAAATTAATATCTAACGATATAAGCTAATTTGGCCCAAAATTGTCACTCAGGTCCAGTGAACCACTTGGGCAATATACTAGCACTTGAGAACTATGTTGTAACTCGGGTGACATACTATAATCTGGAACTTGGGATACTCTATGTACTTAGACTACTTTGATTAGCACTATCTGCTTGGTCGACACTGCCACTGCTTGGGTTACATAGTAACTACTTGGGTTTCACTACTGGCTCGGTCAACACTATGATGACTAAGTGTTTTGGCACTAATTGATAATATATCTTTCCATAAGGTCATCATGATCTTCTACCCCACATGAGATAGTCAATAAAAAAATTATATGACCAAATTTATCACCACTTTAAAATTGTAGATTCACCAACTTCTTCTTAGAAGGAAATACTGATTGTCTTATGGATTCTTTCCTCCCAGTAGAGCCTAACCTCTATTACCAAAAACTTTGAAAAACTATCCTTAATGATAAATTTCCTTAGTAGAGTCACCAATCTGTTGGTGCTCAAATCAACAAATTGGTTTTCCTATGGATTTGTCCTATCCAATGATCATAAACCCAGGTAATTTTCCAATAAACAAGGTTTCAACCTAATGTAAGTTTCAACCTTCTAGTATTTTGGCTCTATAGAACCTTGGCTGGTAGGCCTATACCCCAGACTTATTTCCCAAATCCTTAGGGATTTTTAGAGCAGATAATATATGTTCCAAACTCCTTTCTCTCAAAGTATGGCAAAGTACTATTGAGATCCTAAAACTAAGAGCAATGTATTATTGAAGTGTTGAAATGTAATATTGCAAGAATTTAAATAATTTTTTATGGATTCAAGATATGAACTAAATAGAGTAGATGGGTATAGTATCTCAAAACTTTAAACAATGAAACTATGATCATAATCCAATAAACAAGAAAGACTAGTTACTTAATCAACTATGGGAAATAGAGTTAATATCATTCCAATCCTATATTCAACCTCAGAGATAGTTTTATAAGAAAACTTATCACTTCAAAGGTGTCATGAAATGTACATGCAACCTAGAGAAAATTCAAAGATATTTCAAAAGGACAATACTTCTTAGATGACAGACCAATTTACTGAGGCCTCAATCAACATAATTTAACCATGCAAAATGAGAAAACCAATTGAAATATAGACTATGAATTAATTCAAGAAGCATGCATATCAAACTATCACTTTGAAGAAGATTTATTGGTTTATCTGAGGGACTAATTGTAAATTGATTAATGAAATAATTGCACAGATGAAGAAAAAGGACTTATCTTTATTGATTTTGGAAAATAATACAATAGAGTTCACATTTGTAGTTATTGATCCATCTATCCCATCTGACTATAATAACAATATGTGATTATGCCCCCTTTGTATTGATCTTGGTATCCTTATTTATAGACAATATGAAGGATGCAAACAAGCTTCAAATCAATACAACTGTTCATAACTAAAACCTAATCCTAGGATCAAAAACTAAACAATAATAGTTACAATGAAGGAATGATTTAATCATCCATATTTAAATAATCAATTATCGACCATAAGGACAATAAAAATAATTTCTTAATAACTTGTTTGAGATAGCCTTTCATATAATATTCATGGTTCCTAGATCATGTATGTATCCATATGATTATGCCTTTAATAATGGGTTTTGTGTATGGAATGTTGAATAATATTATCATTTAATAGGAACATCAATTGTCTTTGACCACCCTGTTGGTCCCTTTTCTTGCTGATATAAAAATACCCTCTGAGGGTACACTCTATTTATCCCAAACATTGACTCAGCATAGAATAGAATTAACAGAAACAAGGTTTTGAAACCTTATGCACTTTGAGTTCCACAAACTCGGGCGGGAATACCCCTAAACAACTTTGAATAATGAAATCACTAAATTATTCAACCTTGCTTTTGGTGGAATTACAGGAGATGTTCACTGTAACTTTTACTGAAACAGACCGAAACTGAAAGTAAAGATTTTTTTTTTTTTTGTTTTAAAAGATGATAGTCATCTCACTGAACAAAAATAGACCAGTGTTCAATCCTAGGGCATGGAGTCATATATAACTAGTTTTAAAACATCATGATTAAGGATGACAACTGAAAGCAATTACAAGATCTGACACAAACATAGATATACCTTATATATCTATCTTAGCACACTTAACCAAATTAATCCATCAAATTCATTCACTATCCTGAACTTTGCTGAAATATCCCTAAAGTATATTCTCTCCTTGAAAGAACCCTAGAAGTACTTCATAATCTGCCTGAGAGACTTATAAATTGAAAATATTCCTAGAATATTCAATTTAAACAAAACTCAGAATGCTACAATGAAGACAGAGAATCCATTAAATGCTTCAGAAAATGTGAACTGGAATTTATTCAAAATTGTCATA
>MU226746.1:1933384-1951204 GCA_018584345.1 Thuja plicata | reverse complement strand
AACTTTCATTTCATTTCATATCGTGAGTGCGCGATTGCTTCACTTTTTTCCTTGTCGCTCACTCGCGAGCTCTTTTCTGATCATCTGCATTGACTAGCGAGTGCGCGACATCATTCTTTCTCTTCTCGTTGCATGCTCGCAAGATGACCTTTCATTTCCTCAAAGCTTCAGCAACTGAGCGAGGCATTTAAATGGGTTCTTAGTCGCTCAGTCGCGGACTATCACGGAACTTGATAAGTACTTGTGCAACTGAGCGATTACATCTCATCTCCTTGTTTTATATCTTGGTCGCGCACTTACTCTGCATAAAACAACATGAGTTAAACCTATGTGAGTAAGCAATAACTACATGACATGACCTCATCGCACTCTCGCGCAACTCAAAACATTGATATAAGTTCGGTGCGACTGTGCGACCGCTTAAGTTTCAATAATACTCGCTCGGTCGCGGAGCATAAAATATACAGCACAATTTTCTAGCGACTGCGCGATAGACATGACCTTACCTCGTCGTTGACTCGCTAACCTTCGAGTTAACTTCAAAAATAGCTCATGACTGCGCGATTAACCTCTATAAACATAAGACCCGCTCACTCACAGACAGATGATTACTTAACTTGGGCTCATCGCGATTGCGCGATACATAATTTTATTACTCATCGCCTACTCACACAACTTAAAAACCTTATAATAAAACCGATGCGACAAAGCGACTAAAGATGAAATATGACTTCAAAAAGTGATTGACTCATTTTGAGCGGTAAAACACAAGACTTTGAAAACAAGAAAGCCCGGGAAAATGATAAGACCAAGGGATTCAAAAAATTTTTGATACAGTGCTAACACACCCTTTGGTATCTTCTATCTTCTTATGAATCCTCCAAGCATGCTTGCATGTGATAATCATTCTGCATCTCATCATGGTCACATTATTCCATCAATATTTGATCTCATTTTTGACCACTTTTAAAAAACCTGCACGATGATAAAAATGTATCAAATATTAATCAAAAACCCTAATTGATATAAGAGTAATACTAAAATACACAATGATAAAAGAAATCCAATTCATCACTGCCACTTGGGCACTTTTTTCCTTTCATTTTCGAGGACATGTGGCATCATCATGTAATTCCTTAATGATTAAGTCTCATGCATTTCCACTTCAAGGGATTATGCCTGCCATCGATATCATCAATAGTTTAACAGTCGGTCACATAGCTTATACCATCGTGGGCCCAGGACACATGTCACTCTATTGCATTCTTGCTGCTAATAAATATCCTACAAATTTTTGTTTTGAGTGTGCGCTAGCCATGGATTAGATCAGATTCAAACTGTAGATCTTCTTATTCATTCCTTAGTTTTTTAGTGGGGCTGGGACACGTGGCAATCAGACATGTTCCCTTGAAGCTTAAAGATCTTAATCATACCTATCAAGGGATTACGCTGACTGTCAGATCTACCTTACTTGCTATATCTTTATCCAACCAAGACCCATGATGTCATGAATGCCAAATGTCACCAAGACGCGTTCCCTTGATGGTTAGATGTTGATTACTTTCCCTTCAAGGATTGACGCTGTCTGTTGATTATTTTTGAACTTGTTCATTCTTTAATCACTGATGAACCCATGGCTTAGATTAAAACCTAATCATATTTATCCCTTGGTTAAAATATTACCGTCGATTTCACCCATGTGATAAAAGATGAGATCTTTAGTAGCTCATATTTTAATGTGCTTTATAAATGATGATCATCCTTGTCAGCCTACTCAATGAATCATAAAATTCCAATTACATCCTTGCTATGCCATTGTTTAGAATGTCTGCAGGACTAGTACATGTGTCATTCAGGCATAATACCTTAATGGGTAGATATCATGCATCTTGTCTTCAAGGCATTATGCTAGCTATAGATATTCACCAAATATTAATCGTTGATATATCTGTCATATAAAACTGACGTGTATCCCTGTCAACTTGCCCAACAAACCAAATGATGTCATCTGTATCTTCATCATCTTATCTTTATATTCTTGGTGGGCCTAGGGAACGTGTCATTTAGGCATGAAGCCTTAATGGTTAGATTATGGGCATCTATGCTTTGCATAAATGCGCTTACTATTGGATGAATCTTAACTTGCTCGATGCTTAGTTTACTTTATTTTTTTAACCGGGGACCCACTACATCATCAATGCTAGATGTCAACAAGGTGTATTACCTTAATGGATAGATATCATGCATCTTTCTTTTGTAAGATTACACCACCCATTGATCTCTGTTGGATTTTAACCGTCAGGCGGATCTGCATAAAAGTATAAAGAAAATACTGCAAAAAGAAAGCAATGACTATATTTATGAATTTAAAAATATGCAAGCCATAGAATACAAGATTTTAAACATAGTTAATCTAATAGGATAAATGCATGAGTTAACTAGGTGAATGCAGAAGTTAGGATTTTTGCAAGCATAAATTATAAATGGAAAGAACAAATTATGAAATAAAAAGATAAAAATTGAATAATAAGGGCATAGAATATACTTCCCTGAACTATTTAGATGTACAAGTTTGTCTTGTAAATTTGGGTTCCACCAGATCATGAGGATCGAATATTCCTTCATATTTATCATACTTAGGAATGATTGCATATGGGGGGAATGGTACCATAATTAAAGTTTTGTCAAATGGAAATGGACATAGTGCTTTGATAGAAAAGGGTTTAGCAGCCTTTGCTTGTTTCATGTTGTCCAATTGAGCTTGAAATAACTTAAATTTTTTGTTCATCATAGCCATGGGATTATCTTCTTCTTTCCTCTTCAACTTGTGAACATTGTAATCATGGGGTAATTAAACCCCTGCTTGGGCTAATTTGAAGAAGTACTTCTCTCTATCCTTCTCTAGGATCTTCCCCGTGACATTCATGAAGAGTCAGTTTTGTAAGGCCTCATTGATTCTTTCTTTCATGGGTTCTTCATCTTCTTGTTCATGGCCATCATTTAAATTAGGATCTTCTTGGTTTATCTCCTCATGTCTTTCTTCCCTCCCACCTTGACCATGCTTTAGGTTTTGGTCAACTTCATGATTATGCAAGTCATTCATGTTTCCTAAGGGAATGACCATGTTTGGTGGCTCTTCTTATTTTCATCCTTCAATGGATAAAGGAGTTACAATAGGTTCTCGAATTGAGAATAAAACCCCTTGATGAAGATAAGTCTCATTTGGTAACAAGGTATTTATGGTGTAATGTGACCTAGTAAATGCTGACATTAACGTGATTGATCGCAAGTTGGCAAGAACACCTTAAAATCCTTTTGCAATTTGAAATTTTAACCAGATGTAAGGATTTTAACTAGTTAGGGTTAGTCACAGAGAACTCTGAAAAGGGTATCTAAAAAAGTTACAAAATTCTATCCAAACCCTCTGGAAATGATCTCTATTTTCCTTTTCTTTTTTCTTAATGTCACTTTACTGCAGTGTATGTGTGACTTTACACTGTATAGGCGGTAACTGGAATTGTTGTACGTAGAACTTTGCAGTTTGTAGGTGGTGTTTTGCCATATGTAGGCATTGTTTAAAAACTTAAAGGGGTAAATTTCCAGTGAGTTAGGTGTTGTTTTAATAGTTTCAGGCATAACTTTAGTTGACATGCGTAACATGAATTATTGTAAGCATTATTTAACCTTTTGTACATGTCACTTTACTGAACAAGTTGTTTTTTCACAATTTTTGAGGTTTTAAAAGTATAATGTCTATGATCAGATCTGTAGGATTGAATTCTTGCTTGGAAATTAAGACATAAACACAACACACACATGAAATTTGCATCTTACTCCTAAAACACACTGAGCACATATGTTCTCGAACATTTTCGTGGGTCTTGTACAAGAAATTCTTCCAAACAATCTACCTAGAGTCAAATTTGGCAATTAAACAATGGCTCTAATAAGGTAGCTTGCTACTTAACCAGGTTGTAGTTAACACCTCCATTCTAAACTATGAAGAGTCTCTTATACCCTCATTACAAGGGCTTCCCACATGCATGAAAGTACAATTTTGCACAATCATGAAGGACTACTAGAGGAAGTGAAGATTCTCAACACAATTTAGTCACTTCAACCCTTTGGGGATGAGTGCATTTGATTATAGTAGGTTGGATAGTATCATGGCTTAAGTGATTGTATCCCACTTGGGCCATTCCCTCTCACCACCTTCATAAAGGTATTCTCGGGAGGCAGACCCTCTATGTATCTAGCATGTTCATGGAAAGAAAAAAATTGATCTTAGTCAAGTAAGTTTGGGAATTTGATTCACTCAAAGAGTGAAGAGCATATCCCTATTACTTTCCTTAGTTCCAAAGATTTCAAACACTCTTGTTGATTTTTAACCTCTTGACAAGGAGGTTTTAAATGAATTCAAATGTGTGGTTCAATTTATTCCCTTTGTTTCTACCACCCAAACCCACCACTCTTGGCTTTTTGATTAACCTCAAAAATTTGAGAGCATATACCTAATGTCTTGTTTGGAATGGACAATAATAGGGTGGCCATATTAAACTAGATACAAATGAAAATGCCACAATTTAATCAATGCAATCTTGTTAAGTAGAATACCTTTTTCCAAAGCTAGCAAAGGCTAGGCACATTTTTGAGAGATTTTTTCTTTTTTGATACTCACCTAGTGGCGATAGTTCCCTCTTTGTCTCCTCCAACAATGTTAGTCAACACCACAACCAAAGTGAACAAAAACCAATTGAATTGACAAAAAAAAATAAGTTTCTTTTCAAATTTGCAAGAATGCTCCTAAGAAACTTAAACAATGAAATCAATTAAGGGAAGGAAAATTCTTTTTGTAAGAATTGCTAATTTAAAAAAAATGCTCAAATAACGCTTGCTCTTCTTTTAAATTTTCCAAAATGATAGCACTATGAATTTTCTTAGAGTGCTTGTTTTTCGATCCTTACCTCTTTGCTTTCCCTTTTGACACTCAACTCTGGTTTCTGTACCTTTAAGTGTTTATTCATCTGCAGAAAAATTAACAACAGAGCATTAGTAATCCAAATTTATTAATATGCAAGTAAGAAAACACAAAAAACAAAAAGTGTCACTTTGCAGCTTATAGGCTTTACTTTGGAGTATAATACATGCTACTTTGCACTAATCTAAGTGTTATTTTGCACTACACTATGTGTTACTTTACTAATAACAGGCATTAAAATAAAGTCATCAAGCGTGAAAAAGAAGATTAAATACGGTAAAAGAAAGTGCACAGGTGGCAGATAAAAGTTTGGAGACATTATTTCCTGAATGCCAGGTGTCACTTTACAAGCACATGCATCACTATTTAGCTGATAGGCATGACAAAATTTAGATGAGAAGATAGAAGGAATTCACAGGTTTTGTTTGAATGCTTGTAGGCATCATCATTTAGCTTGTAGGAAACACTTTACCTACAATCTGCAAAATAAATACAAAATGAAGCACAAACAACCACAATATGAATAAAAACAAGGAGTAGAGGCCCAAATCACCATAATGGGCACCATTTGTGTGTGTTATTTTTACACCTTCATGAGATTTATTTATTTCCTAACAATTCTATAGAAAAATATTAACAATTTAAGCTAAGAATTCAAAGAAAATCATTAAGCATCCCATGGATCTCTAACTAAGCATGATAATAGAGCTCTCAGCTTAATCTCTACTAGTGACAGTCCTAGAATGAGAAAATGATATTGATATGCCTATCTAGTTCACAAATTATCTCAAATTTCCTCAACAATTCACTCAAATGCTCTCAATTTGCTTTGATAATGCTCTCAATTGGTTTAATATTGCTCTTAATTGCTCTCAAAATGACTATAGTATGGATGCTTTTCATTTGAATGTCTAGGATATCTTTATGCTTGCAAAATTATCTCTATTTATAGGATTTTACCAAGTGTAGGGGTAGAGTCAATTGATCATAGTTTAGCCTTGGTTGAGTGAGAGGCTTTCAAATGGTTTCAAATGAGGGGACAATTTAAATGATTGCCTCAAAGCTTAGGACAAGATGAGTGGATGAAATTGAAAAGACCAAATGAGTGGTAGAGTTTCAAAATTTGGAGTGATCCATGTGCTTTTCCTTCTCAATTCACATTGGTTCCTCAAATTCATGTTGAAAGATGTTAGGATTTATTAATTCAATCAATTAAATAAATTAGCCATGTAGGGGAATAGGTTGGATTTGATTTTTGATTTAAACTATACAATAAATTGATTAAAATCAATTATATAGTTCGATTAATCCCTTTAGGCTTATATTTAATTAAATAATATCATTGTTTATTGATCCTTTGATTTAAATTGATTTTGTCCCAATTTGATTTAATAGATGTCCATTTTGATTGATTTAGTCCATTTTGATTGAGATTTTGAGCAATTTGATGAAAAATGCAGATTTGACTGATTAGAGAACACTTGACTAATTTTAGGTGTCTACAAAAATCATAATTTTTTTTCCCATCCCTTTGAATCAAGTACGGTCCAAATGCAGGTAACCATTGATTCCTAAAACATGCAACAAACAAAGTAACTTAGTTTGACAACATGGTAGGCTTGCTGACACCAATGTGCAACATAAAATATTGGATTTCTCCATACCAAGGAGTAGTAGATACATGCACATCAAGTGATTTACCACTCACCCTATATAGCCACCCCAAAACCCCCTTTTTCAGATATCTACAGTCATTGTTTCAGGAGTTGCAAGTTAGAATCAGACTTTTAGGGTTAGAGGAGACATTCATTTCTGGGTCAGAATTGACATTCTATTCTAGGTCATAATCAGATTTTCTGGGTTAGAATCAGAAATTTTGGGTCAAAGGTGACATTCATTTTTGGGTCAAAATCAGACCTGAGCCAGATTCAGAAAATATTTCTAGGTTTTTTCCATCTCTGCATTTTTGTTCCAGATCCAGTTGCATATTTTTTGGAAACTTGACATAGACATTAGAAAAGGGATATTTCTAGATCTTCTATAATGTGAGGTATGTGTTTAAATCCTTTATTCTTTGTAATACTTTCAAATCTATATTTCCATTTCAATAATATAGTTCTTAAAATAAAAAACAAACAACAAATGTAAAGGGTGATTAGTATGTGACATTGGATCTCTGGGTCTAAACCCTAGTACAACTACCATACCACCTTTTTACCCTTTATAGATACATGCACCATCCAAATCTCTTAATCCCACCATAACACATTGGACTTTCTCCTACTGAAGACTTTCACTTGTTGGCCAAATATTTCCAAATTCCTCCAATGGCCACAAGTACATCATTGTCACCATTGAGTACATTAATGTGTGTGAATGACAAATACCTTCATGAGATTAGTTTATTTATGAGAAATCCTATAGAATAATAAAGACAATTTAAACTAAGAATTGCAAATAAATTAATAAGCATCCCATGGACCTCAATCTAAGCATGTAAATAGAGCTCTCAGCCTTAATCTCTACTAATGACAGTCCTAGAATGAGAAAAATGATGAAGATATGCCAATCTAACTCTCAAATTCTCTTAATTCTCTTCAATTATGAACTCAAATTCTCTCAATCACTATGAAAATTATCAATTATGCTTTGATATGCTTTCAATTGCTATGAAAATGGCTATAGTCTAGATTCTTTGCATTAGAATTTCTAGGATATCTTTATGCTTACAAAATGAATTCTATTTATAAGATTTTCCCAAGTGTAGTGGGTAGAGTCAATTAATCATGATTAAGCCTTGGTTTAGTGAGAGGCTTTCAAATGGGGGGACAATTTAAATGCTTGTCTCAAAGGTTGAGACAAAGGGACAAATTTGAGTGATTGGGATTGAAAGTTCAAAATGAGTGATTGAGATTGCACATTTGGAGTGATCCATGTGATTTTCTTTCTCAATTCTCATTGGTTCCTCAAATTCATGTTGAAATATATTAGGATTTATTAAATTCAATCAATTATTTAATTTAGCTTTGTATGGGAATAGGTTGGATTTGATTTTTGATTTAAACTATACAATTAATTGATTAAAAAAAATTATATAGTTTGATTAATCCCTTTAGGCTTGTATTTAATCATTTGATGTCATTTATTAATTGATCCTTTGATTTGAAATTTATTTTGTTCCAATTTGATTCATAAATGTCCATTTGATTTGATTTGATGCATTTTGGTGAGATTTAGATCATTTTGCTCAGATTTGCTGATTTGTTTGATTAGAGAACACCTACCTAGTTTTTAGGTGTCTACAAATGCCCCTCTTTGAATTGATGTGCAAAGTGCATTGATTCAAAGAAAATTTCATTTCTTGATCATTGATTTGATGCCTGATTGATTGATACAAAACATGATTCGATGATTGATAACCTTATCTGTGAAACTTGATTTGAAATCCTGATGCGATATCCTGATTTGAAACTGATTTGATTGAAAAATGCCCCATTGATGATAATCTGAAATTTCAATTCCCTAGATTTAGATTGATTTTTGATTCAGAATACTAATTTGATCATATGATGATGCCCCCCTTAGAAATGAAAATAGATTGATATCCAAAAGATGATGATACAGATAAAGATAGATCCAATATGTTTTCATTTATGAAAATAGTGATGACGATCCTGGCAACAAAACATGCCCCAGTGCGAAGAAAAATGTAGATTAGGTCAAACTGGGTCAAAAACCTCTTCAAATTTAGGTCAAATAGCATAAATAGGTTGAAAAATCCATTTTTTCTATTCATTCTCACTTTTTACTATAGAGAATTTGCTTTGATCCTGCTGAGATTGATAAAAATGGTGGTCCCTATTCAAGAGCATCAATTTGAATGAGGACACCGATATCAGAGGCCCACAGACTATGGACCTTTGGTAAGTGGTTTTGAACCTCTTAGTGCATTTATTTCTTTGTTTTGATCCCATTTATTGCTTTTAAACATGCTTTCTAGGATAGTTTAGGCCAAATGCCACGTAGCATCTTTTAAATGATGCCTAACAATGTTAAATGTTGCATCCATGTAGTTAAATGATGCATATGGATAGTAAGACACTACGTGTAATTTAGGTCAAAATATTCCTTTGATCAATAAAATGTCACCTATCAAACCCTAGGGAAAAAGTAGAATTTAAATGTTGCCTATGATGTTTGAAATAACGTGTAGGATGATGAAATGCCGCATACAAGATAAAGTACCACCTCTGATAAATCAAGTCACACTTGTCATCGATTAAATGATGCTTAACATGAAATGATGCATACATGATGCCAAGTGACGCCTGTAATGAAATTTTGATGAAAACCTGATTTAGAAAGAATAAATTTCTTTATGATTGAACGTGTGGATTACCGGATTGATTTCCAAGATAGATAGGTTGGTTTAGTAATGCTATAAAGTTTTTAGGATGTTAGAATAATCACATAAATGGATGTTTTACATGTCAATCTGATTGGATATAAAACTGATGTTTTGATCCCTTCTCAAGATCTAGAGTTAGGAACAATAGTTTGATGCACTCAAAAAGAGAAAAGGATTGATATGATTGGTTTGATTGACTTGAAATGATCCACTGATAGAATGATGCTAATATAATTCACTTTTTTTCAAAATATTTATGGTTCCATAAATTGTATGTATGGAGTCTAGCTTCCTGGATATTTGATGTAGCTGGTGAGTTGACTGGTCCAAAGACACATGTGATAGAGAAGTGTGGTTTAGGTTTCCTTCTTAATATTCCTCGGTTCCAGCTGAACCAGTGCCTACTTATAGCTATGGTAGATTTTTGGCACTCTGACCATAATACTTTCCACCTACCCCTTGGCGAGATGGCGATCACTCCTGAGGATGTTTATAGATTGTTGTGTATCCCAACTTGGGGAGAGTAGGTTTACTTTGATTAGGTTTATGATGGAAGCATATGAAGATGTGTATTCGGAGATGATATTAGTACATTGGCATAATTTTATTTGTTCCCTAATTTTCTAGTAGTGTTAGGTGTAGTGATTGGAGGATTACTTCTCCATGATAGATGAGGTCATGGATTCTCAGTCGGCTGGGGACGGATCCTAGAGGACTTACTTGCACATCCTCGATGGTTTGATTGGGGATCCTATATTTTGGCACAATCATATCATGATTTTCACAAGGTTGTATATCAAGCTAGTGTAGCTTTATTAGTAGGTGCTATTTTGTTAGAGCTATGGACCTGGGAGCACATCCCTATGATGAGACTGATAGTAGCTCGAGTGTGAGGTTGAGGATGGCCTTATGCATTCCTATATGATGGCATGGTTGTCCAACATTGTATGGGAAATGCTGATTACTGGTGTCGTATGATTGATGATATAGATCAAGTTGTCTAGTGAACCTACCTTGGTTGTGAGAGATGGAGAGAGGATGATGATGAGCTTCTATATATGTTTTCTCCTCATTGGATGATTGGTCTATCACCTCTTATGATTGAGAGATTCTACTTTAGTAGAGTTTTGTGACAGTATGATAGAGTACAGGATATGCCTCAGGGTATGGCCTCATATGCACATGTATAGGCAAAGAGATCCATGTGGGGATCTCAGGTAGATTATGAGTTTACATGTACTAAGATTGACAGATTGAGCTTCATCTGATGGGACATGTTGGATCATGTTGCTGATGTTAGTATGTCTGTTGAGTATAGAGAGTGGTTTTATCGACATAGATTCATGAGATTTACTTATCCAATAGATCCTATCCTTGATTTGGATGAGACTTTGGATGATGATGACAGAGATGGTGGTGGTGGAGGTGGAGGTCTGAGAGTATGGAGACATTGAGCTCATAGAGTACCAAGAGCTCCTAGGGTTTCAAGAGCTCGTAGAGCTTTAGGTAGAGGAAAAGTTGGAATTTGAATGCAAAGTGGATATGGTAGAGCTAGGGGTGGAGGTTATGGTTGTGTGTATTTTGTGGATCTTCTAGCTGCAACACAACACTTCCATAAGTCAGTATATTAGTGAAATAACATGAAAAGTAAGAGTTATAATGCATATCAATCACTAAAATTGACCTATTGCTTCCTATCTAAGAAGATTTTGAATAATGCTATAATGTGCCCTCAAATTATGCATTAATAAATGACATATACATGCTTAGAATGGAATATTTGAAGGATTTAATCTAAAATACTCAAGAAATGTTCATTTTAAAGCTCCAAATGAAAGATTATAACAATTTTTAAGAAGGATGAGCTAAAATGCATTAAGATCTCTAAGAATATGTGCAGCATAAGTTTTCTTTCAATAATTAAGGATTATGGGCTAATTGAGATTAAAATTCATTCTATTTATAGAAGAATTTGAGGAATGAGAGGTTAGGATGCAAAGTGGAAGAGAGGTGGAGATTGAATCTTTGGTGATCCATGTGAGGTGATCCAAGTGATTTAACTCATATTGGCTAGGGAATTGACTTTCCCTTTTGCAAATATGGAGTTGTAATTAGGATTTATTTAATACATTTTTATTAATTAATTTAGCCATGATTTTTATTTAATTAAATTGATTTGATTTAATTGGCTAAGGCAATTAGTGTAATTTAGTGATAAGATCACTTAGGGGATTAAATTTGATTTAAATTAATTATGCCAATAAATCAAACAATTGTCTTGACATAATTAGAGGTATGATCACACTAAGGGAAAATAGGGTCTATGGTCAAATAAGACCAAATTAGGGTGGTTACATTTTCCCCTCTTTGAATTGATGTGCGAGTAGCGCATTGAATCAAACAAAGTTTGATGTTGACTTCAAAAAGTTTGAGAATTTCACACTTGATTGAACGAAATGTTCGATGAGATTAGTATTGCACTTGATTGAACTAAGACTAATATAATTGACTTTGAAATTGGTCAAAAAAAGGTCAATAAGAAAAGATCTTAAAAATACCAATTCTGAACTTGATTTTTGTATGAGAATTGATAATACTGAATCTGAACTTGATCAAATGAAAGTTAGCTGACTGCGTTTGCCGAGAGATTGCATTTGAAGCACACCACATTTCATATCCCAACTAGTAAGATGATGATCACACTTGAGGATGTGTGACGTAGTCTACGGGTTCCAGTGATGGGTTGAGAGGTTCAGTTTGAGTCTGGTTCTATTACAGACATTGCATCAGCTCAGAGATTCTTTGCAGATGATTCCATAGTTTTTCAGTACCTAACTTGGGATTATATGTGTGATAATTATGATTTTCTACCTGTATACTTAGCCTAATTGATTGGAGGCATTCTCATGCTTGACAAAGGATATCATGGTTTCATGTGTGGATGGGTTGATATGCTAGAGTAGATGGTAGGATCTTCCCATAGATTTGCATGGGGTAGCTGTATTTTGGCACATATTTATTGAGAGCTTCATGATATTATTTATTAGTACTCCCGCAGCATGACTATAGGGATTCTTTTTTTATAGATCTGGGCATGGGAGCATATCCCTATGACACGGCCGATAGTAGATAGGCAAAGTATGGATCAACAACCTTATGTATATATGTACTTTAGATGGATTCAGCGGCCCCATTTGGGCAAGGTAGATTATTAGCGCTGATTATTTGATGACATGACTACTATGATATGGTGACCATACCTTGATTGTGAGGAGTGGGCCTCAGACAGGTGGTAGATGGCATACTTTTTTTAGAGTAGGTACTTGATTGGACAGACCAAATACATTGTAGAGCGCTTCTTGGTTACTCAAGTTTTGAGATAGTATGGCCGCATATAAGGAAGATGTTAGGACATGTCAGTTTATGCCCAGATCCATGATGAGGATCCATTGTGAGGTTCTCAATTGGTTTCTGAGACTACTCAGCATGAGATCAGTGAGATGGTTGCAGTTGGTTGGGACATGCTTCCCGATGTTACAGATGCAGGTTGTTCTGATGGGTATCTAACACAGATGCTACAATATCCATTCCCACCATTTACAGCTCCTAAGGAGAAGCCCCTCACATAGAGGATCCCCTAGATTATGACCCAACTGATGATAGACCTGTTAGAGGCAGAGGTGGAGCCTAGCGAGATAGGAGAGATGGGGGGAGGGATGGTAGGAGAGATGGTAGGCTCCCTCCTCTAAACAAAGGTCATGGTCTAGATGATCAGGATGATGATGGAGATGATAGGGGTGGTGGTGTAGTGGGTGGGAGTGGAGAGGGTGCTAGTGGAAGACAGAATCACCTCAGGTTCGTGGCTCTATAGAGAGATCCAAGTCCATTTTTGAGTAGAGAGAAGAAGAGACAACATTAGAGACAACAAGAGAGACCCACATGACAGGGACCTACTGGACATGATACATGTAGAGGTTCTAGTAGAGCTGGTGATGCATTGTCACAGTTTGAGCATGAGCATGTGTAGCTCAAAGATAGGATCACTACTTTAGAGGCTGTACTGGAAGATAGAGATTCACAAATTGAGTGATTGAGAGAAGAGAGGGACACACAAGCCCATACTTCTACACACCAGGGTTAGAGAGCTACATATTATTTTTCTTTGTATCATGCTACAGTTCTAGAGGGACAAAGAGCTCCTTCTTATTCTCATATTTCACATTAGTCAGAGGGGGCTATGATTATGTACTTGTGACATTTTGAGACATTTTTTATATCTTGATCCTTCTAAGATCATTCATTGTATTGTATACCCTTGATACTTGTATATCTGATATTCTGGTACTCTTTTGTAGATGTTCCATATTTTTGATCTGTTCCATATTTGATATATCTGCGATAGTTTCTCCTAATATTGATATGTTCATGGGTTCAATTGATTTGATAGATGTTTAGATTGATGCACATGTGATTATTTTCTTGGTCTCTTAATCAGTTTAGAATAGATTTATGTGATGACATCATTTATACTCTTTGATTTATTACTGATATATAAATGTGTTTCAAATGATGCTAAGTGAATATGCAAATGAATGTTTTTGAGATTTTATTTATGAAAATAAATGTATGGATGCACTTAGGATGTAGAAATAAATGCAATGATTGAATGCTTTGTTTTTTTATTTTCTCTTTCTCATTTATGAATGCAGAATGTATGTCATGGATATGCAATGACATTAATATCAGTAATATAGATTATGTAATTAACATGGATTTTGGATGAATCAGGGAAATCATTTTGAGCTCAAGTCCTTTTGTTCTTTAAAATGAATCATGCAAGCTCTAAATGCATCTACATGTAGACTCTTAGGACTGTCACTGATTTGTATACATTGTAGCATTTTTATCATCATTGGGCATTTTTGTAATGGACATCATCGAATAGTATAAATTTCACTAATACCCACTGGTATCATGAAAGTATGAATACTATGTGTATTGGATGTAATGTCAAAAATAAACCTAAGAATCAAGGCATAGAAGCCAAGACGATAAGTTAGTTATCTCCTTTTAATATTAAGAATAAGGTTCTGTTCAAGTGTAATGTAAGATATGTGATCTGTAATGACCTTGAAAATTCATATGCTTGGGTACGTAATGTGTCGTACACCTTACTTAGAATCTGATTTAGAAAATAGAAAAGGAAATTGGTTCAACCTCACCCTAGTTTAAACATAATGAGGATCAAGATATATGTGGCTATCCACTCTTGTTGGCATCCCTTACTATAAACATCCAATTTAGGTGAAATTTATAAGATCATTGAAAAAATCACCATACACAGAAAACCAAGAAATGTTATGCCCCCTATCCTTGTGAATCTTTGTCTTTGGATAGACGTCATGGAGTAACTCAGAAGACATAATAATCACCAATTGATAATCAATCAAAGAAAATTCATAACTGCTTAGATGCCCCTAGTGTGAAACATCATGGGAACATAAAAGAGTCATAATGAAACCAAGATCAGGCTATGGAGTTAAGTAGAATTGAGAAATACTATGGATTCATTTTTCAAGCGCAATAGAGATTCATCAATCAACATTTGGAATTAAGCAATTTGTTTTTCATGTCTAAGTGTATGAGATTAATTTTGCCAGCCATTGAAATCCAATGTAGTGTTTAGAAACACTGGTTGATTAAAGTGTTGAGAAACACTAGTACGTTTAAATTCTTTGATTAAAGTGTTGAGAAACACTAGTATGATGTCAACTATAGGTAAGTGGTGTTGAAGAAACACCTTTGTTTATGATAGTGACATTTGTGATGAAAGTATTGAGAAATACTATTTTGAGAGGCAAACCATCCTAGACATGAACCTAGGACAACCTAGCAGATGCAAACTAACATGCTAGAAAAGATGCCCCCAGTGCAGAATGACTATTCCTAAGATGCAAATGCAAACAAATCCTAGGAAAGGATATGGCATTTGTAAGGAATAAGAGTCAACCAATAGCACAGGTATGATCATGAAGGATTAGTATCATCAATTCATTGATATATAGAGCATATAGTATGAGTGACACCTATTTGCAAGGTTTTCACCACTTGACAAAGCTTTTTATTTTTGTTACCAAAATGCCTGTTTGCCAGGTTTTTCCCAAGGCACTTTTCTCTTTTTCAATTTTTTTGTTCTTTTTTGTTAGTTTTTTTAGTATCAAGGTGCCTTTTTTCAAGGTTTTCACCAAGGATACCCTTTTTCAAAACTTTTTCCACTGTTTGTAGATTTCTTCAGGATCAATTTTCTAATTTTTTTGGTATTTTTTGAGAACTTTTCCACTGCACAGGTTCTGCTAGCTAGATGTCAAGCGTAGAACCGCTTCAAATGTAGAGTGTAAATAGGATCAGGAAGAACATCTCCCTTAGGTGTAGCTAACTGATATCCTCGAGTCCCAAAAGTTGCAATAATGACATAAGGCCCCAGCCAGTTGGGTTCAAACTTTCCTTTTTGTTCTCTGTTTGGTTGGTTCTTAGGATTCTCTTTTAGAATGAGATCCCCCACTTGAAATTGTTATGGCTTAACCTTTTTATTATACCCTTTTGACATGCATTTTTGGTACACTTAAGATGATTGAATGCTTGTTGTCTGCGCTCATCAAGGATTTCTAGTGCATTAATCCTATTAATGCAGTATTGTTCATCAGTAACTATTTACCCTAAACCATGGGAGAGGAGGAGCGTCCAGATTCAACTTTGAATTTGGGTGGGAGCATTCGGGAGGAGGCAGGATCCTCTGAGCACAATAAGAAAAATGATGTAAAGGACAATGAGATCACAAGATTGCATCCCGATGCGGGACAGTAGCCTGAGGACCCAGGTGGGGGTCCCAGAATGGGCGCTGGGTTGGGGTAACCAAGGAAATGGGTGTCCCTTTTTGGCATCAAACCAATAGGTAAATCTTTTTTACCACTGGTTAAGAATGTTTCTAGACCTTCTCAAGGAAGATTTTCTATTGAAATCTCAAACCAGACCATTGATTTTTCTATAGCTAGGATGAAAAATTCGCTGGTTGGTAGATTTTTAGGAGTAAGACCTAATATCAAAATGGTTAGGGCTTTTGTATCCTGAAAATGGGTTCTGAAAGGGCAAGTAGAGGTGGTGGAGATGGCCAAGGGATGTATGTAATTTTTCTTCTCTTGTGAGGAAGATAGAATGAATATTCTATGCAGCAGGCCATGGTTGATTGGGGAAAACATTCTTATTCTCGAAAAATGGAGTTCGAATCTTGTTTTCAAGGAGGACACCATGCGAAAGGTCCCTGTTTGGATTAAGCTACATGGTCTACCTCTTGAATATTGGCTAGAAGACATATTTTTTGGGATAGCTAGTTCATTCGGAGAAATTTTGTCAATAGATAATGTGAGTGCGGTGAGATGGAGGCTTACCTATGCTCGAATCTGTGTCGGGATAATGTAGGATACAGATATGCCAGAAAAAAATAAGTCTTAAATCTAAGCTGGGCATGTGGGAACAAACTATTGAATATGAAACCATACCTTTTGCGTGTTTCCATTGCAAAAAGGTGGGTCATTGGGCAAAGAAATGCCTGGAGAAAGTTATCCAGAAAAAGACTAAGAAATGGATTCCTGTAGGGAGAATAACTAAAGAAGTCAGCAGTAAAGCTAGAGAAGGACAGTGAATAAAGAAAGAGAAATAGGAGACTAGTGTCAATACAAATTGGATGAAGCCAATGGTAGGTTTAGCTACTGAGGATCCTGAGAAATGGGGAAAAAAAGAAACAAATGGGAAAGAAAATGAAGCCCAAATGGAAGAAGGGGAGATAAAAGAAAATGAAGTCCAAATGGAAGAAGGGGAGATAAAGGAAGATGATTCTAAGGGAAATGAAAATGAAGTAAGGGAAGAAACAGAAGAAGAGTAAAATGATTATCACAAGGAAGGAAATCTTCAGATCAAAACCAAAAGTAAAGCAGAGAGAACTAAGGAGAACCAAAAAAAATATGATCTGGAGCTGAAAGATAGCCTAGAAAATTTAGAAGTGACCCCAAAGGGGGGAGGAAGAGATCTAGAGACTGCAACACCTAAGTGGGGGGATATAACGGAGGAAAACTAGATCCTTGTAGGTACAGTTCTACCAAAATGGGGGGACACTACAGAGATCACTCAAATCCTTGAAGGAGAGCAAAGTGATAGAGAAGATGAGAAAGATACTAAAGGAGAGAAAAAAAAGGGAAGAAAGATAAAGAGGTGCCAAATAGAAAAGTTTCAATAAGAAGTAGTAAAAATGGAGATGTTGGAGCTGGATTAGCTTCACCAGGGAGACCATCCAGCCAAAAGGTTAGAATCAAGGAGACCAAAAGGAACATTGCGGATGGTAGCCAGTGGATTCTGGAGGTAGGATCCTTTGTTAAATCAT
>MU226746.1:1891325-1924104 GCA_018584345.1 Thuja plicata | reverse complement strand
TAGTAGACAGGTTTAGCAAAATGAGTCATTTTATACCTTGTAAGACCACTAATGATGCCAGTCATATTGCTCATTTATTTTTCAAGGAAATAGTTAGAATTCATGGTTTTCCAGTAAGCATAGTGTCGGACAGAGATGTCAAATTCATGGGTCATTTTTGGAAGACCTTATGGAGGAGATTGGGAACTAATTTGTCCCACAGTTTTGCCTACCATCCTCAAACGGATGGTCAGACAGAAGTTATCAACAGAGTGCTAGGAAATTTGCTTAGATGCTTAACAAAGGAGTATGGACAAGCCTGGGATCAAGTGTTACCATAGGTAGAATTTGCTTATAATGACAGTGTTAACAAGACTACAGGGAAAAGCCCATTTCAGATTGTATATGGGATGCATCCACGTGGAGTTTGTGAACTCAGAGAATTAAAAGGATAGGAAGTGATAATTGGACATGCTGATGACTTTGCATAGTCTATGAAGGAGATACATGATCAGGTGAAGAGAAATCTGATTGAGTCAAATCAGAGATTAAAAGAGAAGGTAGATGAAGGAAGGAGAAAAGTCCAATTTCAGATTGGAGATCTGGTAATGGTACATCTGAACAAAGCCAGATTACAGAAGGGGATTCCTACTAAGCTACAAATGAGGAGAATAGGTCCTTGCAAGATATTGGAGAAGTATGGGCAGAATGCCTATAAAATTGATTTACCTAATGATTTGGATATATCATCTATTTTTAATGTGTAGGATTTGATTCCATACAAAGGACCAATGATACCTGAGACTATTCAAAAGATGGAAGTAGGAAAAGATGTTCAAGATATACAGGTGAAAGCTAAGACCAAGTTGCAAGCAGAGAAAATCCTGGATTCACGGGTGTAGAAGACAACCAGACGAAGGGTATACAGAGAGTACCTAGTCAAGTGGTTAGGGTTACTAGAAGCAGAAGCTACATGGATGGACGAAGAAGAATACAGAAAGAAAGGAATTAGTTTGGCATTGTTACCGACTAATTCAAACTGAATGCTTCCTTCGCAGAGGGGGGAGTATGGTGCAGAGCACCCTAGGGTTTAGCTCCAAACCCTAGCAATTTGTAGAGTGATCAAAAGGAGTAGATCATAGTTAGCTTTTAGTCCTTGTTATAAACTTTAGTAGTTCTTCGCTCTTGTCGCAAAGTCACAGATGCTCAGCGGTAAACAGAAAATAGTGAATCGCAAACTCGCGAGCTGATCGGCACTTCAGTTCTGAAGTGTGCGAGTGAGCAATGAGAACTCATCGCATAGTCGTGAGGCAATTAGAATTCAAGTGGAAACAGTGTGCGACAACGCGATGAGAAGGTATCACAGACTCGCGAGTAGATCAGTGGTTAGTGTAAAACCGGTGCGACAAGGTGACAAACAACTCATCGCCCAGTTGGCAGCTAATGGGCGGTTAAAAAGAAATGTGTGCGACAAGGAGACAGATAACTCATCGCACAGTCGTGAGTTTCTCAGCGGTTAAGTTCCTAGGTGAGCGAGTACGCGACTACAAGACATCGCAAAGTCGCAGAGACATCGTCAGCTCAGATAAAAGCAGTGCAAGTGCACGACTACGATGCATCACCCAGTCATGGATAAACTGGCAGTTAAGTGAAAAGCATCGGGAGTGCACGATAACGGTGCATCACACAGTCGCGAGGGAAGTGGCAGCTCATGGAAAAGGGGTGCGAGAGCACGACAATGATGCATCGCTCAGTCACAGAGTAACCATTAGCTTGGTTCAAGGCATGGAGAGTGCATGACTACAATGCATCGCACACTCGTAGAGTAATCATCAACTCGTGCACAAGCATTGCGAGCGTGCGAAAAGCATTATATCGCTCAGTCGCAGAGTAAAGGTTAGCTCGGTAACAAACATTGAAAGAGTGCAACAAGTGCTCATCGCTCAGTTGCAAGGGGATCATCAGCTCAGTTAGAAGCATGGTGAGAGTGCGATAGCAGTGTGTCGCTGAGTCACAGATTAAGTCATGCATGGGTTAAAAAGATCGCGACAGTGCGACTAACAAACAGAGGTAGAGAATAGGTTGACTTGTCAACATGGAAGAAAATGCCAAAATAAAAGAGAATGCCATGGAGGAGAATATTGTCCACATCGTCAACCATGCAGAGAAAGATAGTGATGATAGTTGCAGAAAGAAGTTGAAGAGCCGAGGCAGTTAAGAATCTTCAGACGACAGTTAACCTAGAAACGGTTACAAATCAAGAACAGGCCGAGTATAAAATGGAGGAAAGAAAACTTGTAGAAGGTGGTTGGAAGAAATTAGAGATAGAGTAGACTAGCAGATAAGTTTGAGTTTGCATTGTAATTGTCTAGTCTTCAATAAAGAGATAGTTTCCTGTGTTCTGTGTGTACTTCTTTTGTGTGCAGACTTCTGTAGAGTAGGATTTTGAATTCAGTAAGGTGTCATGGATGCTTTTTGACTTTGATAATCCATCTTATGGAGTGTGACTATCAAGAAGCATCCCTCATGTATTTTATTTATGTTTCTATGTTTGGGGTTGAGAAGAGGCTAGTCAAGATTGCATACAAGTCCTAGGCGAGCCAAATGGTCCGGCTAGAGAACTTGTAGGAGAGAGAGATAGAAGGAGAAGAGTGCATGAATGATTTGATTCAGTCATGGAGAGTAAGATAAGGTGAAGAGTGAAGAAACTTCAGTGGGTAGGGAACCTAGGGAGAGGGAGTCTAGAATTCCTTCTGGTTAGGGTCTGAGAGTAGCCCTAAGAGACTCAAGTGTGAGTCTAGAGGATCCTGAAGGGAATAGGGTCCAAGGTGAGATTCCTAAGAAAGAGTAAGAGTCTAGTAAAGTAAGGTGACCTCGCCATCATGGATATAACATGCCAATTGAAGTGAAATTAATTCTCAAGGATGAGCGTCTAAGGAGTCTTCAGAAAATCATCATTAATGGTAAGTTATTTTAATATCATTTATAATCAGGTGATGTGTCATAATGGCCTTCAGAGGCAGAAGTATTATGCAATGATTATGAGTTGGATGCGGCATGCTTTCTGGGTCTATTTTGGCTCTCAAAAAGTTCATTTTGGCATTATCTATAGCGCTAAGAAAAAAACTTACAGAAATTACAGAGAAGAGATGGGAGGCAATAATAAGAGAATTGAACCAGTAAGTTGCAGTCACTGGAAAAAATGTAATGTGTGTAAGATTGTGAAGGAGGGAGGCCTTGCTATTTATTTGGAGTGGCTTCATGGTGGGAATCCTAATATTACCAGGATTTTTGAGAAAACTTGGAAGTAGAGCAAGATTTTAGTTGGTGATGAGTATATGGAAGTAATGGAGGAAGTCATTGCTAAAGCTACAGGTATGGGGATGGAGGGCATTAAGTTTTATCATGACAGTCTAATTTCTGACAAAGCCTAGGAGTCCTTTCTAGATAACGAGAAAGAGAGGAACAGATTGGTCAAGATTGATACTACTTATCATAACCCTAAGCGCATATCTAGACCATGGAGGTATGTTCTTTATGTTATCATCAGCTATATTACTTTGGATGGTAGGTTTACTAGAGTGACTAGGCACCATTTTATGTTGTTAAACCATTTTAGACACAAGGTTAAAATTAGTTTACCCTACTATTTTCTTAGTTCGTTAGAAGCCACAATTACTAGTTATCAAAAAGACCCTAAGGGGGACCATGCCTCTCATCAAGGGCTTATGTTGCTTTTTTTTGAGGTTCTAAAATCTAAGAAAATGGAAAGGTCTGTGGAGAAGAAGAATTTGAAGGATGCTGAAGATACTGAAGGTGATGAGGAGTATAGTATGTATGAAGATAAAAGTGAAAGTGAAGAGGAGGCTAGAGGTTTTGTTACACCTAAAAATAACAAAAAGGGTACCTCTAAAAAGAAGAAGAAACCTAGCACTGAAGGGTCGGAGACTGAGAATAGTGATGAGGAATGTGAGGAGGGTAGCAGAAAGAAAAAAGGTAAAATGAAAATTAAGAAGAAAACCCATATTGGGGATTCGAAGACCGAGACTGAAATTGAAGTTGTTAGAAAGAAGAAGAACAAGAAAAAAACCCAGATTGGGGATTCAGACACCGAGACTGACAACGAGGCTATAAAAAAGGAGGGTAAAAAAAGGAAAAGAGTTGAGGGTAAGGGTAATATTACTAGTAGAAATAACAATTCTAGCAAGAAAAGAATTGCTCTCACCTCAGATGAGGAAGATTTAAACCCTGAGTATAAGCGGGAGACTAAGGAAAAAGATGAAAAAGATAGTGAAAAAGATGACACTTTTAATAATACCAGTGATTTGAAGATTGATACTCAGTAGGGGGATGGTAATTTGGATTAGAATACTAAAAATACTGATGATTCTAGGTTCAATGACTATCAGGACAATCTGGAAATAGGGGACCATAATAGTAATGACAACAAAGGTATTATCGAGGGTTTCTCTGGGCTGGTTAATAACATGTTTAATGACCAGATTATTCTAAAAAACTAAGTTGATAAAATACAGGAGGATATTAAAATTTTCAAAAGAATGGGGATTGGGGAAAAACCTATGGCCGATTGTTTGAAGGAAATGAAAGAAGTTGTTGGTAATTCTGAAGCTCAGGCTGAGTATGCTAATAAGGTGGGAACTATGGATAGACAAATGAAAGACATAAAAGACAGAGCAGGAAAGGATAACAGTGTGGAACAACTTATGATTCTGAAGAATAAAGTGAAAATACTGGAGGCCTTGGTTAAAAAAATAGGGGAACAATGCCTCATCAGCCTCAAAGCATATTGTGGTCATGCACAAATTTTAATGGATAAACTAGACAGGATTAACAAGGACAAGGATAGCAGTATAGTGGAGACTATGGGCCCAGGATCGCGCACTAGAGCTAGTTCCAAGAAAAAGAGTCCTAAGGAGGATAAAGAAACGGAGGAGCTCAAGACCTCAGTCAACAATATGTAGATTATGGTCCTCGAAGCTGAGGATCTGGTGAAGGAGATGTAGTTGTTTCTTCTGCTATCCTGGTTGGGTTATTTTTTCTGTCCCTGCTGTCTTTTGTTGTATCTTTGGGACTTTTTCTGTTCGGGGTGTTGCTTTTTTGTTCCTTTCTTCTCTGGTGCTTTGGCACAGATGTTTCTTCTTTTTATTGTATATCTCTCTTTTTACTCTAGGTTGCAGGTCCTTGTAAAACCTGTTGAACTCTTTTTTTTGTAAAGGTTTTGGGTCCTTGTAAAACCTATTTTTACTTAATCAAAACAAGACCTTGGAGAGTGTTGCCCCACTTTTGGTCCACATACCTTTCGAAAAAAAGTGAGTGACTAATGTATAGTGGTGGATGAAGATTTTCTTGTTAGTCCTGATTTTAAGTCTAGAAATCTTTCCCTTAGGCTAGGGAGCCTTTACTAGATTTTTCCCAATTGCCTTCTCTTTTGTAGCTGGGGGGAATGGGCATCTGAGTTCATGTATTCTTTGGGTAGGTTAATTTCCCAATCCAGTAAAGGCTATGGTTTGAGGATTTCTAACATTGGTATTACACACAATGGAAGTATGTAGCCATAATTCTTCATTTTGTAGCTTGGCGGAGAATCACGCTCAAGCTTCTCCACTAGTGGAAAAGTATCAACAGTGTGCATCTTCTGCTAATGACTACTAAGTGATGCCTCAACAAGAAGTACAGTTTTGAAATGGATCCTTTAGGCTTAAGAAGTATTGTTGTGTCTGATTTACACCTCTTCAAGCCAAAGGGAATGATTCAATAGAGAGAAGTTGTGGAAATAAGCCAAAGGTAGAAAAGCAAAAAATGGCTTCACCCCTACTCCTACAGGCAGGTTTCAACCTATGGGGTATGTTTTCCACCGAATCATCTAAATAAAGCAATTTAAAAGAGTAACCTATCTCATAAAGTATCTGAGATATAAAGAAAGCTGATGAAATTGACACATGCCATTTTGGCATCCTGATAAACTAAAAGTTTCCCTTGGTGGACTTCTAAATTGAGAGCACTCCAAAAGCACTTCTCCGCCAAAGGAGAAGTGGAAAATTTATTTTTTTCTACCCCAAAAAAGTTACCATTGCGGTTACTAAAAGTGAAAAGACATTTCTTAACGACCCGTAAAAGCAAGGTAATTAATTCAAATAAAGCCATTTTACTTCATAATGGGCTTTTTCATTAATGTTGGGGTCTTTTCATTCATGTGGCGTGGGAAGCCGGCCGTTAACAGTAAGAACTCAAAATTTATAAAATCAGTTGAAAGTTGTGAATGAGAACCACCATTTGTTTGCCAAATTGCTTTGAATTTGAAGTCTCACATTTTAGATATTCCTTGCTTCTGTAGCCCTAAGAGATATTTCCAATTTCCAAACATGAATCATCAGAAGCATGGCTTCTAGATTCATGGGGTTTGATGGGATGAACAAAATTACCTCCAAATGGTATAAGATTTTAGATACATCCCTGAAGTTCTTTGACATGCAGAACTTCCAGAATAGATTGAAAGCAGACCAGATACATCCTATTATAGAGAAATTGAAAGAGAGTGGATTAGTTGAGGCCGCTGGTTTTCCCATGGTTGTTCAAGTCCCAAAATTAATCCAGGAGTGCATCACTTGATACAACTCAGACACCAGAAAATTATCTTTCCTAATGATATGGTGTTGTTGTCTATTGATAGGGAATCGGTCTAGAACTCACTTCGCATTCCAAAGCAAGCCGAGTATTCAGAAATGACATATAGTTGAGCAGTGGCTGAGTATATTGCTAAAAAGTTAGTCTGGAAGAAAGAGATAATGAAAGCATGGTTTCAAGAACCTAAGAGTGCCAAGGGAAAGCTGCCAAAGACATTATACAACACTAATATGAAGTTAGAGATCATTGAAATCCTAGTGTTTCTCCATAGGATCAGAGGTGAGAGTGAGGCACTCAATTTTGTCGACCATCACTTCTTCTTGGTTTAGGTAATCTATTCCTAGCACCACTTCATAGATTGGGTGCTTATGGTAAGTGAGAACCTCTCGGAAGCCCTAGATAGAGCTAAATGCCAGAATGAATTTTACTTGTCTTCAGTTCTCTTATACATTCTGGCTACACTCCAAATTTGGCCAGGACTTCCCAGATTAGAAGAATTCCCTGATGATGTTAAGAGTTATGAATTTTTCCCCTCTTTGCAATTACATAATAGTTTTGCTGAGTACCTTTGGGTTAATGATGTATTCACAATGAGATTGTGCAAGGAGTTACAAGGTTGTCCAGAAAGGAGATTCTCCACTGAAGCCATGGCTTTCATCAGCCGATTCAGATTTTATTTTATTTAATTTAGAGGTTTCTCATATCTTTGTCTTGTAGGTTTTGATGATTTCCCTTTGAAGCTACCCAGGTATCCTACTGATATGATCGTGCTGATCGAGGTAATGAAGCAAGCACTACAAGTGAATTTGCTCTGTGCTGAAGCTAAGAATAAGGGATATGATTTCCCCATGACCATCGGGGCTTACAATTGTGCATCTAGGTTAGAGGCAAAGAATGTTCTCAAGAAATTCTCAAAGAAGTTTTCTTTGGAAACCTACGATGTCTTGAGACCACAATATGATCTAGTGAACTATGCCATGGATGTATTGCAAATCAGCCATGCAATTCATCATGTTCATGATATAGAAGACTACTGGGAAAATTGCAAAGATGATCTGGAAAGCAGAGAGAGATTCTATGTCTAGTTAACTATTGAACAAATCAAAAGGTTCAATGTCAACATTACAGTGGAGGGGCTAGAAGATTATGGTAACCATATTTATGATGATACATATCTCAAGGAGATAAAGCTCACCCCTGTCAAAACTGAACCCATGCTAGACCAAGCTATTAGCAACTTGCCAACCCTAAAGGGGGGTATTTACAAGAGAACAAAAAAATGAGTCGAATGGACCACGGGCCGAAGGAAGACACCAGAATGGAAGCCACCTACTCAGCGAACTCTGACAAAAGACACTACTAGTACTGCAACTACTTCATCGGTAACAATCCAAACTATTGCCAAAGGATCAACCCAGCCAGCAGGAGGAGGTGATGAACCTCCTAAGAAAACCATCACGTTGTTGAAGACTTGTGGAGAAGGTCCACTCCCAAATATTGGGAAAATAAATGAGCCCACCAAAGATGCAAAACCAAAGTGGTTGGTAAAAGCAATCACAGTGGATGTACTGGTTGATACCCCTACCCAGGATTCTCCTAGGAGAGGGTCTCCCATGATAGTGGAAGTAGGTGAAGATACTCCTTCAACCACATAATCAAAAGGAGAAGCTGGAAAGAATCAGAAGGTTGCTTCAGTAGCCAAGTTGGTGTCCTCCTCTCCTACTTCGGTAAGCCCATTTTCTTCAAGACCAAAAGCTACACCTCTAGTCATTAGGAAGTTATTCATCGAGGAGTTGGTCTCTGCCAACAAAGTTACTAGTGCAGAGTCATGGATAGAACATAATCTAGAATGCAAGAGAAAGAGGGCGAAAGAAGGGATTGCCAGCAAAGACACTCTGTCACGAGCTATTCATCCCAAGGCTGTCATGAGAAAACAAAAAATGGTGAAGACAATGTATACCCTGGGTCATGATCCTGAGACTGGACACTTCACCAAGGAAGTGGCTAAGCCAATTAAAGAAGGTAGGTTTGAGGACATGACTTCTTTAGACTTTCAACTATAGTCATTTGATTTGGGGTTGGCCCGTCATGATACCAAGGTAGATTGGTGGAAATCTACCAATGTAGTGATAAAAGAGGAGCTCAAAGAGCTCAATATTGCCAAAGTTCAACTTAAGGTGGAAGTAGCTGAGCTAACCAAATTCATCAAGCAACTCCTCACTCTGATTGCAAGTGTTCCCAGCACCCAAACTAACTTTGACCCTAGTGCTGTAGAAAACCAAGCCATTCTGGCTAAGTTTCAAGAAGATTGACATTATGGGAATATTAGTAAATGGTGGATTTAGAGGCTCAAGTTTGAGGGCCTAGTAGTGGTTGAGAAACTTGGTAATACTCTTCTAAGGTTGGAGGTAGAGAGCAATAATGTTGGTGCGAACCTATAGACTCTCACGTCAGAGAGGGTGAAATGCTAGGAATGTATAGTTATGCTACATGTGGCAGTAAAGATGAAGACCAAAGAAACTCTAAAGGCCAAGGTTTTATAGAAAGGAGACAAGCCTTTGATCGAATGGCTTCAGAGCCTGGAGTTTAAAATCGAAATGATCATCCAAGCTGAAGCAGGATTGCAACAGACAGATGTCAAGATCAAAGAAGAGTAGAGCAAAGATTTCAAACTTCTCTTAGGGTTTCATACGCAATCACAGATTAGTGGTCAAGGCAAGGCAATAATCAGAGTAACTAATATGCAGAATTCATTTTCTAATTATTTGCATAAACTGACAAAAGATTCTGCCTCTCATCTGGATAAAATACCAGAACTCCAACAATTGAGTGGATGCATCTTTAGAGTGATAAAGGAACTGAAAGATCAGACTGATGCTATCAATATTCTCACCAAAGAACATTCCAGGTGGCTCATTTGATACACTAATGTCCACATCAATAGGCATGAAGAACTCATTTGAGTCAGTACAGTGGTTACAGCCTATAGGGATAAATTAGACAAGGGGAAGGAAACTGAAACTTAAATAGATTCCCCTTTGTACTATTTTTGATACTATTGTAACCGATAAATATTTTAGTTATCATTTCTAGTTGGGGAAGTTGAACCATTTCGGTTCTCCCCCGTTCTTGTAATGGCCCAATTTGGGACCCTATATGTACTATTTCAAAAATCAATACAAAGGTCGGCTAAATTTTGGTGTGAAAGATAGCATTTTTCTGAGTCAAATTTGTATGTCTGAATACCATTATTTTATCTATTCCATCTGCATTTTATTTATCTTTATGTTGAATTTAGATGTTTCTTTGAAATTGGATTTTCAATATGTGTTCGAACCAGAGCTTTGCATTATGAATTGATGCGATTAGCAAAAGGAGAAACTCATTGTTATCTCAAATTTGGGAGATATTATCATGATATAGATTGAATCATAGTTGTTTCATCTTTAGTTTAGTCTTGCATATGCATTTTCAGTAGAAGTTCATGCATTACCAATTTTGGGAGTTAATCTGATTGATAAAATCTCAAGATTGGTTATATTTAGAGTGGAATTCATCTCGCCTAAGCTATTTCCTACCTAGGATTAGCTTGGTTTGCCTCTTCTGTTCTCGGGTTAAGAACATACCCCTGTTAGATTAGGAAAGAGAAAAATTCACTAAAAATCATTCATATAAGGGAGCTGTACCTTTAAATTCAGAGGGAAATTAGTTTCTTCAATAACAATTTCCCAACTGTTATATTCGATTGTTCTTAGGCATTTTGGGTAGTTTGGAGTTAAGTTGAAAAGAAGAATATGTTTACTAATAGATTTTTGGTGACTCTACTGGGGATACAAACAGTCATTACACCAGAAGCATATCATGAGGAAAGATGGTGGTTCCCCATGAAAATATATTTCCTGTACTCCAACCAAACCTTGGTTTTCAAGATGATCAAGAGGACCATATTTCCTCGCTAAACACTTTTTCTTGGAGGAACAGAAGAAACACCGAACATTATAGAAATGTCAGTCAAGTGATAGAGAAAGAAGAAGCTAGAGCAAAATCACTTGAAAGAGTCTTCTAAAAGAGAAATCAAAGAGCACAGTGCCAAGTCAAGCATGAAGTTAGGCTATAGAATTAGTCAAAAATCTAGAGCCTAAAAGATTTCTTAGGAGCACAAAGAGAGAAGGAAGTATAGATCCAGTCTTTGAGAGATTTGCAGATATTAATTTTTCTCTACTTGAAGTACCTTGCCAAAGAAATAGAACTGCAAAAATCTAGAGCAGACTTTCTTCACCCCCTAAGCAGTCTACTCTTTTGTCCACCACTTGCCAAGTGTTAATGCTACACGGAGTAGTTACTCCTCCTGTTATCAACTTAGTCCCTTATTTACCTCAAGTAATAATGGCTCTCCCTTGGGCCACTGCAGTCAGACCCCTGCAATTAGCAGCTTATAACCCTCTTCCCTTGGGGTCTAGAAAGAATTTCCCAAGGTTTTTTGGAGACAGGAAAGTATCTACGGATGAACATATTGTTGCATTCTTTGCTTTTGTCAACATTATCATAGTATGAGAAGAGGATATGGCCGTTAGATTATTTTTTGAGACACTGGTTAAGGGCACCATCGATTGGTTTCATCACCTGACAAATTCTTCTATTATAGACTGGGCCTCCATGAGAGCTTCTTTTGAGAGAAGATTCAAAACTGTGAAAGATGAACATGCTCTCTTGACGTAATTGACCTCTATTAAGAAAGAGCCTTCTATTTGTATGAGAGATTTCATAGCCAAATTCAATAAGCTTGTGAATTGTATTCCAGCAGTTGATAGACCTACGACAGGAAATTTGAAAAAATTCTTTATAAGTGCTATGCCACCAGACATCAATTATGATCTAAGGAGAGTGAACCCTACTGGTTTAGATGCTACACAGAGGACTTTCGTGGAACTCAAAGACCATATGATTTCATCTGGGAAATGGAAGAGAGAGATACAATCAAGAGCCAGCACTAGTGGTACTACATCATCTGATGAGATGATCCAAAAATTGTCAAACGAATTCATCACCTTCAAGAGGAAACTTCCTAGGTTCAATAACCCTTATCAATAGACCTATCAAGAACAAATTGGAAGGAGAAATGATGGGAGGAATGCTGATAGTAAAGCATTGCAGTTAGCTGGTCCACCACAAAGACTAGCTATTGAAGCCCCCCTAAAAGAGGGAACATGTGCGCCTTTCACCTAACTACAGATCATGATGGAGAAATCTATCCTAATGTAGCCCATGCTTAGAAAATGCATTAGACTAATGAATGGAATGCAAGTCTCTGGAGCCAAACCATATTCATACTCACATGGCGACTCTGAAAATTTATATTTAGAGCATGAGTCTGATTCTGAACAATGAGAAACATGTTATGCGACCATAGATGGGACTTCCTATACAGTCTTGACTAGGAGTTAGAAATATAAAGGTCCTTCCCCTTCTCTCCCACCTAAAGGTAATGAAGCATCTACCTCCAACCCTAAGGAAGAAAATCAAGGTGTGAGAATTTTGCGACTAGGTAAGGAGCAGAACTCTTTTGACATTATTCAATTCTGTAAAGATTCCCGAATTCAAATCTCTCCCATAGATTATCTCAAGTCCAATCCTATAGAATTGCAAAAATTAGTAGATTACTATACTGAAGGGAATTAGAACTTAAACTAGAATGTCATGACTACTACAGAAAATGAGTCAATTTCCGTGGAACCCATTGATTAAGGTGAATCATCTGTGTTAGCTACTTTCCCAGGTTAGAAACTTGATCCATTTTATGTATCTTTATATATTAACGGATGCAAACTGAGCAATTGTATAATAGAATCTAGAGCCTCAGATAACTTGATGCCATCAATAGTATCTAAAGCTTTGGGACTTACCCTTACCAAAGCTCATGGGAGGTGCTATTCTATGGACTCCAAGCAAGTACCTATGGTTGTACAAATTAAAGATGCTCAAGTGGCTCTGGTAGCACATCTTGAGAAGAAGATGTTGTTAACGATTATAGTTGTCGATATACCTGCTAGCTATGACTTGTTGCTAAGTAGGAGTTTCTACAGAGATTTAGGAGGAGAAATAAAGTTAGATTGGTCTCAAGCTTTAATCCCGGTGGGTAATAAAAAAATTAAATTGGTCCGGGAAGAGAAAGCTAAGTTTATAGTGCTGAAGTCAGATGACCCTAAAGCCAAAATTTTGTATCGAGAATTGGAATTTGAAAACTATATGCTATTTACTAATGATCATAATGAGGAAGAAAAACTAGGAGAATAGGGAAAGGAGTTTTCCATCGAAGAGGAGTCTTCTTGAATCTGGACACTTGAATTTGATGGTAGTTGTGCTTCATTAGGATCCGGTGTAGGTGTAGTCTTGATATCACCAGATGGGATATGTGAGCCTTTGGCTTACAAATTAGAATTTGGAAATACCAAAAAATACTTCTGAGTATGAGGCCCTCCTTTTAGGAATCGTCACTACAAAAGAAAAAGATGTGAATATTTTGAGAGCCCATGGTGATGCTAAGCTTATCGTGCGCCAGGTTAAGAATAAATATTCTATTAAAAATCATAGATTGAAGAACTATAGAAATAGATTAGGGATGAGATAGAGGCACTAGATGCTTTCTTTATTGAATCAGTGCCAAGAGAGTTGAATGCCAAAGTAGACTCCCTAGCTGTGTCAGCTTTATTGCTCCTTCCCCACCTAGAATTCAAAGACAAGAAGTACCAAGTGGAAGTCATATATCGGCCATCTATACCTGATAATGTAGAAGATTGGAAAGTATTCAAAGATGTTAAGAATCCACTACTCTTCCTAGAGAGTGGTGGAAACTTTGACAAAGAGGTCTATGGTGATCATGAAGGAGATAATCCAGATAAGAAAAAGAGAGATAAGTCAAATATTATCCAATTGTAGGGTAATATCATCCTGTCCCATCTAGTTACTCTGGAAAAACTCTTCAATAGGCATGACACATTTGTGAAGGAGAAAAGAATTGAAAGAGGTCCTACTACTGGCGAGTATGAAGGAATGAATATTGGAACTAAGAGAGATCCTGAGATGATTAATATTGGGAAGTGTTGCACTAAAGAAGAAAGGAACAAGGCAAGGAAACTCTTCCTAGAATACTCAGACATTTTTGCCTAGAGCTATGAGGACCTAAAAAATTTTATGGGTGGGAAATTCAAACATCAAATTCTGTTAAAACCTGAAGCTACCCTATTCAGGCAAAATCAAAGGAACTATAAACCCAAAGTTACATATGCAATATTCAAGGAAGTAGATAAAATGCTTAAGGAAAGGATCATCTATCCTATACACCACTCTACCTGGGTGGAAAACATAGTGCCTATGAGGAAGAAGAACAGAGAGATAAGAATCTGTGTGGATTTCATAAATCTCAATCAATCTTATTTGAAAGATAATTATGCTCTTCCAAATATGGATCACTTACTGCAGATTATAGCCAAAGCTGAAATGATGTCCATGTTGGACGGATTTTCAGGATATAATCAGATAGAAGTTGAGAAAGCAGACCAGCATAAGATGGTGTTCACCACCCCATGGGGCACTTTTTCTTACTACAGAATACCATTTGGGCTGATCAGCACTGGAGCTACTTTTCATAGAGGTATGGACCTTTCCTTCAGTGACATGAAGAATAAAATCATTAGTATGTATTTAAATGATCTTACTATGTTCTCTAGGAAAAGAATAGATCATATAAGTGACTTAAGGAAAGTGTTGCAAAGGTTACGGGAGGATGGGATTTTGTTAAATCCCAAGAAGTTAGTTTTCTGTGTAACCAAGGGGAAATTTCTAGGCCACATTGTCTCCAAGGAAGGCATAAGAATCAATCCAGAAAGGGTTAGAGCTATTCAGCAATTGAGTTTGCCTATGAATAAAACTGGAGTAAAATATTTTTTTGGTCAGGTTAACTTTCTCAGAAGATTCGTTCCATATTTTTTAGAGATTACTAAATGTATAGTTGATATGATGAAAGGAAATGTGAATTTCAAGTGGAATGAACCTAGTAAGCAAGCCTTCAAAAACATAAAGAATGCCATAGCCAATGCTCCAGTGTTATGTCACCTAGATTACAAGAAAGACTTTGTAATCTATTATTATTCTTCTGAACATACTCTATCAGCCATTCTCATGCAGGAAAATGCTAAGGGAGTCCAGGCTCCTATTGCTTTTATAAGTACACCTTTGAAAAATCATGAGCTAAAATATTCCCAAACTAAAAAACATGCTTTCACGGTTGTTAAAGCTTTAAAGAATTTTAGATTCTACATCTTACAGTCACATTCTCTTGTGTATGTACCTAATATCACAGTTAAGAGTATACTAACTCAGAAAGATGTAGGATGCAATAATAGAGGAGCATGGGTAGCTAAAACACAAGAATATGATGTAGAGATCAAGCCCACAAAGCTGGTAAGAGGCAATGCACTATGTAGGGCCATGAAAGAAAACCAAGTAGGTGAAGACCAAGAAGCTACACAATTAGTTTTGGTGGTAAGTATGCAAGACCCCTGGTTTGAAAACATCGTATATTTCCTTACATATGGTGAATGCCATGAAGGGCTAACTTCTAAGAAAAGAAAAGACCTGAAACTGAAGGCTTCTAATTATGTCATCTAGGAAGATAGGTTATATAAGAGATCAATGGATGGGACCTTTCTCTGATGTGTTGATAAACAAGAACAGGAAAATTTGTTAAAATTATTTCATGATGAAACCTGTGGAGGACATTTTTCCTTGTCTGTTACCACATTCAATATTCTAAAACAGTGTTATTACTGGCCAGGAATGTTCAGAGATGCTTACCACTGGGTAGAAAAGTGTGAGAAATGCAAAATGTTTACTGGAAAGCCACAGTTAGCAGCGTTACCTATGAGATCGATGATAATTGAAGGTCCTTTTCAACAATGGGGTCTCGATTTTATTGGTCCTATAAACCCCATGTCCAGTGCAGGTCATACCTACATAATCACTGTGACCGACTAATTCACAAAGTGGGTGGAGGTGAAAGAAACCAAGAGGACTACTTCAGAAGTAGTATGTGAGTTCATCAAAAAAAATATACTGGTAAGGTTTGGTGTGCCTATTAAATTAGTTATGGATGACGCAACATACTTTTCTTCTCAAAAGATTACTAAAAAAAATTTTGAGTACGGCATCGCGGTCAGTCATTCTTCTGACTATTTCCCTCAAGGGAATGGTCAAGCCAAATCCAACAATAAAAACTTGGTGAATATCATGAAGAAGCTTGTAGCGGACAACCAAATAACTTGGAACAAGAAAGTATATGAATCCCTCTGGGTAGATAGAGTGACTCTCAAAAGAGCTATAGGTGTATCCCCTTTTGAACTTGTTTATAGAGTGGAGACCAGCCTTCCATTGCCACTGGAGCTAGCAACCTATAAAATAAGAACGATAGTAGAAGATGGCATATATGAAAATGGTCTAGAGAAGAGGATTCTGTACCTAAACAAACTGGAAGAAGAAAGAGAGAAAATGGTTGACCACATTACAAAGCATCAGATACGAGTAAAGAGTTTGTTTGACAAAAAGAGAAGAACCTAGAAATTTATGATATGAGACATGGTGCTATTGTGGGACAAGCGTAGGGCACCCAAAGGCATGCATGGGAAATTTGAAACACTATGGAAAGAACCTTTCAAGATCCAACATGCATTTGAGAAGAATTATTTCAAGCTAACATATCCAGATTAGGAAGTGCTACCCCTGGCATATAATGGTCAAGATTTGAAGCTCTAATAGATTTAATTTGAAAGTAGGTAACCCTTGTATTGTACAATAGTTACATTTAGTTCCTACTTTTGGTTTCCTAGTTAGGTTCCCTTCCTATTTTCCCTTTCCTTTTCTTTCTTTAGTTTTGTTGTGAGCCACCTTTTGTTGAGCTTTGCGAAACCAGAGATTTGAGATTCCTTTCTTGGACATGTGAATGTCCAAGTCCTCAGACAGAGCCAGCTATTGCCCCACTTTTGGTCCACATACCTTTCAAAAAAAAGTGAGTGATTAATGTATAGTGGTGAATGAAGAGTTTCTTGTTAATCCTGAGTTTAAGTCTAGAAATATTTCCCTTAGGATAGGGAGCCTTTATCAGATTTTTCCCAATTGCATTCTCTTTTGTAGATGGGGGGAATGGGCATTTGAGTTCATGTATTCTTTGGGTAGGTTAAGTTCCCAATCTGGTAAAGGATGTGGTACGAGGGTTTATAACATTGGTATTACACACAATGGAAGTATGTAGCCATAATTCTTCATTTTGCATCTTGGCGGAGAATCACGCTCAAGTTTCTCCACTGGCAGAAAAGTATCAATAGTGTGCATCTTCTGCTAATGACTACTAAGTGATGCCTCAGCAAGAAGTACAATGTTGAAATGGATCCTTTAGGCTTAAGAAGGGCTGTTGTGTCTGATTTACACCTCTTCGAGCCAAAGGGAATGATTCAATAGAGAGAATTTGTGGAAATAAGCCAAAGGTAGAAAAGTGAAAAATGGATTTGCCCCTACTCCTATAGGTGAGTTTTGACCCACGGGGTATGTTTTCCACCAATCATCTAAATAAAGAAATTTAAAAGAGGAACCTATTTCATAAAGTATCCGAGATATAAAGAAAGCTGATGAAATCAACACATGCCATTTTGGCATCCTAATAAACTAAATTTTTCTCTAGGTAGACTTCTGAACTGAGAGCACTCCAAAAGCACTTCACTACCAAAGGAGAAGTCAAAAATTTATTTTCTACTACCTAAAAAAAGTTACCATTGCATTTACTAAAAGTGAAAAGACATTTCTTAACAGCTCGTAAAAGAAAGGTAATTAATTCAAATAAATCCATTTTACTTCATAATGGGATTTTTCATTAATGTTGGGGTATTTTCATTCATGTGGCATGGGAAGTTGACCATTAATGGTAAGAATTCAAAACTTATAAAATAAGTTGAAAGTTGTGAATGAGAACCACCATTTATTCACCAAATTGCTTTCAATTCAAAGTCTCACATTTTAGCTATTCCTTGCTTCTGTAGCCCTAAGAGATATTTCTGATTTCCAAACATGAATCATTAAAAGCATGGCTTCCAGACTCATGGGGTTTGATGGGATGAACGAAATTACCTCCAAATGGTATAAGATTTTAGATACATCCCTAAAGCTCTTTGACATGCAGAACTTCCATAATAGGTTGAAAGCAAACCAGATACATCCAATTACAGAGAAATTGAAAGAGAGTGGATTAGTTGAGGCCGCTAGTTTTCCCATGGCTGTTCAAGCCCTAGAATTAATCCAGGAGTGCATCGCTTGATACAACATAGACACTAGGGAAATTCTCTTTCCTAATGATACAGTGTTGTTGTCTATTGACAGGGAATTAGTCAAGAACTCACTTCACATTCCAGAGCAAGATGAGTATTTGGAAATGACATATAGTCAAGCAGTGACTAAGTATATTTCTAAAAAGTTAGTTTGGAAGAAAGAGATAATGAAATCATGGTTTCAAGAACCTAAGAGCACCAAAGGAAAGCTGCTAAAGACATTATACGACACTAATTTGAAGCCGGAGATTGTTGACATCCTAGTGTTGCTCCACAGGATTAGAGGTGAGAGTGAGGCACTTAATTTTGTCAACCATCACTTCTTCTTGGTTTAGGTAATTTTTTCCCAGCACCACTTCATAGATTGCGCTCCTATGGTAAGTGAGAACCTCTCAGAAGCCCTAGATAGAGCTAAATGTCAAAATGAATTTTACTTGTCTTCAATTCTCTTATAAATTCTGGCTACACTCCAAATTTGGCCAGGACTTCCCAAATTAGAAGAGTTCCTTGATGATATCAAGAGTTATGATTTTTTCCCCTCTTTGCAATTACATAATAGTTATGTTGAGTACCTTCGGGTTAATGATGCATTCATAATGAGATTGTGCAGGGAGTTACAAGGTTGTATAGAAAGGAGATTCTACATTGAATTCATGGGTTTCATTATCCAATTTAGATTCTATTTCATTCAATTTAGAGGTTTCTCATGTCTTAGTTTTGCAGGTTTTGATGATTTCCCTTTGAAGCTGCCCAGGTATCCTACTGATATGATCATGTTGATCGAGGTAATGAGGCAAGCACTCCAGGTGAACTTTCTCTATGCTAAAGCTAAGAAGAAGGGATACAATTTCCCCATGACCATCGGGGCTTACAGCTATGCATCCAAGGCAGAGGTGAAGAATGTTCTCAAGACATTCTCAAAGAAGTTTTCTTTGGAAACCTACGATGTCTTGAGACCGCAATATGATCTAGTGAACTATGCCAGGGATGTATTGTAAATGAGCCATGCAATTCATCATGTTCATGATATAGAAGACTACTAGGAAAATTGCAAAGATGATCTAGAAAGCAAAGACAGATTCTACGCCTAGTTAACTATTGAACAAATCAAAAGGTTCAATGTCAACATTGCAGTGGAGGGGCTAGAAGATGATGGTAACCATATGTATGATGATACATATCTCGAGGAGATAAAGCTCACCCCTGTCAGTTTTGAACCCATGCTGGACCAAGCTATTAGTGACTTACCAACCCTAATGGGGGGTATTTATAAGAGAACAAAACAATGGGTCGAATGGATCACGGGCCGAAGGAAGAGATCAGAATGAAAGTTGCCTACTTAGTGAACTCTGGCAAAAGATACTTCTGGTACTGCAACTACTTAGTTGGTAACAATCCCAACCATTGCCAAATGACCGACCCAGCTGGCAAGAGGAGGTGATGAACCTCCTAAGAAAAATATCATGTTGGAGAAGACTTGTGGAGAAGGTCCACTCCTAAATATTAGGACAATAAAAGAGCCCACCAAAGATGCAGAACCAAAGCGGTCGGTAAAAGAAGTCATAGTGGATGTACCAGTTGATACCCCTACCTAGGATTCTCCCAGGAGAGGATCACCTATCATATTGGAAGTAGGTGAAGATACTTCTTCAACCATAGAATTAGAAGGAGAAGACGAAAAGAATCAGAAGGTCTCTTCAGTAGCCAAGTTGGTGTCCTCCTCTCCTACTTCGGTAAACCCATTTGATTTGAGACCAAAAGCTACACCTCTAGTCATTAGGAAGTTATTCATCAAGGAGTTGGTCTCTACCAACAAAGTTACTAGTGCAGAGTCATGGATAGAACATACTCTGGAATGCAAGAGAAAGAGGATAGAAGAAGGGAATGCCAGAAAAAACACTTTCTCACAAGCTATTCAGCCCAAGGCTGTCATGAGAAAATAGAAAAAGGTGAAGACAATGTCTACCCTGGGTCGTGATCCTGAGACTAGACACTTCACCATTGAAGTGGCTAAGCCAATGAAAGAAGGTAGATTTGAGGACATGACTACTTGAGACTTTCAACTGTAGTCATTTGACATGGGGTTGGCCTATCATGATACCAAGGTAGATTAGTGTAAATCTACCAATGTAGTGATAGAAGAGGAGCTCGAAGAGCTCAAGACTACCAAAGTTCAACTTAAGGTGAAAGTATCTGGGCTAACCAACTTCATCAGGTAGCTCCTCACTCTGATTGTGAGCGTTCCCAGCACCCAAACCATCTTTGACCCTAGTGCTACGAATAACCAAGCTATCCTGGCTAAGCTGTAAGAAGATTAGCATTATGGGTAGATTGGTAAATGGTGGATTGAGAGGCTCAAGTCTGAGGGCAGCATTGGTTGAGAAACTTGGTAATACTCTTCTAAGGTTGGAGGTAGAGAGAAATAACATTGTTGTGAACCTATAGACTCTCACATCAAAGAGGGTGAAATGCCAGGAATGTATAGTTATGTTGCATGTGGCAGTAAAGATGAAGACCAAAGAAGATCTAAAGGCCAATATTTTAAATAAAGGAGATGAGCCTTTGATCAAATGTCTTTAGAGCCTATAGTTTAAGATCAAAATGATCATCCAGGCTTAAGCAGGATTGCAACAGACAGATGTCAAGATCAAAGAAGAGTAGAGAAAAGATTTCAAACTTCTCTTAGGGCTTCATACAGAATCACAGATTAATGGTCAAGCCAAGGCAATAATCGGAGTAACTAATATGTAGAATTCATTTTCTGGTTATTTGCATAAACTGATAGAAGATTCTTCTTCTCATCTGGACAAAATACCAAAACTCCAACAATTGAGTGGATGCATCTTTAGAGTGACAAAGGAGCTAAAAGATGAGACTGATGCTATCAAGATTCTTGCAAAAGAACATTCCAGGTGGCTCATTCAATACACTAATGTCCATGTCAATAGGCATGAGGAACTCATTCGAGTCATTACAGTGGTTACAACCTATAGGGATAAATTAGACAAGGGGAAGGAAACTAAAACTTAAATAGATTCTTCTTTGTACTATTTTTGATACTATTGTAACCGATAAATATTTTAGTTATCATTTTTAGTTGGGGAAGTTGAACCATTTCAGTTCTCCCCCTTTCTTGTAATGGCCCAATTTGGGACCCTATATGTACTATTTTAAAAATCAATACAAAGGTTGGTTAAATTTTGGTGTGAAAGATAGCATTTTTCTAAGTCAAATTTGTATGTCTAAATACCATTGTTTTATCTGTTCCATCTGCATTTCATTTATCTTTCTTTTGAATTTAGATGTTTCTTTGAAATTGGATTTGGAATCTGTGTGTGAACCAGATCTTTGCATTATGAATTGATGCGAATAGAAAAAGGAGAAACTCGTTGTTATCTCAAATTTGGGAGACATTCTCATGATATAGATTGACTCATAGTTGTTTCATCTTTACATTAGTCTTGCATATGCATTTTTAGTAGAAGTTCATGCATTACCAATTTTGGGAGTTAATCTAATTGATAAAATCTTAGGATTGGCTAGATTTAGAGTGAAATTCATCTCGCCTGAGCTATTTCCTACCTAGGATTAGCTTATTTTCCTCTTCTATTCTCGGGTTAAGAATATACCCCTGTTAGATTAGGAAAGAGAAAAATTCACTGAAAATCATTCATATAATGGATTTGTACCTTTAAATTTAGAGGGAAATTAGTTTCTTCAATAACAATTTCCCAATTGTTATATTTGATTGTTCTTAGGCATTTTGGGTAGTTTAGAGTTAAGTTGAAAAGAACAATCTATTTAATAACAAAGAGATACCCTCAAAGATGGAATTTCTACCTCAATAGGTAATACTACTTCTATTCCATAGACTAGAGAAAATGGCATGGCTCCAGTTGGTATTCTGATACTTGTTTTGCAGGCCCAAAGTGCCAGATTTAGTTGTAAATGCCAGTCTCTACCAGATTTACTCACAGTTCTATGTAAGATTTTAAAATGTTCTTGTTAGATGCCTCATCTTGTCCATTACCTTGAGGATAATAGATTGAATAAAAATGTTGAGTGATGTGAAACTGTGTGCAAAGGTCTTCGATGTCTTGGTTTTTAAACTGACCCCCATTGTCTTTTACAATAGAAGAGGGTATCCCATACCTACAAATAATGTAGTTCAAGATGAACATAGCCACCTATTTTCTAGTGGCTTTGATCAGTGACACAGCTTTGACCCACTTAGTAAAATACTCAGTGGTCATAATGATGTATTTGTGTCCACTTGAAGAATAAGGAAAAAATTGTCCAACCAAATCAAAGGCCCATTGCTGAAATGGCCAATGTGTTATAAATGGTATGAGTTCTCTGGCAGGAGCATGGATGAGATTTCCATGTTTTTGGCATTTTTGACATGTTTTTGAAAATAGAACAACATCTTTTTCCATCCTGGACTAGTAATAGCCAAATCTTAGTAGTTTTTTAGCTAACAAAAAGCCATTTGAGTGTGATCCAAATACACCTTCATGAATTTATTTTAATGCGTGATCTGACTCTTCTTGTTCTAAACACCTAAGAAGTGTACCATTGAGACCTTGTCTATATAAGTTATTAGTAATGAGGACATAATGTGATGCTCTCCTAATTAAGGCTCATTTTTCATTCCTTGATAGGACATTGGGTAGATTTTGGTCATTAAGATAGGTAATGAGTTTGGCATACCGGGATTGGTCTTGGGCATTTTTAGCACAAATTACTTGGTACTCAGGTGTATCAAAAGCTGGATAGGATAATTATTCCACCAAGAAGTCATAGCATAATTGATGTTCTTTGAGTTGTAACATGGATGCTAGTGTAGCCATAACATCTGCAGCTTTGTTTTCTATCCTTGGTATTTGCTAGAATGTGACGAAGACAAAGTAAATTTTTAGGTCTTCAACTAGTTGTTTATAAGGCATCAACTTCTCATCTTTAGTCTGATAGTCTCCACTTACTTCGTTAATAATAAGCTAAGAGTCACCATACACATGTAACTCTATGATCTTCCATTCTAGATCCAATTTAAGACCATTCACTAATGCTTCATATTCAAAAATGTTATTTGTGCATGGAAACATCAATTTGTATTCTTTGGGTATCTTTTAGCCTTAAGGATTTATAAATAGAAATCCTACTCTAGATCCTTGTTGCGTGAAAGAACCATCAAACTACATCTTCCATAGATGTTCAGTTAAATACATAATTATTTCATCAGGAAATTGAATTATCAAAGGTGCATCATCTTGCAAGGGTGAATCAGCTAATTGATCTGTGAGGACTTGTCCTTTAATAGACCTTCTATCCACATATTCAATATCAAATTCTCTTAGAATTAGGACCCACTTTTCTATCCTTCCTATTAATGTTGTCTTGCTTAAGAGTTATTTGAGCAGATCTATCTTTGCAATAATTTTGACTGTATGTGACAACACATAATGTCTCAATTTATGTGATGCAAAGACAACTGCTAAGAAATCTTTTTCAATTATACTATAATTGAGTTCATAAGACACTAGGGTCATGCTGATATAAAATATTTCTCTTTCCTTTTTATTTTCATCTTCTTGAGCCAGCAATACTCCAAGTGATGTAGCTGTAGCTGAGATATATAGGAGTAATGGCTTTCCATGAATGGGCACCATGAGAATGGGAGGAGTAGCCAAATAATCCTTTAATTCTTTGAAGTTGTTTTCACAATGTTCATCCCATTTGAAGGTAACACCTTTATGTAGTAGTTTAGTAAAATTTTGTGCTCTATCTGCAAGTTGTGTCATAGATCTCCTAATTAACCGGAGTCTTCCTTGTAGCATCCTCATTGGACTAATATTGCGTGGAGGTGACATTTATAGTATAGCTTTAACTTTTTAGGGTCCACCTCAATTCCTTTTGCTGATACAATAAACCCTAGTAACTTCCCTAATTGGACTCCAAAGACACATTTCTTTGGATTAAGACTGAGTTGAAATCGTTCCATGTGATCTAATATCTTCCGCAAGTCTTAAATATGATAGTTCTTGTTTTTTACTTGGCTAAGGTATCATCCACGTAGTCCTCCATGTTTTTGTGTATCATATCGTGGAATATTGTTCTCATAGCTCTTTGGTATGTAGCACCAACATTCTTTAATCCAAATGGCATAATGTTCTAGCAAAAAGCTCCCCATGCGCATGTGAATGCTTTCTTTTCTTGCTCCTCGGGAGAAATCTTAATCTGGTTGTAGCCCGAGAAACCATCAATGAGTGAGTACATCTGATATCCTATTGTAAGTGAAAAATCATCGTTAGGACATGCTTTGTTTAAGTCTATAAATTCTGTGCAAATCCTAATAGATTTATCTATTTTAGATACTGGTACCACATTAGAAATCCATCCTATGTAAGAGATGACTCTTATGAATACAAATTTCAATAATTTATCTATCTCTACTTTCACTAGTATGAGGATGCATCTTTCTTAATTTATGTTTCACGGGTTTGATCCTAGGAGCTATAGATAAATGATGCAATATTAATTTAGGATCGAGTCCAAGCATATCAGTGTAAGACCATGCAAAATTGATCTTTTTCTCTTTTATGAATTCAATGAATTGTATCTTCTCCCCTTCTGATAAGGATTGTACTAAGTGAACAAATTGAGCAACTTTGATTGTTCCCAAGTTAACCGGTTGTGTAGGTTCTATAAGAACTGAAGATCTTTCTTGAAAGTGCTCAGGGAGGATATCTAGAATCTCATTTTTTGGTGCCTCTGGGAGGTTTTCACCATCAGATACATCTTTTATTTTTAATTTTTTAGAATCTGATACTGCCACAACATGGTTTTCACCATAAGTTCTTTGTTACTTTTTATTTTTAACTTTGTGACTAAGAAACTTGATATCCTCCTCTGACATGTTTATGCTCCTTGAATTGGTGGAATAAGGGTAGGGTTCACAAGAATTTAGATAACATGCCAAAGTGTAGTCATTAGGGAAGTTCATGATAGGAGTAGGATCTAAATTATTCCAATCAATTAAGTCAAGGTTTATCAAGGATAATGATTCAGAGTTTGGTAAGGACAACATTGCATCAACGTCAAAACTATTAATTGACAAGACATGTTCCGTTAAGTCAACTTCTACAACATTTAGATTATCAAGAGTTAAATCCTTATTAATAGGTTTGTTGTTAGTAATATGTGGACCTAACTCTAGAAAATCATTAGTAGAGATTTCTTCTTCTTCTCTCATCAAGATGGAACTCATTTCTTGTAGTCTTAGGATGTCCTCTAGACCTAGTAAAACACTATTTTCCTCATTAAAAATCCTAGGTAGTGGTATCTTATCTGATTCTGGAAGAACAACAATATTAGGGGAAGTGTTAGAACTCTCTCCTCTCTCCAATAGAGATGCAAATTTGTGAATCACATCTATCTCAATGTCCATAGTAGCATTATACAAGTGATCCCATTCATAATCATGTGAGTTTGTTATTTCATCATCTAATCTGTTTAGAAACTTAGCAATAGTTACCTGATGTACTCTATTAGCCACTTGTAGATCAAAGTGAGGTAAATCTAGGACATGCAAAATTGTGACCAGATACCCCCAGTTAGGATGTAAATATTGTTTTTGGGGTATTTATTTAGGAGTTTCGTCTATCAATGGGACTTTTGGAGAATCTTCTGTTGTTTCCTATACTTCTTAAATAACAGCTTGTGTCAATAAAGGAGCATGAGTCTCTTGTTGTGCTACAAAAGTAGGTACATATATTTCTCCTTGATATTCAGGATACTTTGTACCAATATTCAATAATCTCTCCTAGGTCCATGGTTCTAATGCTATTTCTTCTTCTTCTTCATCACTTCCTTCATCAAATATGGACCACCTCTTGAAGTAGGGTTTTCAAATTTGTTATTGAAACCTAATCCTATTTTGTCTTTCATGTTTCTAACTTCCATGTGTAGAGGTTCAAAAAGTCCTTTACCTTTATCTCCTAAAGGTTCCTTCCATTTATATCCCATTTTTTTGAGAAGTTCATATCCTTTACCATACTTTTCTAGGGATATCTCCACATGTTTTACCTCATTTTCTTTTGGTTCTCCTTTATAGAGCCAAGCCAAGACTATCTTTTCTTCTTTTTTCATCCTCTTGAGATGTAGAGGCTCTAACCATACTAGTTTCTTTGTGAATGTCTAGTTCTTTGGATGTATTAGGTGTGAAAGATGAGGAAGGTTTCCCATAAGATCTTGGAGATATATGAAGTTCTATCAATGATGGAGTCATGTCTAGTTTGTATTCTCCCATATTGGTTTCTTCAAGTTTTAGTATCTTTCCAAAGCTTCTCATCACCATGTCTTTAGTAGTTTCAGGTATGGATTCTTTTGGGACTTCCTTATTATGAGGAACCATACTATCTTCTTTAACATTATTGCAAGTATAACTGGCATCTACAGGAATTGTTACTTCCACCCCATTATGTGGGAATTTGATACATTGGTGGTAAGTAGATGGCACTGCTTTCATTTCATGAATCCAAGGTCTCCCTAATAGTATGTTGTAGGCCAAGGGTAGACCTAAAACTTGACAAATCACTTCTTTCAACTGGCCCTATTATGATTGGTAGAAAAACGAGACCTTTAGATGATCTTTCTTCTTCATTGTAAACCTTTATAGTTATCTTACTTCTTGAATCAATGGTTTTTTCAAAAAGACCCAATTTATTTATTAGGTTGAGAGTACAAAAATTTAACCCTGGGCTTCCATCTATCAATACACATCTAACACAGGATTTTTGAATTAGGAATTCAATGTGTAGGGGTTGGTTATGCAGCTGAGTTAAGGATTTGCCATCTTCTTCTGAAAAAGAGAGATAGTGTGGTACTGAGATACGATTAACCATTGCTTGGAACTTGTCTACATTAATGTATTTTGGAACATTTGTAGAATTTAGGTCTTGCTCAAGAAATTCCCTATCCATTGAAGAGATTTTGAGTAACTCAAATATAGAAATTTGAGCAAAGGTTCTTTGCAATTGATCCACCAAGTTATTGTTTGTTGAAGGTATGGTAAATGTTTGTCTTGTTGTTGTTGGTTTCAGAATGATGACAACATGTACTTTTGAGGATGTCGCTTGCTTTGATGAGGAGCTATTTCCTTTGATTGTGACTTTTTCTTAGCTTCGAGTCACTATGTTTGATTGTATAGAGGTGTCTTTAGCACCTTTAATAGTGATCACATTGATTGATTCACTTTTAATGTCCAACATGTTGATCACATTATTATTATTGGAGTAGGTGTAATTCACTTCATTTCCTTTTCCTTTGGAAGCTTCCCCTTTATTTTAGTTAGGGAATGGTTTGTTATATGTCATATGGTCTTCATTAGTGGTGTGTCCTTCCACTTTGATCTTGCCTCCTTCAATAAGGTCTTGTATGGTGTGTTTAAGCTTAACACAATTATTAGTCTTATGTACCTTGTTTTTGTGAAAGACACAATAATAATTGTCATACCACCATCTCAGTTTGACTTCTGGTTCCCATGGTTTTGAATTGGGGATTGTAAGAAATTTTTTGTCTAAGAGTGTCTTCAAAACTATCTCAAGAGGTTCTCGCAAAGGAGTGAATGTTCATTGAGGTCTAGAAGTCTATGGTCTACTCTTGTTGTTCTCATTGTTTTCTTTAGGTATTGTGGTTGTTACCTTGGCCTCTTTTTTTTCTTGTAAGTTGTTTGTTAAATTGAACACTACTGGTTTAGGATTAGCATTGGGTGTGTCTACCACTCCATCGTTAACAACATTATTCTTTTTTTTACACTACTTAGGCTTGTTGTTGTAGTTGGTAGATTTACTATCACTTTGGAGTGTGATTTCTCCTTTCTTAACCATGACCTCTTCAATACAGATGGAAATTTTGATCATCCTATCAAAGCTAGGTGAATCTTGCATTTGCAAAGAATAGTTTAATTCAGGTATCAAGTTGTTAATAAATATTTCCATCTTTTCCAATTCGGGAATAGCTCTTGAGTACCTAGAAAATATTTTCCTCCAGCTTTGTAAAAAGTCTGTAAAGGATTCACCGATCCTTTTCTTTGTGTTACATAAGTCCATCATGGTTATGTTATGTTTTATATTGTAGGATTAACGTTGGATAAAATGTTGAATTAACTCCTCAAAAGATTTCACCTTTGGTGTGAGTTTGGAGAACCACTCCATAGCATTTTCACATAAAATTCCTAGAAATAGTCTCATTGGGTAGGTAGGTTCGTGCATGTACTCTATGCTTAGAGCACAAAACTTTCTCACATGGTCATGTAGATCATTCCCTCCCACATAATTTTCATATTTGGGCCTTTCCATCTTGGGAGGAAATGGAATCATGTTGATACTCATGTCAAAAGGAAATGGAAAAATGTGGTCCAATGAGTATTTTTTTGTTGGTTTGACCTTTTCTCATTTGAGTGTTGCAAGTTCGGCTTGCATCAAGGTCAATTTATGGTGAGAATAGAAATAGGTGTTGGTACCTCTTTCTCTTTTAGTCTCTCAACATCATAATCTTTAGGGAGTTTGACTCTAAGGGATGCTAGATGTAGAAAGTTTTTTTCCTTGTCTTCACCAATGATATTTTCCAATGTCCTTTGGAATTTTCTACTTTGTTTGAGTCTGTTATATTCTTCCTCGGGTATGTCTCCATCACTATCCAAGTCAAACAAAGGATGGTTGATATATATTTATTCTTTGCTACTACTTTCTTCATTTCTTTGGGTTTGGTCATTATTGTATTGTTCAAAAGCTCTACTCCATTCATTTTGAGGAGCATCCATTCTAGGTGATTCTGTATCAAATAGGGGATTATGAGATGTTTCTCCTTGTTGAAATTGTAGTAATCTAGGAGGTACTTCTAAATAATCATCAAGATACTTGCTGCATCTTGTGTTAACCATGAAAGCTGAATCTCAAGTTTGTCAAAAGGTTTCTAATAGTGTCAAGTACAGTCTCAAATTGTCTACATAAGTGTGTCCAAGTAGTAGTTTGTTTTTGTTTGTTGGAAGTGAATGAATTTAGTGTCAGGGTGTTATAATTCCCTGATAGTGAGATTAGAATCAAAATTTTTTGGTAAATGGGTAGACCACACGTTTTGAGACCAATTATGAGATTCCAAGAGGACATACAAGGTAGACTTCTAAGAAATTTTTGAAACAATGACAGGTGGACCAAAAAAAGAAACAAGACTAGACTAAAGAGCCAAAAGGGTATCCAAATATACTAAATTTCTCTAAGAGACAAGTCTGCAAGTGCCCACTATCCTAGATGTAATACACTAAATGTGAGGTTATTCTTAACCAGATGCGAGCTTTGATATAATGAATGCAAGCTTTGAAATTCAAAATGTGAGAAACCTCCCTAAATGTGAGGTAGGAATGACCAGAAGCGAGCTTGTTCCTTGGATGTGAGATGATGCAACCAAATGAGACCTAAGATAGACTAGAAAAAAGCCTCTGATAGTTTTTCATTTTTTGTATGTTTCATCTCAAAGTACATGCAATTTTGTTTGATAGGAAGGTTTTTCTAAGACTTTCCAGTGAGTTGGAAATTGCATGTATGTCACTGAATGAAAATTATTGCTTGTTTCAAGGATTTATATTTTTAGTGATTTTAAAACACATCAAGCAATGTTCCTTTGTTAAGGGTGACAAAAACATTTTCCATATTCCCTAGTTTCTTAGCATAGAATGAAAATATTTTCTCGTAGACTCAGGTACACACTCACATGCTAATCAAAATACGACCATCACCAAGCACACAATGGCTCCAGCCATTATAAGGGCATGAAATGATGAGTATCTTGGGGAAATTACTATTTGCCTTGCATAAAGATTATCACCCCTTCAGAGATGAATTAGGTAATTTGACTACAAGTGTTTATTATGTCAGTGAATCTGTTCGCAACCATCTCCCATAGGATTGAACAAGGAAAAATTGAGGCATATAGCCCTATGAGTACTCAAATATGTGTAGTCTCCCAAGCAAGATTCAAGCGGCTCTGCTCTGCACACACTCAAGAATGTTCAAGGAATGATGTTAAAATTCCAGGAACAAAATTGATTACATCTTTTGAGGCTTTGGCCTACAAGGAATAAATTATTTATAGTGATTTGGAAGGGTTGGTGTAAAACCTATCCTCACTTGGGCCATCCTGGGAGATTTTTTCCTTAACCGGCAGTTCCTCTAATTTTTTGAAAGCAATTGAAAAGGATTGTCAAGATTAGGAGTCTAGATTTCTGATTCTTCGAAAGAAGAAGAGCATACTCTCCTAGTCCATGCCATTTTCTCCCACAAACACACCAAACAAGTTCATTCCCTCAAACTAATTCCCTCAAAACTCAATCTCCCATGACAAGTCTTTGATTTCTCCACTTGGAAAGAAGGGCAAATTGTCTAGTGAGAATAAGTGATAAGCTTAAGTTCAATGTTCAATTCCTAATTTTAAGAAAGCACAAAGTACTTGAAAATAAAATTTTGTGTTGTTCAATTTCCCCAAATTAGGTGATTTTCTTGTTTAATTTCTTTTCCCAAAATTAGACAAATGAATTTGCTTGTTCTTTTTCCCACAAGATTTAGTGCTTTCCTTGGTTCAATTACTATCCAAAATAATTATACAATTGAACTTGTTCATTTAGCCATAAGATTTAATTCTTTTTTTTGTTCAATTACTTTCCTAAAATAAATTATACAATGTGATTTTTCCTTGTTCAATTTTTCCACAAATTCTTGTCAATTCCTAAATCAACTTTTGAGTTTCTGATTTTCCTTAAAGGAAAAGAGAATAATCCTCTAGTCAATTTAGTAAGTGATTGGAAAATGTACTTAGTTTGTAAAGATTTGAAAAAATGAAATCAAATTAAACCATTCAACCACCTGCAAACCACAAATTAGTAATTTCTTTTCACCTTTTTGAGAAAAAGGCTCTGACAGCAACATGTAATCAAAAGTTAGGCTATTTAAAGGACAAAAACATACGTGGTCACAAGATTAGTGGTTAGAAATTTCAATTTTCAAATCAAATAACCAAATGTGATTTCCTTTCCTAGATGCGATCCTAAATATCCTGTATGAGAGACCCTTTCCTGAATGTGATGATTTTCACAAAAGGCGACACATAATATAAGGGATACGAGCCTTTACCAGAAGAAATATGGGATTCCCTTGATGCGAGTTTTGAAATCTAGGATGTGATCCAATTTCCTGAAAGTGATGCAATTTCCTTCATGTGAGCCTTAGTGACTAAAGGTGACTTTGTACCTGAAAATAGAGAAGAAAAATCAGTCAAAATGATTAGAAGGTGAGGTAAAATCTGAGGATCATCTTCTCGGTGGGTGCCATAAATGTGTGTGTATTTTTTGGATCTACTAGATACAACACAACACTTCAACAAGTCATTATATTAGTGAAATAACATGAAAATTAAGAGTTAGAATGCATATCAATCACTACAATCAACCTATTACTTCCTATCTAAGAAGAGTTTGAAGAATTCTATAATGTGCCCTAATATTATGCATTAATCAGTGACATATATAGGCTTAGAATGGAAGATTTGAAGGATTTAATCTAAAATACTCGAGAAATGTTCATTTTAAAGCTCCAAATGAAATATTATAACAATTTCAAAGAAGGATGAGCTAAAATGCATTAAGGTCTCTAAGAATATGTGCAACATAAGTTTTCTTTCAACAATTAAGGATTATGGGCCAATTGAGCTTAAAATTCATTCCATTTATAGAAGAATTTGAGGAATGAGAGGTTAGGATTGAAAGTGGAAGAGAGGTGGAGATTGAATCTTTGATGATCCACGTGATTTAACTCTTATTGGCTAGGGAATTGAATTTCCTTTTTTGTAAATATGGATTTGTAATTAGGATTTATTTAATTCCTTTTTATTAATTACTTTAGCCATATTTTTGATTTGATTGAATTGATTTGATTTAATTTACTAAGGCAATTAACAGAATTTAGTGATAAGATCACTTAGGAGATTGAATTTGATTTAAATGAAGTATGCCAGTAAATCAAAGAATTGTCTTGACATAATTAGGGGTATGATCACACTTAGGGAAAATAGGGTCTATGGTGAGAGCATACCATATTAGGGTGGTTATAATGGTCATCTAAAATAAAGACAGGTTTAGGTTCATCCCATACCAGCTGTAGCATGGGGTCATCAGCGAAAGAGACAGAGGGATGACATGCATGCACATATAGATATTACTAGATAGGTTCCTAGATCACAGGTTCAGGCTCCCCTACAGAGATAGGTGCCTCCACATATTTATGTTGCACCACAGGTACCTCTTGCACCATAGGCACCATAGGCTCCACAAGCTCCTCAGGTGATAGATGCCTTGATACAGGATGTGAGGACCTTACAAGATGGGATGACTATAATGCCCTGCCAGGGAACCCAGGAGAACTTAACCTAAACACGACACTAAGTTCACGGAATAATTTTTTTTTTAAATGTTTACAAACAATATTAATAGCAATGCGGAAGCAACACAATGAAGTACATGACATACATGAAATAGAACTCATACATGATTAACATTCCTCGAGGGTTCCTTGACATAGAATTACTTAAACAATCTAATCTACGATAATATTAAAGAACTGACATAAAGGTTACATAATCTGAAACCAATAACATACATCTCATAATAAAGATTACATATACAACTGATACCATAAGGTACACTACCTAATCAACATCCACTGCACAAGTCGCAGGGT
>MU226746.1:1876188-1888038 GCA_018584345.1 Thuja plicata | reverse complement strand
CCTGTCATCACAAAGATGAAACATACATGTATATATCATATGGCAAACAATGGTTGAGACTAGGTTATCGTGTGGATCTCGCCGAAGCAAGTAACTACGACTCTGTCCCATACCATACCAAGCACATTAAATAGTAATGAAAACATACAGTAATCCATGTGCATATAAATCTAAGGTCAGTATTGTCAGAAAACCATAATCGAAATGAAATCCTAACATATACATAATCATCACATAATAACCCTAAATCACATATACACAATGATACAACATGATACTAATGGATCAACAACATACTGAAATGTAACATATTAATATCATCTTGATTATCTGAATAAAATCAACACATATATCCAAAATGCCTAAAAGAGTTTGGCATCCACAAACTGAAAAGCAACATAAGAGGTGGGTATTACAATGACATTGATGAATAGTCAGATTGATCAGGTGGATAGCATGATGCAAAAATTTATGACGATGATGGCACAAAGGCCTAGTGTAGCTAGCACTAGTTAGGTACTTATGACTACATAGGGTAGATCAGGTAACAGAGATCCAGATGGTACAGGTGATACATGTACTAGAGGTGGATCAGGTACTGGTACAGGTGATGGATCAGGTGCCCCTACTAGGTTGTGAGATAGATTGATATTGATCTTCTGGATATGCATTGATGTACCATATGTATTTTTTATTAGGACTTTGATGATGTATCATTTTGTCGATGTATCTTGATATACGAATGTTTATGGACATTTATTTGATGATGCTCTTTGATTCCCATGATGTTGTTATGATGTTGATGTGAGATTTATTTATATATAGATCTATATGATTTCTATGATGTATTTAATTTTATTATGCTATGGATGCAGTATCTTATATGACATAGATAGATGGATGCAAATGATTTATGCAACTACTTCTATATCTTTTTCTGATTTTATAATGAATGCAATGATTTACATAATGCAATGGTAAAATGAATGCAACTATCTTTTTGGATTTCTATGTATGCGACTTATATGAAATGCACTCTTAAAATGGATGTAAAATGAATAATGGGTAATGATTCTTTTCTTTTGATTTTATAATATAATAGATAATGATTAATGCTATGAATGAATGTAATGCAAAAGAGAATCTCACATCATTGATTTGAAATAGGATAATTGAAATTGAACCCCCAAAATTGATTAACCCCCTTGAACTTGTAAAAATCCTTTAAATATGTAATTAATATAACATGAAAATGCAATGCAATGCAACTATCATCAGATTTTTGCAAAAGAAATGCAAAAGAGATATATTTTCATCATTGAGCACTGTGGAACTAGGAGTGAGTATAATCATCACTGACCACATCATGATAATATGAATACCACTTTCATTTCTTTGGTAACCATCGGTAAACTAGTGCAACCTTCACTAGTTGAATAACCGACTATGGGAGTATGAATACCAGTTTCATTGGATTCAATGTTGCAAGTGGATTTTGGTATTAAGATATGGAAGATCTAAATAGCCAAGGTATCCTTTTGCGTAAACAAACAAAGGTTAAACCTCCTTCCTATATGAAATTCATCGATGGTTCTTTGATGACCATGTCCTTACATGACTTCACACAAGTTGGTGGATCTTCCTCAAAACAGTCACACAGAAGTTAAGAAAATATCATGTCTTCATCATTGCCGATCTAGTCAAAACATCATCGGTTAGCTAAAAATAAATGACTGGAAAAGTCAATGAAGATCATCAAAAATTTCAAGTGTTTTACCTTGTATCAAGATTTTCAATAGAATACCAAACATTTTGATCATTTAGGTTTTTGTCAAATTATAATCCTAATAATAAAGTCATGAAGTTAAAGGATCAAGTTGCAAGATCAAATGCTTGGGTTGAACAATGATATCCATCAAAGGTTCCAAAATATCTCTCTTCTGAAGTTCTGAAAATCTACTTCTACCATGTGACCAAAATTTAGCACTTCTAAATCTGTTGGCACCAAAAACCAATGCTTTGCCCCCAAGTGAAAATTGAGACCTTGTGAAAAACTTGGGCAAATGAAACCTAGTATGTGAAAATGCAGCTCAAAGACTTTATTATGACTATGCACAAATGACAAATGCAATGAAGGATATACAAATGAGATGATGAAAAGTAAATATGTACAAATGAAATTAGGAAAGGCCTAAGGGATTAAAAAGTTCTTGATTGAAAGATTTTCACCTTTTGGGTTTATTTCTCTTTTTCTATTTTTTCTTATTTTGCTACCAAGGAGCCTATTGCTAGGTTTTCACCAAGGCACTTTTCTCTTTTCAAAATGTTTCAAATTTATATATTTTTTTATTTTTATTTTTTTTCTTTTTTTTTGTAATATCATCAAGGCACCTATTTTCTAGGTTTTCACCAAGACAACCTTTTTTTTATTTTTGAATGTTTTTGCTTTCTTCAAGCTCATTTTTCTCCTTTTAAATGCTTTTCCATTGTTTTTGACTTTTGATCTTTCTCATTTTTTTGGATTTTGAATTTTTTCATGTTTTTGGATTTTGAATTTTCTCATGTACAAAGGATGATGCTGAATTTATTGGATACACACTCATCTGATACTCTTTTGATACTCTCTCATCTGATCATGTATGAAACCTCTTTAAATGAATGTTGTTAATAGGCTCTTGCAGCTCATCACCCTCACAATCAGATAGCTTGTAGGTTCCCATTCCAAAAGAGGAAGTAATTACAAAAGGTCCAAGCCAATTTTCCTCCCATTTTCCTTTCTTTTCTCTATCTGCTTGGGTTTTAGAGTTTTCTCTTAACACTAAGTCTCCCACTTGAAAGGTTCTCAGTTTGATATGCTTGTTGTAATTCCTTGAGATTCTTTTTTGATATACCTTCAAATGTTCATAAGCTTGTTTTTTATGTTCCTCCAACAATTCTAATTTTTGAAGTCAGGCGAACCTATAATCCTCATCATTGATTAATCCATGTAAAGAGACTCTTAAGGATGGGATTTCAACCTCCAAAGGTAGAACAACTTACACCCCATAAACCAATGAAAATAGTGTAGCTCCGATAGGTGTCCAAATGCTAGTTCTATATGCCCACAATGTCAGTTTAATCTGAACATGACAATATCTTCCTAGTTTGTTAACTGATCTTTTTAAGATTTTGAGAATATTTTTGTTTCTAACTTCGGCTTGTCCATTACCTTAAGGATAGTAAATGGAGGAAGAATGATGTGTTATATGAAAATTTTCACATAGTTCATCCACATCTTTGTTCTTGAATTGTTTTCCATTATCAATGATGATGGCATGAGGAATACCATATCTACAAATGATGTGATTAAGGATAAACATAGAAATCTATTTTCCCATGGTAGTTATCAAATGCATGGCCTCTTCCCATTTGGTAAAATATTCTATTGTTGTGATGATATCCTTGTGACCATTGGAAGAAGGTGGATAAATCATTCCAATAAGATCAAAACCCCATTGGTAAAATAGCCATGGTGTGATAAACGGGTGCAATTCTTGTGTAGGTGCATGGATCATGTCTCCTTGGTATTGGAATTTCTCACACACTTTGACAAAGTGGCAAGCATATTTTTCTAAGGTTTTCCAAAAATACCCCATACAAAGGATTTTCTTAGCTAAATTTAACCCACTCTAATGTGATCCACATATACCCTTGTGAACTTATTTTAAAGATAAATTAGATTCCTTGTCCTCTAGACACCTAAGAAGTGGTCCATCAAGACCTTTGTGATACAATGTCTGATAGGATAGTATAATGAGCCACTTGGCGTATAAAATGTCATGTTTGGGCGCAGAATTAGTCTGTAGGCAAAAATTGTTCTTGGAGATAGGAATAAATGGGTTCGTACCAAGGTGAGTCCTGTCCATCAATAAGGGAAATGATTTGGGTATTAGGTAAGTCAAAATCCAGCTTCACTAACTCTTCCACCAAGAATTTGTACCTCACATTTTGATTAGGCATTTGGAGTAAAGAAGCCAAAGTAGCCATAGAATCTGCAAATCTATTCTTTTCCCTTAGAATTTTCTCAAATGTGATTAAGGAAAATTATTTCTTCCAATAATCTATCATCCTCTTACATGGAATCAATTTTTCATCCTTAGTTTGATATTCATCATTGATTTGATTGATGACCAATTGGGAATCCCCATAAACTTGCAGTTCTGTAACATTCCATTCTAAATCCATTTTATGCCTATGACTAAAGCTTAATATTATGCAATATTGTTTGTGCATGGGAAAAAAAGTTTATAAGATTTGGGAATGGTGTACCCTTGTGGTGTAATCAAAAAAATTCCAGCCCCTGAACCATTTTGAGTGTAGGATCCATCAAAATATAATTTACATGCCTTGGCTTCCACATTGACTATTTCTGCATCTGAAAATTCAACTTGAATAGATTGGGTAGAAACTAAAGGATTTTCAGCCAATTGGTCAGCTATAACTTGGACCTTGATAGCGTTTTGGTCCACATACTCAATGTAAAATTCACTAAGTACCATCACCCATTTAGTAATTCTTCCTATTAGGGCTATTTTGCTAAGAAAATACTTTAAAGGATAAATCTTTGCAATCAACTTCACCTTGTGCATCAACATATAATTTCTTAGTTTTTGTGAGGAAAAAACCACTGCTAGACAAGCTCTTTCCATGAACCTATAGTTTAATTCATATTTGTTCAAGGTTCTGCTTAAATAGTAAATAACTCTTTCTTTTCCTTCATCATCCTCTTGTGCCAAAAAAATCCCTAAATATCTCTTTGTTGCTAAAATGTATAGTAATAAGGGGTTTCCTTTGATGGGAGGCATCAAGATGGGTGGGTTTACCAAGTATATTTTCAGTAAGGTGAAGGCTTGTTCACATTCATCATCCCATGTAAAAATGGTATCCTTATGTAGCAATCTTGTGAAAGAATTACAATTTTCCACCAATTGAGAAATGAACCTCCTAATGGATTGAAGTATTCCTTGAAGTGACCTCATTTGACTAATATTTTTAGGAGTTTCCATTTCTATTATCACTTGTGCTTTTTTCGGATCCACTTCTATCCCTTTTGCTGAAACTATATATTCTAAGAGCTTTCCGGATTGAACACCAAATGCAAATTTCTTTGGGTTTTATCTTACTTTAAATCAATCTAACCTTGTGAAAATATTTTCTTTGATGTGACTTTGCTAAGATATCATCCAAATAGTCCTCTAGGAAAGTATGCATCATGTCATGGAAGATAGTGGTCATTTCTCTTTGGTAAGTTGCTCCAGAATTTTTGAGGCCGAAGGGCATAAAATTCCAAGAAAAAATTCCCCAAGGACATGTGAAAGAAGTATTTTCTTGATCCTCAGGTGCAATGTGAATATGATTGTATCCACTAAATCCATCCATTAATGAGAACATAGAATGTCTTTCTATCAAATCCACTGTAGCATCAATGCTAGGTAATTGAAAATCATCCTTAGGGAAAGAAAGGTTAAGGTCTCTAAAATACATGCATACTCGAATGGATTTGTCATGTTTAGTAATTGGTACAATGTTGGAGATCCATTCTTCATAAGCTATTACACTTATGAACCCAACTTTTAATAGCTTTTTCAATTCTACCTTGACCAATAGAGCTACACAGGGATGCATTTTTCTCAACTTTTACTTCATAGGTTTGACACCGGGTCTCACATTAAGATGGTGCATTATGAAAATTGGATCCAATCCTGGCATGTTTGCATATGACCATGCAAAGTTGATTTTATTTTCTTGAAAGAATTTGATAAACTCCTTTTATGATGGGGCTAATGATGCTGCTAAGTGAATAAACTTTGGTTCTAATTCAGTTCCAATGTTGACCTTTTCTATTGGCTCAATGAGAATAGGAGATCTCTCATCATCATACTCTAGTAGGGTATCTAGTCTCTCTTTCTTAGGTTCCAAAGTTGGGTTTTCACCTTTGGAAACATCTGATATTTTTACTTTTTTAGGGTCTAGTACTGCCACATGGTGGTTTTCACCACTAGACCTTTTCATTTTTTTGAATTTATTTCTTTTATTTTGTGGATTGAGAGATTGGACCCCTACCTCTATCATCATGTCTAGATTGTATTCATTGGTGGAAAATGGCTCAACCATGTTTAGGTATTGGGCCATTGAATTGTCATTGGGAAAGTATAGTAGTTCATTTGGTTCAGTTAAGTCCCAATCAATAAGTTCGGGATGAACAAGGGCTAAAGAATCATTAGGCAAGTTGTCATTCGAAGGGTTCAAGGAATTGAATTCATTTGAGGGTTCGTACATTGTATCACTTAGGTCAATAACATGTGCTTGCTCGAGGTGTTCCATGGAAGTAGGATCAAAATTTCCTTCACTATATTCCTCATAGATTTCCATGGGAAAGAATGCATGTGGATTAAATATAACATTTGAATCACCCCCCCCATGAAGGTTCCAAAGGTTCACCTATCCATTGGTTTCTACTAGATGCCTATCCTACATTGGATTCTTGAGGCTCATTTGATTATTATGTAGAATTCGGACCTTGATTCTCATTGTATTGAATTTTTGCATTAGGAATGGTAGCATAGGTATGAATAAAATCTACCTCTTTGTCATGACAAGAATCTTTGGATAGGGAGTCCCACTCATAATCTATGGAATCATCCTCACTCTCAGATCCTACCATGTGTACATGCTCATGAAAATCATGCATAGGGATTGAACTTTCTCCTTTCTCTTGATACCCTATTCCTGATTTCTCATCCTTTGACCTCAAGGGAGGTTCAATAGGTTCTAGCAACCCTCTATTCCTGATTGCTAATGGTCCTCTTCCCTTGTATTACATTTTTTGCATAATTTGAAATCCCTTTCCATATTGATCAGTTTGCATATTGTTATGTTGCACTCTTTCAACGAGATTGTTTGAAATATCCTCCTCTTTGTAGAGCCATTGTAAAACTTTATTTTCCTCCTTTTATAGGGCTGATTTATCACTCTCTCTTAAAAAATAAGAGTTATATTTGTGAGGTGGATGAACACTTGAAGGTGTCCCACATGTCTTTGGGGAAGTTGGTAAATCAAATAGGGAAACAGAATATTCCCCCACTCCCTTGGAAGTGATTCTAGATTGATTTTCAAATTGGTGCATCATCTCATTCATATTTTGGTAATGATCCTTCTTGGTTTGCTCTCTCTCATCCTTAGAGGGTTTTGAGATTTCTACCTTTGGTGTAGAAGTTTTAACTAAGTTTTCATTAGAAATTTGACCCTCATAACTAACTTTCTCCTTTCCCTTAGTTGATGTAGATGAGTTAGTTTGATTAGGATTTGAAGTAGATGTAGCATTTGATGTTAACTTAGGACCTTCCTCTTTAGCTTCTTCAATGGTGAAATTAGGAATCATTCCTTCCCTATTATGAGGAATAAATACCTCATGAAGATGTTTCAATGTGTTGCAATATTTAAAGGGATTATAATCTCCTCCAATAGTTATTTCTTCACCCATGTATAGAAATTTAATACATTGATGATAGGTCAAAGGCACCGCTTGATGGCCTTCCCAATAAGATATTATAAGTTAAATTCATTTCAAGGACTTGAAAAATGGTGTCTTTCTTTATTGGTCCAACTTGAATGGGTAGAAATATCATTCCTTTTGAAGATCTTTCCTCCTCATCACAAATAGTAATATTCTTTTTAGGATCAATAAAAGATTCAGATAACCCTAAATATTTGACAGGGTTCAAGGTGCAAATGTTGAGAATAGCTCCTCTATCAATGAGGACTCTCTAGAACCTATGCCTTTGGATTAAGACTTCTATATGCAAGGTAAAATTTTGAGGATGAGTAATGGACATATCATCTTGTTCTAAAAATGAAAGGCATTGTGGTGCAACAAGATGTCCTACCATGTTCTGAAAGTTATCTTCCTTCAAGTTTATAGGAACATTAGTTTCCACTAGAGCTTTTTCCAAGATCTCCTTGTGATAGGGAGAAAGTTTTAATAACTCCAAAATAGAAATTTGTGCTAGAGTCTTTTGCAATTGATCAACCAAACTATAGGGTTTTGTTGTAGTAGATATTTGTTTAGCCAAAATAGTTGATTGTGTAGGACCAATAGGTTTAGGAGCACCCCCTTGTAGGGTAATCCTTGATGCTTTCCCCCTAGGCATTAGAAGTCTCCTTTTTGGGTTTTTCCTTTATCACCACAACATTAACAATACTCTCATGTCTGGATAAGATATTGATAGTTGTCATAATGATGAGAAAAATTAACATTGTTGTTAGCTTTAGAATTGTTTCCATGGTTGTTCTAATTTGAAGACTCGCCTTTCTCATGATTAAAGAAAGGTGTTTTAAAGGCCATATGATCCTCATTTTTTTGGGGCCCTTCCACCTTAATCATACAATTATCAATTATATATTGCACCACATGTCTTAGGCACATGCAATCATTTGTTTTGTGTCCTCATTTCCTATGGTATTCACAATGATTGGACTCACTCCACCATGTAGGCTTCACTTGTGGTTCGTAGGGTTGAGCCCTAGGTAAGTCAATAATATTATTAGAAATAAGGGTTCTTAATGCATTCTAAAGTGGTTCACCCAAGGGTGTGAACTTACTTCTAGGGGATGGAGCAAAGAAGGGTTTAGGCTTATTGGTCTCTTGATTATTCCCAAAGATTTTATTATTGTTGAAAGATAATTTGGGTGCTTGACTTGCATTATTAAATTGAGTAGGTTTTCTTGTGAGGGTAAAAGGAGTGGCCTTAAAATTATTCACTTCCACAACTCCATCATTGACCACACCTTTTTTATCGTTCCTCATCCAAAATTGGTTATTGTTAGGAGGAGTCCTATTTTGATTGTTGTTGGAGGTATTGTTGTTAGCATTCTTATTATCCTTGTAGAGTTTGAGTTCTCCACTTTTGATCAATACCTCCTCCATAGTAACTCCATTCTAGATTAGGTCTTGGAAAGACATAGGACATTGCAATCTCAATCGATTATTCATCTCATTATTCAAAATATTAATAAAGATATCCATATTTTATTGTTCGGGCATGCTTTGAGGGTATCTAGAATATATGGCTCTCCATCTTTGTAAGAAAATTAGGAATCCTTCCCCTTCACATTGTTTGGTATTACATAAGTTAATAATCGTAACCTCAGGTTTGATATTATAAGAGTAATGAGTTACGAACTTGGAGGCCAATTCCTCAAAAGTACAAATGTTGGAGGGTAACTTGGAAAACCACTCCATTGCCATGCCTCCTAAACTTCTTGGGAATAGCCTCATTAAATATGTTGTGTCATGCATGAACTCCAAGATCAATGCACAAAACTCCCTTAGATGATCTTGAGGATCAGATGCTCCTTCATACTTGTTGTACTTAGGAAAAATATCATTTCTATAGAATGGAACCATAATTAATGTTTTATGAAATGGAAATGGAGATGATGCTTTGATAGAGAAGATTTTAGGACCCTCACTTTATTTCATTATGTCCAAATACATTTGGAATAATTTAAACTACTTGTTCATGATGTCGATAGGGTTTGCTTCTTCTTCTTCTTTTTTCTTTATTTGATCAACATCAAAATTGCGAGGGAGTTTAGTTCCCGCTTGTGCTAGGTCTAGAAAATAATTTTCCCTATCTCTTTCCAACAATTTCTCCATGAGTTTCATGAAGAATGGGCTTTGAACCACTTCATTGACCTTCTCTTTAGTAGCCTCTTCATCATTAGGGTCAATATTTCTGCCACTGTTGTTAGGGTCTATCCCTTGATTGTTAGGGTCAATTCCTCTTCCATCGGCCCCATTATTATTGACCTCACCACGTCCATTTTTATTGGTGTTACCTCTATTGGCATTGTTGATTAGGTTAGGATCCATATATCTGAATGGAAAAGTCATGTTTGGTTCTACTTATTTGTTTGATTGTTGAGTTGGTTGTGAAGAAGTAAAAGTATCACTAGGAAAAGGAATCTCCTGTCTTAGATAAGTTCCAGCAGATTTCAGGGTAGATTTGATGTAATGTGATTGGGTGAAAGCTGGCATGAGCATAGATCAATAATTCTTTCCTTTTTGTCACTTGATTTGATCAATCCCTTAGAGATTTTATGAATTGTCTAATAATGGGGGATTCTGATCAGTTTGAACTTATAAACAGGTAGAAAATCCAAAAGGGTATCTAAAAATGTAATCAAATTGTTTTCAAGCACTTGGGAAATGACCCCTATTTTCCCCTCTTTTTTTTAGGCATCACTTTACTATAGTTTAGGCATGACTTTGTACTATATACGTGTTTACTAGAATTGCTATACGTGGCACTCTGCAGATTGTAGGAAATTCTTGCATGTTTGTAGGTGGTGTTTAAAAGTTTGCAGGTGTTAGTTTCCAGTGAGTTAAGCGGTATTAAAATAGTGATAGGCATCGTTTTAGTTTACAGGTATCATAGAAAGTATTGCATGCGCTATATAAACTTCTATACTCAGCACTTTGTAGATCAGGTGGGTTTTTCATAGTTTTTAGGGTTTTAAAAAGATTAAGTCTGTGATCAGATCTGTCAAATGGTATTCTTTCTTGAAAATGTAGATACAAACACACCACACACATAAAGTTTGCATCATAACCCTAAAACAGACTAAGTGTATGTTCTCAGTCATTTTAACAGGTCTTGTACAAGAATATATTCCAAACAATCTACCTAGAGTCAGATTTGGCTTTTAAACAACATGGCTCTAAAAAGGTAGCTTGCTGCTTAACAAGGTTTTAATTAACACCTCCGTACTAAACTATGAAAAGTTCTTATACCCCCTTGCGGGCTTCCCACATGCATGAAAGTACAATTTTGTGCAATCCCAAAGGACTACTAGAGGAAGTGAAGATACTTAACACAATTTTGTCACTATGACCCATTAAGGAAGAGTGCAATTTTTTTATAGTGGGTCGGGTAGTCTCACGGCTAAAGTGAGTGTCTCCCACTTTGGTTCATTCCCTCTCACCATCCTCGTAAGGATGTACTTGGGAGGCAAGCCCTTTAAGTCTCTAATTTATCTAGCATGTATATAAGAAAGCAAAAATTGAACTAAGTTAAGAAAGTTTGGGAGTTTGATTCATTCAAAGAGTGTCATGCCCAAAAATTCACGCCCAAAAATGCAACAATTTTTTTTTTGAAAGAGAAATTACATAGTATTATTATTGACAAGAGCGTCGAAGGGGAATCATGACTAGTGTCAACATCCCTTAACCCTAATCACTTCTAAAGTTAAAGATTCACAACTAATGGTTATCTGATTATACATGTCATCTTGATGATACTTTAATAGAGTTTGATGATGTGGAGAATGAGAGAGAGAATCCCTATTCTCCGTCACCAGGGTCATTCAAAAAGATTGGATTTACTTAACAGTCAAGGATTCTGCGATAATTTAAAACCCTCTAGGTTATGGTACTTCTTTAATATTATTTTTATAGTGGTCAGTATACTGGCCACATATATTGACCACATAAAAATAACATTAAGAGTCCCTAATTTTATCTAAGAAATTTAATTAGATTTTCCCTTAAAATTATCTATAATTTCCAATTAAATCTTTATCCTTGTTATCTCAAATTTTATTATAAATTAAGAAGACCTCCTAAGCATTAAATAACGATGTTTAATAAAATTATCTGTTAGGATCATTTAACCCCTTTTGGAAAATATTTACTAAGATAAAAGTTCGTAAAGAAATCAACTAGTAGGTCTTCTAATATTAAATAGTTGATTGATAAGTAGCATGTAATTAAATTACTAATTTTCTCACAACTACTAAACCAGTATTAAA
>MU226746.1:1822380-1848135 GCA_018584345.1 Thuja plicata | reverse complement strand
CACATTACTTTACTAATCAATTAAGTTGGGATGTTCTAAAATAGCTTGAAAGGTAGATTTATTAGTGATTGTAACTTTATCTAACTTGCAAATTTTCTCTTTTAAAGGTAAGTAAATCAATCATTTATAGGAATACAACTTCAAATTTCATGCATATGCATTTCATAGGATCTTTAAGCTTAAAAGAAAGTAACTAAATAGAAGCTTAAAAAATTGTATACATTTCCTTCATAACAGCTATCAAGAAACTTTCACATAAATAACTTCTTCCTACTAACAAGTAGGTTAACTTCTAGCCTTTAAGACTCTTTACAATGTACTCATTTCTTTGTTACATGGCTAACATAAGCCTCATAGACTTAACCAAAATGATAACATGTTGAGAAATAACTACTATATTTTCCTTTCTTCTATGCTCTTTCCAACTTTATGGTGACTTCAATCCTTAAAATCTTCATTACAACACAAGAACAATGGCAAACAAGGAACCATGGGGCAGCTCTCCACCCATCCTAGGCCTCTTATGAGGCCACCCCCAAGCTTGGGGAACCAAACAAAGGTGGGTTACATACAAACACAAACATCAACATAAGAACATGAAGATCTATTCATTCAACTCCCATTTTTCCCAAGGCTTACACAATGGATCTTTCAAGATCCATCTTGGGGTGAAGTGGACCAAGTACCCAAGGGAGAAAACCATCCCAAACATAAAAATTCTAGCCTTCTCATGGCTATTCAAAACAAATTATTTCACATTAACAACCCAATAGTTACATGCCCTTATGACCCCCAATGAAGCAACAAAGAGGGAGGTTTCATGGAGCCCTTATGACCCCCAATGAAGCAACTCTCAAGAATAAACAATTTAAGAATACATTTAAAGATTACACTTTCACACCCATCCAATTACTTTTATGAATAAAATTATGAAACAACGAGGTCTTGTCTCTCATCAGACGCAACCTTGGTTTAACTGAGTTCACATATCCCTTTGTTTGGTTCTCTGAATAAAATACCATGGTTTCTCACCTGCACACTCAATTCAAATATCAGTAGTCTGAGAAAATAATTATACATCATAAAGAGATAAGCAATATTCATAATATAAGGACATCCTTAATATACTAAGTTATTACTTAAGATCACAAGATTACATAATTCATATTTCAAGCATTTATCGTAAGGTAAAATTCACATTGTAATAAATTTGAAATTCAACATCTATATCTAATAAATCCAAATCTCATCATTAACCATTACATAATCATAATAAGTTTATGAATCAATAGTCTCAAAATAAATGTCCATAAAAGAAAACATAATAGAGTCCATAAGGTGCATCATAAGGCGCATATGTCCATGCATCCAAAATAATCAAATCCATGACATAAATCATAAAGTCCATAATGTATATCATGCATCAAAAGTAAAGTATCATATGCTAAATCTATCATAAGCAGGAAACTGGAAAAAAAACTACGATGGGATTCGGTGTGAGGCCTCACAAAGAGTGAAGAGCATATCCCTATTGCTTCCCTTAAATTCCAAGAACTTCAAACACATATGTTCATTTTTAACCTCTGAACAAGGAGGTTCTTAAAAATCTTGAAGTATTTGGTTCAATTTCCTCCCTTTCTTTCTACCACCCAAACACAACAATTTTAGATCTTTGATCAAATTCAAAAAGTTGAGAGCATATTCCTAGTGTTTTGTTTACAATGGACAATAATAGGGTGACCCTATTATCTAGATATCAAAGAAATGCCACAATTTAAAAAAAGAAAGATTGATATGAAAAATACCTCATTTTGATGCTAGCAATGGCTAGACACTTTTTGAGGTTTTTTACTTGTTTCTGCTCACTCACTTTGTGGCGATCATTCCCTCCCCATCTCCTCCAACAAATTATTCCAACACAACCAAACAAAGTGAAGAAAAACTAAAATTGGAATTGAAAATGCAATTAAGTTCCTTAGCCAAATTTTGCAAAAAAAAAACAATTTAAGGACTTAATGTTAGGAATAACAGTCCACAAGACAACTGAGAGGGGGGGGGAGTGAATCAATTGTGATATAAATTATTAAACTTTAAACTTTATAAACCAAATCTGCAAATGTAAATGATAACATAGTAAATTCCAACACCATAACACAATATTTGTTGTCGAGGAAACCCTATTAAAGGTAAAACCCTGGTGGGAATTAACACCCACAAATAATGTACTGAGAGTATAGTATCCTTGTTAAAAGATTTAACCTTGTTAGGAGCTTGTTACAACATTACAATACACATTCTCTATTAGGAGATAGACCATGTTAGGAATAAAAATAAATAGTTGGCTCACTGCCAAGGCACACTGCCCAAAGAAGGTTAAAGTCACCCTCAAGGATTTACAATCCGAACAAGTGTATAAAGAAAATACACAATCCAGTGAACTGTCTAATAGAAACTATCTTTTCTTGCTCATTTCCAATGAAGTACTCTTCTCATAAAATCTTCTCTACATCCAGTAGCCAAACAAGCCTCACAGCTTTCACTTCTTCTTCTTTTCAATCTCTATCACATATTTTCAAAAGAAAATGTCACTCATATATACCCTCTTACAATAATTCATTAGGTCTGCCAGGTAAGCTTTCCTAATACACAAATAATTAACTAGGTCATCTAATTAAGGCTTTCCAATATACAAATAATTATTTAACCCCTTGCTAAGATACACACGGTACCTATAACAAGTAAAAATCATTTACAATTCATAAATTATGCTTCTAGATCCACAATCCATGCTAGTGCAAGGCACCTCCTGAAGCTCCTAATTTCCTTGCTTTTGTGTTTTTTATAAGGTGCATCCATGAGATCACCCTTGTGTGTGTTTGGTTTTTTGGGTCTTTGATGTAAGGTGAAGGACCTAAGGTGAGTTATAAACCTAGGTTCCTGAAACCATGGTTAGACCTTGTTAGTTGTTGATTTTGTGTGTCTAGTTAGAAGTTATGTTTCTAAGTCCTTAGTTTAGGTCCTAGTCATTTTTTGGACCTCTCCCACACCTTGGGAGGTTGGTAAGGTTGGATTTTTTCCCAAATTAGCAACTCTATCACTTATTTCCAAAAATTTGTCTTTTTGCAAAATGTTGCATGAGAAACTTTTGTAAAATGTTTTTGATTAAGGTAAAAACAAGTTTTGAAAGGACCCTGAAACCTTTTATAAAATAATACTAGAGATCAGCATCATAATCCCATTACAAACATAGAAAGTCTACGACAAACAAAAAGCAGGACCCTGACAAACTCCCAAGACCCAAAAAAAGGAAAGAAAAGAACTGCAAAAAAAACACATAGTTTCCAGCACAATTTCTAGCACAACTTCCAGCAAAGTTTCCAAAATAGACAAAAGAAACTACATCATACTTTGGTAGGATTCCTCCACCTCTTCCATTTCTTCCATCTTTTCAATAGACTCCTTCATATCTTTCATCTCTTTAGGGATCTCTAGGACTTTCCTTTTAATGCCACTTCAGGTTCTTGACCCTGGGCCCGAGCTGCCTGCCTTGTCATCAATGGTAATTGTTGTATTTTCCAACAAGCTTCTTTCTAGGTAAGCATATAACACTTTCAAGTTCTAAATAGAAACTTGAAGCCCTACATTACTGTGTTTGAGAATGATATTTATCATGTGCCCGTTGTGGCTGATTTAATTTTTCATATCTTGTATCTTTTCTTCCACAAGAGCGTTGACTCTAGCAGTGATATCCTCATCGCTATTGTTTTTTTTTACCTTAATTATCAGGTCCTCCATATCATCAAGCTTGGACTTGATTGGCTCCATAGCTTCCCACATCTTAGTCAGGTGTTGCTTCATTGTCTTCATCTCCTTACTTAGCCAGTTCTCCATACTTGCCCCATGGTCCTCTTTGCTTTTAGGAATTCTATCATTGATATCAAATCCTACCATTTCAAGATCCACTATTTGTTCTTCTTCTTCTTCCTATTTTCAACCTTCAAAATCAGCTACTCAATTTGGTCCTCATCACCCTCATCATCATTCTTTTTATCCTCCTTTTCATCACCCTCTTTTTCTTCTCCTTCTATTTCCATCTCTTGGTTCCCAACATCATTACCCCTATTCTCATCATCATCTTTCATAGGCATTTCCTCCTCATTAGTCTAAGAATCCTCCTTACTCAGTTGTTCATCTTTATCCCTAACCAGATTCTCATCATTTTTCTCTCAAGTTTCCTCTTTGATCACAAGCGTTTCCTCCTTTTACTCAATCTAAGTCTCATCAACATTACCCTGACAATCTAGAGTTTGGTCATTAATCTCCTCATGCCTTTCTAGATACACCTTCTTTTTCATTCTTTCCCTTTTCTTCAAACTCTGTATTTTGTTTTCTAGCTTAGCTTACCTAGCATTCCCTTTAACCCTTTTGGGGATAGGCTCCAGGATATGATTTTGAGTATATTATGAGATTAACAGAATAAGCCCCACATGGAGCACTAGGTTACTCAATTTTTTCCTATGCTCTATCACACTATTATGCAGTGAACTCAGAAGATAAAAAGGCAACAAAACCTTTTTATTGTGCCTAAAGTGATTAGCCCAAACAAAGTGGAGGTTATAAATTTTGGAGTATCGACCGCCCAATGTGAAATACTTGGTATATGACAACTTATTTATAACCAACCTCACCCACTCTCTAAAGCATCTGAAATGCTTGGATGATGTTATTAGGAGATTTGATGCCTTCCTTGAAGGTAAGATTTCAGTGTGTATGGAGGCTGATGTTCAAGAAAGGAAATATAAGAGTGTTTTGAGTTATTTTGATACTATACAGCCTGGTATGGATTCATCTTGTGGATCCAGTTGTAGAATTTTTTGATGGCTTGAATTTATAAAGCATTGCAGTTGGTTTGAGGTGTTTTTATCAAGTTTGTTAAGAGTTATCGATTTTACATTCTTGATGTCTGAGAAAACAAGGTTTACTGGGTCAGTCACAAAGATGTGATCCTAACTTGAGATTTATCCATTGGATCTACTCAGCCACTTGGAAAATACAAGTTAGGATCATGGTCTTTAAGAATACTAAGGATCAAGCATTCAAAGTTAGCCCTTCTATTTTCATGGCAAAGCCCTAGGCTAATTATCCCTATGTAATTAGCCTGGTCTATTAGTACAGTCACATGGATGTGCAATATATGAGAGGGGGGATTGAACCAAAGGTGTTTCTAGACTAATTTGGGGTAGGAGAATCCATCCAAGGCTCTGAATTCAGTCCATGAACCCATCTTCTAACACTTAATTAACAGACCAATCTTAAACTAGCTAATTAGGCCTGTGTTCTTTGTGAGAGTTTATGGGTGCAGGAGTGGAGTGAGGTGCTGAGGCATTAGGGAGTCTAAAAAGTCCATAAATGGTATCTAGAAACCTAATCAGTTCATTCATATCCTTCCTTAGTTGAAATTTAAGTCCAAAAAAACCTCTGGTTAGGGCTACAAGGAATCCTAGACCATTTGGGGTTCGGTTACTCTTGAGTCTACAAGACAAAATCCATTGATGGGTTCCTAACCCTTGGGGTCTATTAAGAGTCTCCAATCACTTAGGATGAAGTTTGGAATCCTCTGATGAAGTTTTATACTTTGATGTGTGGTTTAGGGAAAGAGTCCCTAAAAGAGAAATTGTTTGGTTTCATAGATTGATTTGAAGAACCAAAATGGAATAGGGGAAGCCAATTGACCCCTTGGACAATTTAGGAGACATCCAAAGAGGACTTTTGTAGAGTGAGATTGATCAAGTTTGAATTTTGAAGGAGTGATAAAGAGTTGGGGCCCATTAAGGTCTTCTTGTAGTGCTCTCTGCATCAGGTGGTATCAGAGCCTGCTAAGATCTTGGAAGGAACAAAGAATGGAGGGAAAAATAAAAGACTCTTAAGGAGAGGAAGTACCTACTAGATTCACAAATTTGGAATTGGCTAAAATTATAAGGGAGAAAGTGAACCACCTCACATTAGGTGCTTAGTAATTGTGCCCAAAGCATCTCTTAGGAATAATTTATTCAATCTAAGGATCACTTTTCCCACCATGAGGTGCATTTATTTTGTTGACCCAGGGATGTATACTTGAAATGGTACAACACTGTATGTGTAATAAGTTCCTTAAGGAGCCATTCTATGTATGCTGCAGGAAAGTAAAATACATGAAAGGAATCTATACTAGGGCTGTAGGAAGGGAAACACACTTAGTCCTTACTAAAAATGAATGCTACAACTTGAAAACTCTACTTAAATCTATTCTTTCAACCTAGAGCATTCACTATAGCTATCCTTGCAGGTGTTGCAGGAACTTTCACAAAGTACAATGTTGCAGGAAGAAACTGTAATCTTATATCTAGAATACTGGGAATGTAGAAAGTAAATCTATTCTAATTCTAATCTAGTCCACCTACCAAGTGGGCCCCCTTGATTGGCTTTTTCTAATCTATGAACATAGAATATGAACCAAGAGTTATTTCATTATCTTTCAAAACTGATTACATGAGAATAAGACATGAAAACTAAAAATGAACTTGTTGTGCAAGATATAATCAGAACATTGTATTCCCTTCAAAAATTTGAACTTAAAAACAAACATTCTCCTCCCTATAAATAGAGGATTGACTTCTTTATTCCAAAATAGAAAAGGAACTAACTAACTAAAACCATGCCAAAGAAACAGAACAGGAAGTGCAATAGCCCATAACATGCACAATGAAGTCTTGGTGATCAAGTCAACATGTTGGTAATATGGAGGGAATATAGTAGAGCTACATTTATGCCTCTCTAAAACAGTGGCTCCTAATTTGCAACAGCCGTGTCTTCTGATACCATGATGGCTTATCCACTTGAAGCTAGTCTTTACGTCCTCCTTCAATGCTGTCAACCACTCCCAACGACTCCTACTTCCTGGCAAGATTAGTTAATATGCAAAAGATATTCATGCAAGCAGCTTATCAAATTAATCCAGATGTTAGAGCACACATTCTAATTATTATATGAAATACTGCAACATATATATAATATTGGTGTAATATGACATATCTAATCCACCCATGGCTTAATGGTTCTTTCTATACTGAACAAAATTTCAACTGACTAAAAGTTCACAAATATTCTGATAATACTTGAAAATAGAGTGCAAGGATTAATATAATAAAGACAGTAAAATAGGCTCATCATTTTCCCCTTGGCAAGCTGAATGCTTGTCCTCAAGCATTATATCTTCTGGCAATTGCTCTAAAATCTCCAACCTTTGTTCTTGCTCTCCTTTGGCTTTTAAAGGTGTAATAGAACCCTCTTGTTCTATCCCAAACACCCACTTTGTGATGTTCTTGAAGTCGGTCCAGCCTGTTAGTGTTGATGTCATACAAGGGCTAGAGGAGCATCGGTGGCTGCATGGTGAGTGGACACCAGAGTTCTTGTCTAGTTTTCCTTCCCAGCTGTATGTATTTTGGCACTCTTTGGATAGCTTCTTGGAGGTTGATAGGACTGTGTGGTTCTAATCTCTTCAATATCTTGGATAACCTACCCCATCTACATCTGGCTCTGGCTAGGGATCTCTAAAATAAAAAGTAAGATAAACCATCATACTCTATATAAACCTCTATTCTAATCCCAAAAATTTTGTCCCTTGTTTCTTCCTTAATTTTTCCATAAGTCAAATTGAGCCAATCTCAGAAGAGTGTAGCTGGCTTGCTGCTCTCTTCTCTTAATGGTAATGGATCTGTTTTCTCTTATTCCCTATAATTTTCCAACTGTCTATCATAGTTGGCTTCATTATGCATCTAGGACATCAATTCCCTTAGGTGGATATCCCCTATGTAGAGTAGAGGATTCCACTCAATATCAGATGGGATAATGAAGTTATGCATGTATAGTTCACAAAGTAAATTTTGTTGCCATGAGGGAAGAGTCTGATAAAGACCATGAAATTCTTGGGCTGACTTGAACTCAGAATCAATATCTTTGATGGTCATCATTAGATGGAACAAGAGGAATTTTTCCTTCAAATAGATGGTATAGACCCTAGGAGGTGGCCTACACACAATGATCTGATCAGCCAATTTGAGGGCATGATCCATTTTCTATTTTTGTTTTGCCAGTTGTTCTTTCAATTCTGCAATTTCTTCCTCTTTCTCTATTATAAACTTTTTTAGTTTCTTCTTTTCTTCTCTCCATAGAGTTGTTAACACATATTTTTTATACAATCCAAAGAGAAGTGTTTCCAATGTGGTCGGGTCACAATCTTCTACCTGATTTCTTTGCCTCCTTTGTTCCTTCCAAGACTGCTCTAAGAAACCTACTAACAAAGTTCTTTTGTAGGGAACTAATTTAGTTTCTGCATAGGCTGACTGATGGATTACCAAGGCATCCTCCTCGTTTATGACTAGAATATCCTGATGGATTTACTAGGAACTATTTTGAAAAACACCAGATTCAGCTTCATAAGTTTATGTGGAGTGCGAAGGAAAGTATGGAACTGCAGACTGATTTGGGGAGTCATCTAGAATTATTTGCACATTGGGTTGTTCATCAAATTGTAAAGGAGAAGTGGGTTGGCTTATGGAGGATTCCCTAGGGATTTATCCTCTCATTCTAGGACTCCTTTGCATAGGGGTTTCCACAATTTCTATAGCCTTTTCTTTAGTAGTTTTCTTTGGCTTCTCTGCTATAGGAGTAGCTACTGTAGGAACCAGCTTCCTTTTCTTCCCCTTTGAAGAAGTAGGGATTTGTGGTTTGGCTGTAGGAACTGGAGGTTCTTCCTCTAATTTATGTTTTCCTTTGGTTCAAAAAGAAGTAGGTACATTTCTCTCATAAGCAGGTAAGGGCACATTTCCTTGAAGATTTATGGTTTATGTCCCTTGGGTATCTTTTTCAATGGCTGGGTCAGTTGGTATTACATTATCATGACCAATTTTCTCATTAGGGTTAACCTATGGTTGTAGGGTTTTGCAATGGAAAAACTCTAACCATGCCATGGGAGAGGCATCCCTAAGAGATATTTCTATTAATAGTTTAATTAGGGCATGGTGGGTAACATAATTTCCATTCCCTTTTTGGGTCTCTTCAGCACTAATGCATAGCATGTTATATAAAAAATTTGGAACATTTACTGCTAGATTATGCCTCACATAACTCAGTAATTTGAAATGATGTGCATGTAAATTGGAAAATCTCCCTTCACATGTGAAATACCTGATAAAATTCATGGCCAACTCATTATATGATGGAGGGATAGACATTCTCTTGCAACCATGTTTGGTAATCTCCAAAGGAGGATCACCTGGTAGGGTGAACTAAGCCCTTGTTGATCTAGAATCATGAACATTAGGGTAATGTTCTCCAACCATTGGTAATCTAGTATCTTCTAAAATCTGCTCCTCTGTCACAACCACTATTAATCCCCACACAGTTTCTTGACCTTCTTCAAATGTACTCATAAATTCCACTGTTGAGTCCTCATCAAATTCTGTTAACATTAGGAAATACCCTAACTAGCCGCATGCATTGAATCTTTTGACTGCTTCAACATTTGAGAGTAAAACACCATGTGCTACCAGCTCATGTCTCTGTAATTGGCCTCCCATCTATGCTTTTCTAATTTCAATCTATCTTCTCAGCAGTAGGTAGATGTCTTATTCCTTATTTGAATTTCAGACTACCCATTTTTTAACAAAGGACTATGAGCTTTCTCCTAAATTTCTCTATTCTTCTTGGCATGAACAATGGTGATGAATTGAAATAGGAGAGATTATAATATTTACTGTGGGTTTTCACTTAACTTAATTATAAGTCACATCAATTCTGACAATCATGGAGAATTTGGGAATAAAAGTACAATAGTTGTGCGATATAACACTTAGAACTTTAATGAGACAAGGCTAAGTATAGATTTGAGGTGACATAAAATCTTTCAGGTGTAAATAGAAATGATAGTTTGGAATTAATACACTTCCCTCCCCCCTACTTAACATTGACAAGTGTCCGCACTTGGTAGACATGGCACAAGGGAAGGAACTGGCGTAATGCCGTAATGATATATGTATTACAGTACTAGATACAATTATCAAAATCTATGCACTAAAAATGGAAATTTTTTGAAAATCATGTACCTGTCATTTGATCTTTGCACATGCTAAAAAAGGGGGTGAGAGTGGTACAAAAGTGGTGGTGGCTTACGTCAGCATACCCGACTACTTATTGAACTCTTTTAAATGAAAAATGATGATGACATGGAAGGTGGGTGGGTGGTAGATTAAAGAAATGAGATGAGTTGGAAAGAAGAAATAGAAAGTGAATGGAGGAATGTACTTCATGTAAACATGAAGCATTTATTATGGACATGCTTGATGTATTTTTACTAAAGAGCTACAGGAAGAAGGTTCACACCCTCTGCTGCAGGAAGTGTTACCTGTTTCTTGTTTAATTTTTGTTGTTTGAATTGCTGGAAGAAGTCTTGTTTTGTTTGGGGTTGGTGATACAAATTTAACTGATGTCCATTGACTAGAAGCTTGAAGTGTACCAGATCAATTATGGTCAACTAGATGGCTCCATTGGTGAAAACATGGCTTATTTCATATGGCCCCAGCCATCTTGTCTGCAACTTGCCTGGTATTTCTTTGAACCTTGAATCATACAGTAAGGCCCAGTCTCCAACTTGAAATTGTTTGCTCTTGATATGCGAGTCATGCCATTTCTTTCTTTGTTTCTGGACTAGTTCAGTTCTCTCTAGTATAGATTTACACATTTCATCTAGGGAATTGAGATGCAGTAATCATTCCTTCTGTACTGTAGGAAGATCGATATTTAACTGCAGTGATGTCCTCAGTGTTTTGTGTTCAAATTCAACTGGTAGAACGGTTATTTTCCATACAATAGTTTAAATGGAGTGAATCATGTAGTGGTATTCCAAGTTGTTCTATACACCTAGATGACTTCTGATAGTTGGCTGCTCTGGTCCCAGTGATGCAAATGAGCTATCTTTGTTAAGATGGCTTCTATTTCCTGATTTGTAACTTCAGCCTTTCCATTGGCTTGAGGGTGATAAGGGTTGGACTTCCTATGTCTGATATTGTATTCTTTCATGAGCTCTATTATTAAATTGGAAGCGAATTGGGCACCTTTGTCAGTTACAAGTTCTCTCGGTACCCCATATCTTGTGAAAATCTCATCATACAAAAACTTTGCAACTTTATGGTCTCAGGCATGTTTCATAGCTTTTACTTTGACCCATTTGGTCAAATAATTAGTGCACACCAGGATGTAAGACTTCCCATTGGATGGACGGTCTATTGGACCAATGAAGTCCATACCCCATTTGTCAAATGGAGTGACCACCACTTGTGGATTTAATGGCATTTCATCAGACTTAGTAGGTCGGCCCATTCTTTGACATTTGTCACATTTTCTTGGATAGCTGGCTGCATCCTTGTGAAGTGTAGGCCAATAATATCTGGTTGTTAAAATATTTTGGGCTTTTCTTTTTGCTGCAAAGTGTCCCCCACACTATTCATCGTGACAGGCATGGAGAATGTCATATGTCTCATCTTCTCTCACTTATATGTGCATTACTTGATCAGGTCTAGTGTAAAACAACATGTTATCAATCCAAGAGAAATTAAAACTTTTTCCAACCAGAAGTCTTCTTTCTTTGTAAGAAAAATGTGTTGGAACTTTGTTAGATGCAAGGTAATTAGCTATGTTAGCATACCACAAACATTGGATAGCAATATGAAAAAAATGCTCATCTAGAAATGCATCATCTATCAGAGTAGTATCTTGTTCTATATGGTGAATTCTTGACAGATAATCAGCTACTACATTTGCCTTGCCAGGCTTGTCAACTATAGTAATGTCAAATTCCTGCAAAAGAAGAAGCCATCTTGCTAACCTGCCTGTGATAGTAGGCTTTTTCATGAGATATTTTATTACTGCATGGTCAGTATGAACAAAAATAGGATAGCTAGTTATGTAATGATGGAATTTATTCAAGGAATATACTATTGCTAGTAATTATTTCTCTATCATTATGTAGTTTAACTCTAGTCCATGGAGGCTTTTGCTAATGTAGTAAATTGCATTTTCTAGGTTACTAGACTTTTGTCCTAGGACAACACCTATTGTGTAGTTTGAAGCATCTGTATGAATGTGAAATGGCAAAGTCCAATTAGGACTCCTAAGTATGGGTGCAGTGGTTAACAGTTTCTTAAGCTGCAGGAAGGATTCATCATATTATTTTGTCTAGTTAAATTCAGCCTCTTTAGTAAGCAAAGTATGCAGAGGACTAGCTATTTAACTAAAATTTTGGATAAACCTTCTATAGTAGCCAGCATATCCTAGGAAAGACCTAACATCTTTCTACTTTATAAGAATAGGTAATGTGAGAATTACCTCTATTTTTGTAGGATCTACCTGGATTCTAGCTTCAGATATAAAATGTCCCAACACTATGCCTTCTTGCATCATCATAAAAGAATTGTCACTATTGAGAGACAAATTGTGTTGCTGAAATCTAATTAGCACTCTTTCCAAATTCTACATGGCTTCCTCAAAGGTGACTCCAAATGTAGTAAATTCATCCATATATATCTCCATACAATCATGTGATATATCAGCAAAAATGTTGATTACAGCTCTCTGGAAAGTAGCTGGTGCATTGCATAGGCCAAATGGTAATACAAAATAGGCATATGTACCCCAGGGGCATGTGAATGTAGTCTTCTCCTGATCTTCTAGAGAAATGTTGATCTGGTTGTAACCACTATATCCATCCAGAAAGGAGAAATATTTCTTACCAACCAGAGTGTCCAAGACTTGATCAATAAAGGGTAAAGAAAAATGATCCTTCTTTGTGGCATTATTCAACTCTCTGTAATCCACACATATTTTCCATTTTCCCCCTTTCTTAGGTACAATGACTAATGGTGATACCCACTTGCTATCAGATATTGGATAGATGAAACCAACATCTAGTAATTTTTGTAATTCACTTTTGACTATCTCTCTCAATGCTGGATTTATCCTTCTTTGAGGCTGGCATAGTGGTAAGCTGCCATCATTAATGTATATGCTATCTATACATATCTTGGGGTTCAGTCCTAGCATGTCTCCATAATTCCAAGCAAAGGATTTCTCATGCTTACACAAGCATTTAGTTAACAGTTCCATTTTTTGAGGTGGCAACTTGTTGTTTACATGGAGATTATGACCAGGGGAAATTTCTACAGCAGTTTTTAGCTCTACCATTGACATCTTAGGTACTGGGTTTGTAGCTATTTCACATGGTAACAATTGGCTAATTATTTCAGGTCTTGCTGGAAAGACATAGTCTTCATAGGTACATAGTTGTAGAATAACACTTTCAGAAACATCTTTTACTACTATACACTCATTGGTAAGAATACTCTGTATTACATCATCTTCCTCTTGAATTTTAAGAAAAGACTGTCTATGCATCATCATAAGCTGAGTAACAAAATTGACCTCTTCTTCCTCATCTCCTAGTTCTGGCCAAATGGGATCCTTCAAATCTGGCTGAGGCTGGGCAGGAGGATAGAGTGCTATTTTATTTATTGCCTGACCATTTGAAATTTTCATACTCCTTGATCTAAAATTTATTTTTGCGTCAATGGTGGTTAACCAAGGTTTCCCCAGGATGACTGGATAGCCAGCAAGGTTTACTTTTGGTGATAAGATGAGAAAATCAGCATGGTATTCCCATGAGTCTAGGGTAACTACCACATCTTCTACAAGACCATCTGGAGTGACTGTTGAACTATCAGCAAGTTGCAATATTGTTGGTGTTGTTCTTAAGCCTTATATACTTAGTTTGTGCATTGTATCTTTGGTCATCACATTAATGGCTGCCCCCAAATCCACTTTAGCATTTTTAACAGATTGTCCATTAATTATCAAGTCAACTACTAGACTTCCAGGGTCTGAATAATTGGGTATAACTACCTTCCCCAACATGATATCCGCAAGTTTCCCTATGACATGAACTATTTGAGGGTCTTTCTTCTTCCTCCCAGGATTTTTAACGCATGCATCCTTAATTTCTTTCCCATAGATAGGAATGTCTTTGATAGCTTGAAACAAAGGTATTTGGATATGCATATTTTTTAGCTGCTCAAGAATATCAAAAGGAATTTCCTCTTGGGATATAGGTTTTTCTATTGTGAGCCTTTGTGGAAAAGGAGGTTCAACTAAGGTTTCATCATCAGTTTTGCTGGATTTTTGAGTTGATTGGGTGGTTTTTTGCAATATAGCCTCTAGAAGAAGTGCTAATGTTGCATGAGTGTCTGCAACTTTTGTGATGATAAGATGTTTGGGTGCAATCAGTGTAGTACTTGACCTTAGATGTATGTCAGATATCTCTAGAGCATAAGCAGGATACTGATGTGTATTAGTAGTATACATTGGCTACTGTTGTTGCTTTCTATTTGGATTTGGTTGTGGCTGAGCAGGAAATTGTGTTTGCTTTGGATTTGGGCTAGTGGCTGCAGGAGGCGGCATTATTGCAGGAGGTGGCACTGGTGGCGGTAATTATGGAAAAGAAGGATTTTGGTTAGGCCACTATGGAGTTCCCCTCCATTGATTATTTTTCTGCCAATTCCCTTGTGGTGGTTGCCATTGGTTTTGCTGGTTAGGCCACTGGTTATTCTAGGTTGGCTGAGAGTACTGAGGAATATTCTGATAACTTTGGTTTTTCCATTGACTATTGTATGGATTTGAATTTTGTAATGGGTCCTGAGGCATACCTTGTTGTGGTGCCCATGGCCAGCATTGAGCAACAAAGAACACTTTCTCATTGTCTCCTTCTATCTTCATGTAATCAGTAGGCAAATGTTGATTTTCCAGATTCGCCACCAGCTTGCACTTGCAGTCTTTCTTTTGTTTCTGGCGATGAGGGAAATATTCAGCCAACTGCAATTCAGTGTCTACATGTTTCTTCTTGGCAGTCATGGTGTCAAGATGTGTGGAAACATCATTAATGATGTCTTTCTTGAAATCTTCTAGCAAGTTAGATATCTCCAACTTAGAAATGCCTGAACTGCTCCCTTTAATTGTTGTAGACTGATATCCTCTTCTTTTCTTCCCAGTTGATCTGGAGTAGTTGAGATAGATTTTCTTGAGATCATCCCAAGAAGATTGGGATATGTTCCCACTAGCCATGAGGTCTAATTCTCTAGACAGTTGTCATTCACTCCTCTCAAGAAGACTAGTTTCTATGAATCCTCCGCTAGAGCATGTTGGGGATTCTTCTGCATAGTGTATAAAAAACATGAAACATAGTCCTCCAAAGTTTCATCCTCCTTCTACGACATTCTAAAAATTTCATCTCCCCTTGGGTCACTCCCCTTGCAATATTCTATGTATTTATCTAGAAACAGGGTCTGCATCTCATCCCATGTGCCTGCTGCATTTGCTCCTAATCCCATGAACCATCATAAGGCGGACTCTTTCAGTGTTGCTAGAAACAACTTGAGTTTGTGGACATTAGTGTTATAGTAAAAGAAATGATAGAGGATTTTGAACTCAAAAAAAAAGGTGTCAAGATCTTCAGTTATCAGCCCATAAAATTTTGGAAGTGCAGCTGAGGGTATATTCTTGAGGTTAGCATTATTTATAAAGCTTGGTAGAGGAAATGGAAAAGTAGGGTGTGCCATTACTAGAGGTATCAGGGGTGGTACTTGTTGTTGGAAAGGAATATTAACCACAAGATTGTTATTAGTAGGTGCATTTGGGTTAGAATTATCAAGAAAGCTGGCCAAGATTTTAGTAAAAGGTCAGAGACCACTTATATCAAAAGACCCTTCTCCAGCGGTAGATGTTCTAGGAAACTCAAGACTTGCGTCAACAAAAGGCAACTCAACTTCTTCAGCTTGGTCATTCAAATTTGTAGGTTCTCCTAAAAGAAATCTACCATATTCATCTCTTCTTCTTCCCCTTCGATGCATGCAAATGAATTCTTCACACTGGTGAAGCAAATTTAGGACCACAAACCATTAAAGTAACTAAAAGTCTCAGAAGGTTTCTTGGCTTTACACCATCCCCGACAATGGCGCCAAAAATGAATTGCCTCACAATAGGTGCTTAGTAATCATGCCCAAAGCCTCTCTTAGGAATAATTTATTCAATCTAAGGATCACTTCTCCCACCATGAGGTGCATTTATTTTGTCAACCTAGGGACGTATACTTGAAATGGTACAGCATAGTATGTGCACTAAGTTCCTTAAGGAACCATTCTACCTATGCTGTAGGAAAGTAAAATACATGAAAGGACTCTATACTAGGGTTGTAGGAAGGGAAACACACTTAGTCCTTACTAAAAATGAATGCTACAACTTTCAAACTCTACTTAAATATATTCTTTCAACCTAGAGCATTCACTATAGCTATCCTTGCAGATGCTGCAGGAACTTTCACAAAGTACAATGCTGCAGGAAGAAATTGTAATCTTATATCTAGAATACTAGAAATGTAGAAAGTAAATCTATTCTACTTCTACTCTAATCTACCTACCAAGTGGGCCCCCTTGGTTGGCTTTTTCTCATCTATGAACATAGAATATGAACCAAGAGTTATTTCATTATCTTTCAAAACTGATTACATGAGAGTAATATATGAAAACTAAAAATGAACTTGTTGTGCAAGATATAATTAGAACATTGTATTCCCTTCAAAAATCTGAACTTAAAAACAAACAGTCTCCTCCCTATAATCAGAGGATTGACTTCTTTATTCCAAAATAGAAAAGGAACTAACTAACTAAAACCATGCCAAAGAAAGAGAACAGGAAGTGCAATGGCCCACGATGTGCACAATGAAGTCTGGGCGATCAAATCAACATGCTGGTAATATGGAGGGAATATAGAAGAGGTACATTTATGCCTCTCTAAAATAGTGGCTCCTGATTTGTGGTAGCCATGTCTTCTGATACCATGATGGCTTATCCGCTTGAAGCTAGTCTTTACATCCTCCTTCAATGCTGTCAACCACTCCCAGTGACTCCTACTACCTAGCAAGATTAGTTAATATGCAAAAGATATTCATGCAAGAAGCTTATCAAATTAATCTAGATGTTAGAGCACACATTCTGATTATTATATGAAATACTGCAACATATATATAATATTGGCATAATATGACATATCTATTCCACCCATGGCTTAATGGTTCTTTCTATACTTAACAAAAGTTCAACTGACTAAAAGTTCACAACTGTTATGATAATACTTGAAAATAGAGTGTGGGGATTAATATAATAAAGATAGTAAAATAGGCTCATTAGCAAGTAGCCAAGAACAAGAGAATGGAAGAGGAGATAAAAAAAGTTGAAAGACCTGCAAACAGAGAGGGAAGAAGAAGAAGAATGAGAAGATACAGAGAAGGATGAATTGAAGAACATGCCTATAGATGAAGTAAAAATCCTTGAAGTTCTTGAGAGAATTGGGAGAAGAGACCATAATTCAGATATGCCCATGTTTTTTGGAAAATTGGATCCTAAAGAATGCATGGATTGGGTGGAAGGTATAGAGAACTATTTTGAATATGACAACATCTCTAAGAATTAGAAGGTTCAAGTTGCAAAATCTAGAATGAAAGGACTTGCCCTAAGTTGGTGGAACTTTCTGCAAAATGAAAGAATAGATGATGGAATGAACCCTATCTCAACATGGAAAAAGATGTTAGTGGAAGTCAAGAAATAGTTTGTACAAGAAGATTACGAGATCACCCTCCATAAGAAGTTGTAAAATCTAAGGCAGAAAGACCTTGATGTGAGTGGGTACAATGAGGAATTTCACAAAATGACCTTGAAGGCTAGAGTTCCTAAAATTGAGAAGCACAAGCTTGCAGCAAGGTACATCAATGGACTAAAATACAATATTCAAGATGAAATGAGCTTATTCAACCCTGAATCAATACACAAATGTTTCCAAATAGCACTAAAAATTGAAGAGAAGTAGAAGAGGAGGGGAGAACAAAATAATAGAGGAAGAGGGAATAACTTCAGGGGTAGAGGTAGATTCAATGGTAGAGGACCATTTCAGAGAAGTCAAGGGGAGTCTAGTAACCATGAGTCAGAAGGAGAGAATAATAACATAAATAATTTCAGAGGTAGGAAATCAAACAATAGAGGAAGATTTGGTGGAAGATGACCTAGTGTCTTTACAGGGAAGTGTTTCACTTGTAATTAAGTTGGACACCAATCTTTCAGATGTCCTGAAAAGAGTGGCACCAGTAGACAAGGAAGGGATATAAGAGTACAACTTACCCAAGAAGATGATAATCAAAGTGTTTCCTCTAATCATTCTACAACTTCAAGACTTGCAAACCCAGAGCAAGGAGAATGTCTCATAATGAAAAGGACACTCCTAAGAGTACCTACTACTACAGAACCACCTTAGAGGAAGTCCTTATTTAGAAAAAGCTATAAGGTGAACAATAAGGTATGCAAATTTATATTTGATTTTGGCTCTACAGATAATATTGCATCTAGGGAGTTAGTCACTAAGCTTAAGTTATATGTTATTCCTCATCCCTTCCCTTATAAGGCTTCTTGGTTGACAAAAGAAAAATAAACCATCATCAATGAACAAGTTTGGGTAGATTTCAAGATAGGGGAGTATATAGAAAGGGTTCTATGCGATATCACAGAGATGGATATATGTCATTTATTATTAGGGAGTCCTTGGAAATATGATGTCAATGCTAAGCATGATGGAAAGACCAATGTCTACACAATAGTTAAGGATGGTGTTGAGTATGTAATGAACCCACTCCCTAACTGTGAAAAAGAAAAACATGTTGCTGGCAGTATCATGCATATAGGACAAAAAGAGTTCATGAAAGCATTGAAGGAAAGGGATACACCTTGTTTTGCATTAGTAGTGAGGCCCAAGAAAACATTTGTAACATAACCAAAGGCTAAAGTCCCTACTAGTGATGTAGACCCCATGGAGGTCAAAGCATTGTTAGACCAATATAAGGGAATACTAGATGAAGGTACACTAGAGTCTTTGCCACCTAAAATAGAAACAAGTCACTATATAGACTTCATACCAGGGGACACTCTCCCAAACAAGGCAACATATAAGATGACCCTTGAACAAAACCAAGAGATAGCAAGACAAATTGAGGAATTGTTGTCAAAAGGCCTCATTAGGAAGAGTGTGAGTCCTTGTGCTGTCCCAGTAGTCCTAGCACCCAAGAAAGAAGGCAGATGGAGGTTATGTATGGATTCTAGAGAAATCAATAGGATAACCATCAGATATAGGTTTCCTATGCCTAGAATAGAGGATTTGATGGACTGTTTGGGGGGCTCAAGTTACTATTCCAAGATAGAACTCAAAAGTTGCTATCATTAGATAAGAATCATAGAGGGAGATGAATGGAAGACAACATTTAAGACTATAGAAGGATTCTATGAATGGCTTGTGATGCCTTTTGGCCTTTCCAATTCCCCAAGCACCTTTATGAGATTGATGAATGAAGTGTTGAAACCTTTTCTTAACAAATTTGTTGTTGTATACCATGATGATATGTTGATCTTTAGCAGGAGCAGGGAAGAACATCTCAAGCATTTGGACATGGTGATGAGAAAAATCCATGAGGAGAAGTTGAATATAAATATAGATAAGTGTGTGTTTCTTCAAGAAGAACTTGTGTTCTTCGGCTTTTTGATCTCCAAGAACACTCTCAAGATGGATCTTACCAAATTTGAATCCATCCTCAATTAGCCACCTCCTACTACTCCATCAAAGGTAAAGAGTTTTCATGGCTTATCTAGTTTATGTAGGAAATTCATCAAAAAATTTAGTGGCATTTGTGCTCCCATTATAAACACCATAAAAGGTGGAAGAAAATGCATATTTTCATGGACTAATGAAGCTAGTGAGTCCTTTGAGTTGTTGAAGAAAAAGATTGCAGAGAAGCCCATCCTAGTTCTACTAGACTTTCACAAAGTCTTTACAATATAATGTGATGCAAGTAACAAAGTCATTGGGGGAGTCTTGAGCCAAGAGGGGAAGCCAGTTTCTTTTTTTAGTGAGAAGATCAATGAAGCTAAACAAGAGTACTCTAATTATGACCTTGAAATGTATGCAATGGTTTAGTCACTGATAAGGAAAAATTATTTCCTTTATTTTGTATAATTTTAAATTCTCTGTTCTAGTTTCTGACAAAACATTTGAGAACCTAGCCAGTTAAAACTTGTGATAAAGTCCAGATAGAACTAATAAACCATGGGTAGATGTTTGTGACATATTTTGCTAATATTATACATATAGTGTAGTATTTCATATAACCATCAGAATATATGTTCTAATATCTGGATTTAATTTGATTAAGTTTGTTGCATGAATATTTCCACATCACAACTAACTTGACAGGAGAGAAAGCGGCTGGAGAGTGGTCGACAACATTCAAGGAAGACTGTTGAGGACTAGCTACGGTGGAGTGATCATCACAGCACCAGAAAACATGGCTTCTAAAATCGAGGAGCCATTATTCCAAGATGCGGGGATGTAGTGTTGCTATATTCCCTCTACACTTTATTATGTTGAACTAGTCTCCCAAGCTTTATTACCCACACCGTGGGCTGTTGCATTTCCATCTTCTTCTCTGGCATGTTTTCAGCAAGATAGTTTCTTTTCTATTTTGTAATAAGCGTTTGATCCTCTATATATAGGGATTAGATAGATAGTTTGAAGTTAGATAGGAAATTTAGAGAAAGAATTTTTTTGAAGAAAACTGTTATATCTTGCAGCAATCTATTTCAAGTTTCATGTATTGTTTTTATGTATGAGTTTTTGAAATACAATGAATTAATTCTTGGTTTACATTCTATGTTAATAGATTAGAAGAAACCAACCAAGGGGGCCCACTTGGGAGGTGGAATAGGTTAGAATAGAATAGATTTACTTCCAGCATTTCCAGTATTTTAGATAGAAGTTACAATTTCTTCCTGCAACACCGTACCTTGTGAATGTTCCTGCAGCACCTGCAAGAATAGTTATAATGGATGTTCTAGGTTGAAAGTATAGGTTTAAGTAGAGTTTTCAATTTCTAGCATTCATTTCAGTAAGGAGATAAATGTATTCTTTTCCTACAACACTAGTGTAGGTTTCTTTTATGCATTTTTACCTTCCTGTAGCATAAGAAGAATGACTCCTTAAGGAACCTAGTTCACATATCATGCCGACCATTTCAAGTATACATCCCTAGGTTGAAAAGTTAAATGCACCTCATAATAGGAGAAGTAGTCCTTAGATTGAATAAACCATTCCTAAGAAAGGCCTTGAGCATGATTATTGCACACCTATTGTGAGGCGGTTCATTTTTGGCACCGCTGCTAGGGATGGTGTCAAGCTAGGAACATTTTTTAGTCATTTTTCATTCCTAGTTAGTTTTTAGGTTTGTATCCCTAAAAGTTGCTTCATAAGGGTGAATAATTCAATTGCATGCATCGAAGAGAAAGGTGACAAGATGAATATGGTAGATTTCTCCCGGAGAGTCTGCTAATTTGAACGAGGAAGTTAAAAAAGTTGAGTTACCCTTTGAGGACGCAAGCCCTAACTTTTCTGCAGCATCTTCCTCCATAGCAAAACCACTTGATATAAGCGGCTTCTGACCTTTTGCAAAAATCTTGGCCAGATTTCTAGGTAATTTTGGCCCAAATCCACCTATTGTTAATAATCCAGTAGCTAATGCTCCTTTCTAGCAGCAACCCCATGATCAAATACCTCCAGTAATGGCACACCCTACTTTCCCATTTCCTCTCCCAAGCCTTATAAACAATGCTAATCTTAAAAATATACCCACAACTGCTCTTCCAAAGTTTTATGGTCTTATAATGGAGGATCTCGATACTTTCTTGTTTGAGTTTGACATACTCTATTGAAGCTTTGACTATAATACCAATGCCCATAAGCTCAAGTTGTTTCTTGCAACACTGAAAGAGTCAGCCTTATGATGGTTCATGGTCTTAGGAGCCAATGCAGCAGGTACCTGGGATGAGATACAGATGTTGTTTCTATAGAAATATAAAGATTATTGCAAAGACACTGACCCAAAAGGAAATTATATCTTTAGGATGTCTCAAAAGGAGGACAAAACATTGGAGGACTATGTTTCACATTTTTTGTACACAATGCAAAAGAATCCCCAGCATGTACTGGTAGAGGATTCACAAAAACTAGTCTTCTTGAGAGGGGTAAACGACAACTATCTGGAAGAACTAGAATTGATGGCTGGTGGAGACATATCCCAATCTTCTTGGGATGACCTCAAGAAAATCTATCTCAACTACTCAAGGTCAACTATGAAGAAAGGCAGAGGATATTGGCCCACAGTCACAAAAGGGATTGGTTCAGGCATTTCAAAGCTGGAGATATCTAATTTGCTCATGAATTTTAAGAAAGATATTATAAATGATGTAGCTACTCATCTTGACATAATGAGTGCCAAGAAGAAGCATGCAGAAGCTGAATCATAATTGGTTGTGTACTATCCACACTGCCGCAAATAAAAGAAAGACTACGGACGTAAGCTGGTAGCAAACCTAGAAAATCAACCTTTGCCAACTGACTACATGAAGATAGAAGAAGACAATGATCAAGTGTTCTTCATTGCTCAACATCGACCATGGGATTCATGATAAGGTATGCCACAAGATCCTCTATAATTTTCAAATTTTAACAATAATCAGTGGCAAAACCAAAATTATCAGAACACTTCTCGGTACTCTCAACCTCAGTGGCCAAACCAGTAGAATAACCAATGGCCTAACCAGCAAAATAACCAATGGAAAAACCCACAAAATAATCAGTGGCTAAATCAGGAAAATAACCAATGGAAAAATCAGCAAAATAACCAGTGGCCTAATCAGTAGAATCAATGGCAACCACCACAAGGAAATTGGTAGCAAACTTATTAATGGAGGGGGCCTCCACTGTGGCCTAACCAAAATTTTGGCTATCCGTAGTTACCACCTCCAGTGCAACCACCTGCAATAATGCCACCTCTTGTAGCAACTAATGCTAATCCAAAGCCAACCCAATTGCCTGCTCAACCATAGCCAAATCCAAACAACAAACAACAATAGTAAAAAATGTACACTACTGACACTCATCAGTGCCCTACTTATTCATTAAAGATAGTTGATATCCATTTGAGGTCCAGTACCAACCTGCCTACACCTGAATATCCTATTATCATGGAAGTTGCAGACACTCCTGCAACACTACTTCCAGAAGCCACACTGCCAAATACCAGCCAACCAACTGATATACCCAGCAGAACTTCTGTCCACACTTCAAATCCACCCTTTCCACATAGGATAAACAAAGAAAAACCTATACCCCAAGAGGAAGAAACATTTGATATTATTGAGCAGCTGAAAAATATGAACATTCAAATCCCTCTATTCTAAGCTATCAAAGATATACCTCTTTATGGAAAGGCTATTAAGGAAGCATGCCTTAAGAAGCTAGGAAAAAAGAAGAAAGACCTTCAAACAATACATTTTGTAGGGAAATTAGCAGATATCATGTTAGGAAAGGTGGTAATACCAAAGTATTCAGATCCTGGCAGTCTAGTAGTCGATTTGATAATAAATGGATAGACTATGAGAAATGCTCTAGTTGATTTGGGAGCAACAATAAATGTGATGACTAAAGATACAATGCATAGGCTAAGCATAGAAGGCTTAAGAATGATAGTGACAGTGTTACAACTTTCTGATAGTTCAACTGTTACTCCAGAGGGTCTCATAGAAGATGTGATAGTAACCTTAGATTCATGGGAGTATCCTGCTGATTTTCTTATCCTATCACCTAAAGTAAACTTTGCTAGCTATCCTGTAATCTTGGGAAAACCCTGGTTAGCCACCATTGATGCCAAAATTAATTGCAGATCAGGGAGTATGACAATTTCAAATGGTCAAGCCATAAGGAAGCTAACCCTATATCCTCTTGCCCAACCCCAACCAGAATTGGGAGAACCTATTTGGCCAGACTTAGGGGATGAGGAGGAAGGGCTGAATTCAGTAGCCCAGCTCATGATGTTGCATAGGAAATATTTTCTAAAGATGCAAGAGGAGGATGATGTGATACAGAGAATTCTTACAAATGAACGTATTGTGGCTAAAGATGTTTCAGAAAGTTCTATTTTATAGCTATGTACCTATGAGGACTATATGTCTCCAGCAACCCCTGAAATAATTGATCAATTACTTACAAGTGAAATAGCTAGAAGTCCAGTGCCCAAAGTGTTAATGGTAGAGCTAACAACAACAGTGGAACTTTCCTCTGGTCATAACCTACATGTAAACAACAAGTTGTCCCAATCACAGTTGGCATTGTTAACCAAGCTCCTTAGTCAGCATGAAAAAGCCTTTACATGGGATTATGGGGATATGGAGGAGCTAAACCCTAAACTCTGCACCCATAGAATCTACATCAGTGATGGAAGCTTGCCACTTCATTAACCACATAGGAGAATAAATCCTGCACTAAGAGAAATAGTTAAAACTGAGTTGCAGAAGTTGTTGGATGCTGGATCCATCTATCCAATCTCTAATAGAAAGTGGGTATCACCATTGGTCATTGTACCTAAGAAAGGAGGTAAGTGGCGGATATGTGTGGATTATAGGGAATTAAATAATGCCACAAAGAAGGACCACTTTCCTTTACCTTTTATTGACTAGGTCTTGGATAATTTGGCTAGAAAGAAATATTTTTCCTTTCTGGATGGATATAGTGGTTACAATCAGATAAGCATTACCCTTGAAGACCAGGAAAAGAACATGTTCACATGCCCTTGGGGCACATATGCCTATTCAATATTACCATTTGGATTATGTAATGCACTTGCTACATTTTAGAGAGCTATGATCAACATCTTTGTTGATATATCACATGATTGCATGGAAATCTATATGGATGACTTCACTACAGTTGGTGTCACATTTGAGGAAGCTTTGAAGAAATTGGAGAAAGTACTAATCAGATGCGAGGAACATAACCTATCTCTCAATAGTGAAAAGTGCTTTCTGATGATGCAGGAAGGAGTGGTGTTGGGATATTTTATCTCCGAAGCTAGAATCCAAGTAGACCCTATGAAGATAGAGGTAATTCTCACACTCCCTATTCCTACTAAGAAAAAAGATGTCAGATCTTTCCTAGGTCACGCTGGCTATTATAGGAGGTTTATCCAGAACTTTAGTCAAATAGATAGTCCTCTGTACAACTTACTTACCAAAGAAGCTAAATTTGCTTGGACAAAAGAATGTGATGAATCCTTCCTGTAGCTCAATTCACTTTTGACAACTGCACCAATACTTAGGGATCCTAACTAGACTTTGCCATTTCACATACATACAGATGCTTCAGACTATGTTGTAGGTGTTGTCTTAGGAAAAAAGTCTAAAAACCTTGAAAATGCAATCTATTATATCAGTAAGAGTCTACATGGACCAAAGTTAAACTATATAGTGACTGAAAAAGAATTTCTAGTAGTAGTTAATACTCTGAACAAATTCTACCATTATGTAACTGGTTATCCTATCTTTGTTCATACTGACCATGCAATAATTAAGTATCTCATGAACAAACCTGCCATCACAGGCAGGTTAGCAAGATGGCTTCTTCTTTTGCAAGAATTTGATATAACAATCATTGACAAGCCAGGGAAAGCAAACGTGGTAGCTGATAATCTATCCA
>MU226746.1:1804119-1822016 GCA_018584345.1 Thuja plicata | reverse complement strand
AATGTCAAAGAATGGGCCGACCAACAAGATCAGATGAAATGCCCTTAAACCCATAGGTGGTGGTAACACCATTTGATAAATGGGGCATGGACTTTATTGGTCCAATAGACCCTCCATCCAATGGGAATTCATACATTCTAGTGTGCATAGATTACCTGACCAAATGGGTCAAAGTCAGAGCAATGAAGCATGCCAGGGATAATAAAGTTGTTGAATTTCTGTATGAAGAAATTTTTACTAGATATGGCGTACCAAGAGAACTTGTTATTGATCAAGGTACTCAATTCACTTCCAATCTGATAACAAAGCTCATGAAGGAATATAATATCAGACATCAGAAGTCAAGCCCCTATCACCCTCAAGCCAATGTATAAGAAGAAGTAACAAATTGGGAAATAGAAACAATCTTAACAAAGACAGTTCATTTGCATTACTGAGATTGGAGTAGTAGACTATCAGAAGCCATTTGGACATATAGAACAACATGGAAGACCACCACAGGGTTCACTCTGTTCAAAATATTATATGGTAAAACAACAATGCTACCGATTGAATTTGAACACAAAACATTAAGAACAACACTGGAGTTAAATATTGATCTTCCTATAGCACAGAGAGAATGCTTGCTGCATCTCAATTCTTTGGATGAAATACGCAAGCCTTCCCTATAGTGCACAAAAATTGTCCAAAAATAAAGAAAACAATGGCGTGACTCCCATATTAAGAGTAAGCAGTTCCAAGTTGGAGATTGGGCATTGTTATATGATTCCATATTCCAAGAGATACCAGGCAAGCTACAGACATGATGGCTGGGTCCATATGAAATAAGCCATGTATTTACAAATGGAGTAGTCTAGTTGACCAAAATTGACCCTATACACTTCAAGCTACTAGTCAATGGACATAGGCTAAAGTTTTATCACCAACCACAGATGAAAGATAGCTTCCTGCAACAATTCAACCAGCTAGTTTTAAAGGATCAACAGGTAACACTTCCTACAGTAGAGGGTGTCAACCTTCTTCCTGTAGCTCTTCAATAAGAATTCCTTCGAAGCATGACCATAATAAAAACTTTATATTTACATAAAGTTCAAATTCTCCATTCACTTTCTACATTCTTCTTTTTCAACCCATTTCATTTCTTAATCTTCCATCCACCCACCTTCCACGTCATCATATTTATATGCTTTCAATAAAGAGATCGTGCACTGACACATGCTGACTGTTGACGCCATCATTCCACTCTTGCCAACCTTTCCTAGCACGTGTGATGATCAATTAACAGGTATGAGATTTTCAAATTTATTTCCATTTTTAGCACATAGATTTCGTTGGTTATATCGAATACTTCAATAAATGTATCGTTGTTGCCTTAATCCAGTTCCATACCTTCTGCCAAGTCTGACAAGTGAGGACACTTGTCAATATTTTGTAGGGGACAGGGAAGTGTGCCAATTCTTAAAATGTCATTTCTATTTACTCGTTAAGATCCTCAAATCTATACTTCAGCATTGTCTTAATTAAAACCCAGCTGCCGCATCACACAAGTGTCAAGTGTCATACCTTTATTCCAAATAAACCCCTAATTTTTAGACTAGATGTGACCCAGTATTAAAAACATGACATAACTCTCACATGAATATCTATGATTCATTCTATTAAAGTAGATTATTATTTTTCATATCAAGAATACCAGAAGAATGTGAAAGAGGGTCTGTGGTTTTACAAGAAGTAGTCTGAAATTCAAAAGAGAAGAAGGTAATTATCAAGAATAGAGAAGAGGTTGAATTTGGTAAGCACAAATGGGGGGCCAATTACAGTGACATGAACCAGTGGTTCATGGTATTTTACTATCTAATGTTGAGGTAGTAAGAAGATTTAATGCCTACGGATGGTTGGGATATTTCTTAAAATTGACGGAGTTTGATGAGGAAGCAACAACATAATTTGCAAACACATTTTATGAAGGCTAAGAAATGGTATCGGGGTTGATATTCATTGCAATAGAGGAGTGAATAGTAGAAGTAACCAGTTTTCCAGTAGTAGGGGAACACTACCCCAATGCGCATGATGCCAGGTCAGCTAGGGCCCAGTTCACCCTACCAGGAGACCCTCCACTAAAGATCACTAAACAGGGGTGCAAAATAATGTCCATTCCTCTACCATATCATGAGTTGGGCATGCACATTATTAGGTATTTCACCTATGAAGGATGATTCTCTAATTTATATGTGCATCATTTTAAGCTGCTTAGTTATGTATGACATAATATCCCAATGAATGCCCCCAATTTTTTGTTTAATATGTTGTGCATTAGTGCCGAAGAAACCCATAAAGGGAATGACAATTCTGTTACTCACCATGCCCTAATTAAATTAATCATAGAAAGATCTCTTAGGGATGTCTCCCCTATGGCATGGGTAGAGTTTTTCCATCATAAAACCCTGCAGCCTCGAATTGCCCCTAATGTGTAAATTAGCCAAGATAATGCAGTTTCCCCTGACCCAGTTGCTGAGCAAAGTACCCAAGGGGCAGAAACCAAAAATTTACAAGAAAATGTGCCTTTACCCATTCACATGATAAATATACCTACTTCCACCCAAAAAAAAGGAAAATGGAAGTTAGTGGGAGAAACTTTGGTTCATGTAGCTGAGCCACAAAGCCCTCAAGTCTCGAGAAAGAAGAAAATGAAGTCAGTTCCTGCAGCCACTACTCCTACAGCAGAGAAAAAAAAAAGGGTTAGTAAGAAAAAGGATATATAGGTTGAGGAAATCCATATAAGAATAATTTCTAGGATGAGAGGGTATATTGCTAAAGCACCCACTGAAAGCCAGTCTGCTTCCCCCAAACAATTTGAGGAGGAAACTCCTATTCATATTATTCCAGATGATTCTCCCAGCTAGTCTGAGATTCCAGACATTCCTCAAAATCTAGATGAGGAGTGTGAATCTGAGCCAAATGTATGTCAAAATGACCTAGGAGTTAGTCATCAAGATGTTCCAACCCGTAAGAAAGAAACCCCTATAACTCACCAGCTAGCTTGCACAAGAAATGCCCTAGTTTCCTATAAGCGAACTTGGTTAATAAATTTCTTAGAGCAGTTATGGAGGGAACAAAGGAAGAAGAATAACCAAGATGAAAATAGTGGTCCAATTACTTTGCAAATTATTCTCTTCTATTTATATAATAAGCATGTGCTGACAACCACTCTATGGGGAGAAGAGAAAAAGAAATTGCAGAAAGTAATAGCAGAACAAGGAGAGGAAATTGCAGAATTAAAAGATCAGTTGGCAAGACAGAAATAGAGAATGGAACATGCCCTTAAGCTAACTAACCAGATAATTTCTTGTAGACCACCACCTAGGGTCTATACCATCTATCTAAAAGAACAATTCCTCCTATTTTAGTTGATGATGACCCTCAAAGAAGTAAACGCAGATTTCAAATCAACCTAGGAGTTCTATGGTTTATACTAGATCCTTCCATCTTGGAAACAAAACCTACTCTGTGAGTTGTATGTGCATAATTTCATCATCCCTACAGAGACTGAATGGAACCCCCTACCTTACATAGGGGATATACACCTATGGGCCCTAATGTCTTGGATGCACAATGAGGCTAACTATGATAGACATATGGAGAATTATAGAGAACTTGAGAAAATGGAACCCCTGCCATTAAGAGTAGAGAGAAGTCAACCAGAAGTATTCCTGAGGGATTAGTTCAAACTGACATATGGGAATATTAAAAAGGAAATCAGAGATAAAATTTTTAAACTCAGAATAGATGTGTATGCAGAATACGACAACATGTCTTATTTTGTCTTCCAAAGAGCCTTAACTAGTGCTAGAAGTAGATGGGGCAGATTATCAGAGGCATTCAAAAGGTCAGAACCACACAGCACCATTAACCTTGAAGCAGCCATACACCAAGCACCAAAATACATAGAGCTAGGTAGGAAAATTAGGCAGGAGCTCTAGTGTCCGCTCACAATGCAGCCACCCATGCTCCTTTGGCCCTTGTATGACATCAACACTACCAAGCTTGACAGGCTATAGGAGGATCACAGAAGGGAAGTTTGGGAAAGAACAAGAGGATTCTACTACTCCTTCAAGAGCTAGAGGCGAGGAAGAACTACAGTTGGTGACTTTAGGTTAATTGCCAAAAGATGCAATGCTTGAGGACAAGCATTTGATTAACTAAGGGGCAGATGATAAGGCCAAATTATTGCCTTTATTTTGTATAATTTTAAATACCATGTTCTAGTTTTTGACAAAACATTTGAGAACCTAGCCAGTTATAACTTGTGATAAAGTCCAGATAGAACTGATAAACCATGGGTAGATGTTTATGACATATTTTACTAAAATTATACATATAGTGGATTATTTCATATAACCATCAGAGTATATGTTCTAATATCTAGATTTAATTTGATTAAGCTTGTTGCATGAATATTTTCATGTCAGAACTAACTTGACAGGAGAGAAAGCGGCTGGAGAGTGGTTGACAACATTCAAGGAAGACTGTTGAGGACTAGCTACGATGGAGTGATCATCACAGCACCAGGAAAGACAACTACTACAATGGAGGAGACATTATTCTAGGATGTGGGGATGTAGTGTTTCTATATTCCCTCTGCACTTTATTATGTTGAACTGGTCGCCCAAGCTTTATTACCCACACCGCGGGCTGTTGCATTTCCATCTTCTTCTCTAGTATGTTTTCAGTAAGATAGTTTCTTTTCTATTTTGTAATAAGTGTTCAATCCTCTATATATAGGGATTGGACCGATAGTTTGAAGTTAGATAGGAAAGTTAGAGAAAGAAGTTTTTGGAAGAAAACTGTTATATCTTACAGCAATCTATTTCAAGTTTCATGTATTGTTTTTATGTAATGAGTTTTTGAAATACAATGAATTAATTCTTGGTTTACATTCTGTGTTAATAGATTAGCAGAAACCAACCAAGGGGGCCCACTTGGAAGGTGGAATAGGTTAGAATAGAATAGATTTCCTTCCATCATTTCCAATATTTCAGATAGAAGTTACAATTTCTTCTTGCAGCACTGTACCTTGTGAATGTTCTTGCAGCACCTGCAAGAATAGTTATAATGGATGTTCTAGGTTGAAAGTATAGGTTTAAGTAGAGTTTGCAATTTATAGTATTCATTTCAGTAAGGAGATAAATGTATTCTTTTCCTACAACACTAGTGTAGGCTTCTTTTATGCATTTTTACCTTCTTGCAGCATAAGCAAAATGACTCCTTAAGGAACCTAGTGCACATATCATGCCGACAATTTCAAGTATACATCCCTTGGTTGACAAGTTAAATGCACCTCATAATAGGAGAAGTAGTCCTTAGATTGAATAAAAAATTCCTAAGAAAGGCCTTGAGCATGATTATTCCACACCTATTGTGAGGTGGTTCAGTCACTTAGGAAGTGGAGGCATTATTTATTTCCCCAGGAGTTTTTTTTTTACTGATAACCATGCACTTGCAGGAGAAACTTAATCATAGACATGTGAAGTGGATGGAGTTCTTACAGTCTTATACATTTTCCATCAAGCATAGAAAAAGGATTGTGAACAAATTTGTTGATTCTCTCAGTAGGAGACACCTAACTACCCAAAATATTTAGTTGGAGAGTGTTGGGGTTCATGCCATGAAGGATATGTATGCTAAAGAGGAATATTTCAAAGAGGCTTATAAAATTTGTATGGAGATGATAGATAGATACCACATTGATTTCTCAGAGTTTATTATGAAAGATGGTATTCTTTTCAAAGGGAGTTCATTATGTGTCCCAAAGGGATCTATGAGGGAGAACATTATCAAAGAGAAACACTATGGAATCCTAACTAGTCACTTTGGGGTGGACAAAGCTTTAGAGCTAGTTAGGAGATTCTACCACTGGCCCAAATTGTAGATAGATGTTAGGAGTTTTGTGGAGAGTTGTTTAGTCTACCAACAAGCCAAAGGACACACCTCCAATGCTAGATTGTACACTCCTTTACCTATCCCTTCCAAACCATGGGATTCAATAAGTATGGACTTTGTCCTAGGTCTTCCAAAGACCAAGTCTGGATTTGATAGCATTTATGTTGTAGTTGATAGATTTTCAAAGATGGCACACTTTATCCCTTGTAGGAAAACTCATGATGCATCTCACATAGCAGGGTTGCTCTTTAGAGAAGTTATAAGACTTCATGGACTCCCACTATCAATCATATCAGGTAGGGACCCTAAGTTTTTAGGCCACTTTTGGAGGACATTATGGAGAAAACTAGGAACAAATATTTCTCTATCATCTGCATATCACCCACTGTCAGATGGACAAACATAAGTCATCAATAGGTCCCTTGGAAACCTTATGAGATGTCTCACACAAGAACATGGAGCCACTTGGGACACTATGATAGCACAAGTAGAATTCACATTCAATGATTCAGTCAATAGGATTATTGGTTTAACACCATTACAAATTGTCTATGGTACTCACCCTAGAGGAGTATTAGAGCTCAGAGATATCAAAGACATGTGCAAAATGAGTGCACTAGCTGAAGACTTTGCCAAAGTAATGAAGAACATCCATGACCAAGTACAGATCAAACTGTAGCATACCACTGAGAAATATAAAGCCCATGCTGACAAGAAGAGAAGAGATCTACAATTCAAGGTGGGAGATTTAGTGATGATCCACCTCAAGAAAGAAAGACTGCCTAAAGATAAATACACAAAGCTTATGATTAAAAAGCTTGGCCCTTTCAAGATTCTAAAGAAATGTGGAAAGAATGCCTATAGAATCGATCTACCTTCTCACATTGGATTATCACCCATTTTTAATGTTGCAGATATCTATGCCTACAAAGGAGAAGTTAGTACTACTGATCTTGCAGATACTCCAGAGCCTCCTACACTGCAACCACTCAGGGACATACCACAAACAACTCCTCCTAAGATTGAAAGCATTCTAGACAAGAGATTGAACAAGAAAACTAGGATGGGCACTTACTATGAATAATTAGTCAAATGGAAACACCAACCAGTGGAAGATGCTACTTGGATGAACCCTGAAGACATTATGAAGATAGGTTATCCACTTGAAGAACTTCCAACTTAAGAGACCTAATTTCTTTTTTTCATGAGGAGTATGGTGCAGGGCACCTCCTGAAGCTCCTAATTTTCTTTCTTTTGTGTTTGTAATAAGGTGCATCCATGAGATCACCATTGTGTGTGTTTGGTTTTTTGGGTCTTTGATGTAAGGTGAAGGACTTAAGGTGAGTTATAAACCTAGGTTCTTGAAACCATGGTTAGACCTTATTAGTTGTTGATTTTGTGTGTCTATTTAGAAGTTATGTTTCTAAGTCCTTAGTTTAGGTCCTATTCATGTTTTGGACCTCTCCCACACCTTGGGAGGTCGATAAGGTTAGCTTTTTGCCCAAATTAGCAACTCTATCACTTATTGCCAAAAAGTTGTCTTTTTGCAAAATGTTGCATGAGCAACTTTTGCAAAATGTTGCATGAGAAAATTTTGCAAAATGTTGCTTGGTATATGAAAAATTATCTGTAACTGGCCTCACCCACTCTCTGAATCATCTAAAATGCTTGGATGATGTTAATAGGAGATTTGATGTCTTCCTTGAAGGTAAGATTTTAGTGTGTACAGAGTTTGATGTTCAAGAAAGGAAATAAAAGAGTGTTTTAAGTCATTCTAATAGTGTATGGCTTGGTATGGATTCATCTTGTGGATATAGTTGTAGAAGTTTGTGATCTCTTGAATTTCTAAAGCATTGTAGTTGGTTTGAGGTTTTTTTATCAAGTTTGTTAAGAGTTATCGATTTTACATTCTTATTGTCTGAGAAAACAAGGTTTACTGGGTTAGTCACAAAGATGTGATCCTAACTTGAGATTTATCCAATGGATCTACTTGGCCACTTGGAAAATACAAGTTAGGATCATGGTCTTTAAGAATCCTAAGGCTCAACAATTCAAATTTATCCCTTCTATTTGCATAATAAAGCCCTAGGCTAATTATCCCTATGTAGTTAGCTCAGTCTGTTAGTATAGTCACATGCATGTGCAATATATGAGTGGGGGGATTGAACCAAAGGTGTTTATAGACTAATTTGTGGTAGGAGAATCCATCCAAGGCTCTACATTCAGTCCATGAACCTATCTTCTAACACTTTCTTAACAAACCAAGCCTAAACAAACTAATTAGGTATGTGTGATTTGTGAGAGTTTAGGGGTGTAGGAGTAGAGTGAGGTGCTGAGGCTTTGGGGAGTCTACAAATTCCATAAAGGGTATCTAGAAATCCAATCAGTTTAGTCAGATCCTTCCTTAGTTGAAAGTTAAGTCTGAAAACCCTCTGGTTAGGGCTACAAGGAATCGTAGACCATTTGGGGTTTGGTTACTCTTCAGTCTAAAAGACCAAATCCATTGATGGATTCCTGACCCTTGGGGTCTTTTAAGAGTCTCTAATCACTTAGCATGAAGTTTGGAATCCTCTGGTGAAGTTTTATACTTTGATGTGTGGTTTAGGGAAAGAGACCCTAAAAGAGAAATTGCTTGGTTTCATAGATTGATTTGAAGAACCAAAAGGGAAAAGGGGAAGCCTATTGACCCCTTGTAAAAGTCAAGAGACATCATAAGAGGACTTTTATAGAGTGGGATTGATCAATTTTTAATTTTGAAGGAGTGATAAAGAGTTAGGTCCCATTAAGGTCTTCTTGCAGTGCTCTCTACATTACACACTCACAATTCATTTTACACGCTACATGTGTGAAGTCAGCCACCAATTAGGTCTTCTTCAGAATACACACCACAAATGACATCACCAAAAACCCAAAAAAAATTGAACTCAACCCATTACTCCAACATATGTCTTTTGTCCACCAGTAAGCTCGCATCATCTAAAATATCTTCGCAAGAAAGATATACCCGAAACACTATGACCTGCTCTGTCCAGAATCACAGTTACAGTCCAGAAATCAATTTTCACCAAATCAACTATAACATCCACAGTATGTAGCATAAAGCCAAGCGACCTTAAGAATAAGGTAAAAACACATTTTTCTATATAAATCCAACTTTGATCATTCTAAATCATCCGTACAGTGTCTGTACACTTCTTCTAGTCAAGTAGCCAGTCTGTCCTCTCCACATAAATATATGTTGACATCAGTGACAAAAAATGAATATCAATAACATGATCAGTAACCAAAACTAATATCATCCAACAATCTCCCCATTTTGCATTGATGGCAACATATGGGAAAATCCATATGCATCAACCCAAAAGTACTCTCTCTCAATACAATCTTCTCAATATCCTCAACACAAATCTCTCAAAATGGTAGGTATTTTCACATAGATTCCTTCCCCCTTTGGAAACAATGGTAGAGGGTGCCATAACTCATCTGTAGCCTTCTGTAAGGTGTATCTTTTTAAAATCTTCATGTCCATCAACCATGTGCAAGATCACCCAAATGTACTCCATAGTATTCTCCTGTGATCACTTCCCCTAAGAATCATACATCAAGTCCAGAGAATGATATAGATCTGAGATCCACTAGATTGATGCACATCTACATCATTTAATTACCACTGGGAGGGGCCACCACCCCAAGCATGCCTCTGATATATTCAAAAGCATCTTTTGGAAAAATTTTAGTAAATATATCTTATATTTGTTCCTTTATGCTAATATGCTCTAGTTTAATCTCTTTATATGCTACCTTCTCCCTCAAGAAATCATACTTAATATAAATATGTTTAGTCTTTGAATGCATTACAAGATTCTTTGATATATTCACTGTGCTAGTTTTATCACAATGGATAACCACTAGTTCTTTGAAAATTATTCTAATTTCCTTCAACATTTGTTTCATCCAAACAACTTGTGTACAATTTATTGTAGTAACAACATACTCTAACTCAGTTGTAGATTGAGCAATACAGTTCAATTTCTTGCTCAACCAAGAAACTATTATTTTTCCAAGGAAAAATGCACCACCACTTGTACTCTTCCTATCATCCACATTACCTACCTAATCGACATCTGTATAAGCCTGTAAAGTAAAATCTTATGATTTCTCATAGCACAATCCATATTCTATTATCCCTTTCAAATATCTAAAATTTATTTTCACAGTGGGAAAATGTGTCTCTTTAGGATCTGCCTGATATCTAGCCACAATTCCAACTACATTGGTAATATTTGGTCTAGTGTGAGTTAGATATTGTATACCTCCAATCATCAATTTGTACTTAGTCTGTACAACACTTTGAGTCTCATCACTATTAGTCAATTTATTTCCAGTCACCATAGGTGTCCCAATAGGTTTACAATCTTCCATTCCAAAAAATTTCAACATTTCCTTAAGATACTTGGTCTGAGATATAAAAATGTCATTCTTACTCTAATTAATTTGCAAACCAAGAAAAAATTTCATCTCACCAATCATTGACATATCGAATTCATTTTCCATTTCTTTAGAAAACTTCTTACTCATCTTATCATTGCCTCCAACAATGATATCATCAACAAAAACTTCTATAATCAAGATGTCATCTTCATCGATTCTCAAATATAAATTACTATCTGCATTACCTTTTCTAAAACTAAGATGAAGTAGATATTTGTCTAGTATTGCATACCATGCTCTTGGTGCCTATTTCAGTCCATACAATGCCTTCTTCAATCTATAAACCATGTTTTTATCATCTGTCAAAGGAAAACCATCAGGTTGCTCAATGTAAACTTCTTCCTGTAGATCACCATTCAAGAATGCTAACTTCACATCCATCTGATAAACCTTAAATTCTTTATGTGCAACATAAGCAAGAAATAATCTCACAGCTTCCAATCTAGCAACATGAGCAAATTTTTCTTCATAGTCTATGCCTTCTTGTTGTGAATACCTTTTACATACCAGTCTTTTTTTGTTTCTTACCATTGTTCCTTCCTCATCCATCTTATTTCTAAAAACCCATTTAGTACCAATCACATTTTTGTTCTTAGGTCTTGGAACCAATTCCCAAGTATTTTTTACTTTATGTGTTCAAGTTCTTCTTACATGGCTTTAGTCCAAGATTCATCTCTACATGATTCATTAGTAGTCTTTGGTTCAACTTGAGAAATCAAATAGATCTCATCTCTAGCTCTAGATCTAGTCATCATACCTTTATTTTCATCTCCAATAATTTGATCTTCAGGATGGTTCTTCTTAACATACCTTGGTGTCTTCAGTGTCTCAGTAGCTTCAGTCTATTCATCTTCAATCTCATTGTCAATCATCAAATATTCTTCAAGTTTAGTAGTAACCTCTTTCACTTCAGTAATCTGACCACAGTCATACATCCTTTCCTGAATCTAAAAAATTTCATCTATCCTCACATTGGCACTTTCAATCAACTTTCTCAATATCAGATTGAAACATTTATATGCTTTACTCTTAGTGGAATAACCAAGAAGGATTCCTTCATCACTTCTAGCATCAAACTTGGCTATTTCATCATCTCTTTTGATATAACATTTACTACCAAATATTCTAAAATATTTTATAGTAGGTGTATAATCAAACCATAATTCATAAGGAGTCTTACTTGTACCTTCTCTGATCTAAATTTTGTTTAGTGTGTACATAGGAGTCCCAACTGCTTCTCTCCAGTGAACATGTGACACATTTCCTTCTAGCAACATAGTCCTTGCAACATCTAATATAGTTCTATTTCTTCACTCTGCTATCCCATTATGTTGTGGAGTTCTAGGGGCTAATGTCTGTCTATATATTCCTTTCTCTTCATAGTATGTATTAAATAGCTCTAATGTAAACTATCCTCCTCTGTCTGATCTCAAACATTTTATCTTCAAAACAGATTCATTCTCAAATTTTTCTTTAAATAACTTGAATTTGTCAAATGCTTTAGATTTCTCTCTTAAGTAAGCAATCCAAATCATTCTAGAAAATTCATCAACAAATAGTATAAAGTACCTTTCACCATAGTATAATCTTGTTCTTGTAGGACCACAAAGATCTGTATGTACCAGATCTAACTTTCCTTTTACTGAATAAGCTTTGCTCTTGAAAGTGCTTCTAGTTTGCTTCCCCATAACACACTCTCTACACATAGTGTTATATGGATTTACAATTTTAGGTAGATCTCTTACTTCCTTTGTCATACTTTCCTTCACAATGTTATCAAAATTAACATGACAAAATCTTTTGTGCCATAACCAACTGTCATCAACCTTCACAATAAAACAAGAAGCTTTAGATGTGTTCAATTCAAATACATTACCTCTGGATTTAGTACCAGATGCAATCAAGTCTCCTACTTTACTTCTGATAGAGTATTTCCCATCAATTAATTTCAATTGATAACCCTTTTCCACTAATTGTTCAACACTCAACAGATTATGCTTAATTCCATCAACAAGTAATACATTGTCAGTGTTTGTCTTTCCATCCAAATAAATAGATCCAACTCCAACAATAAGTTTAGGATTATTGTCACCAAATCTAACAAAACCACCATCATTTTTCTTCAAACTCACAATTTTATTTTTATCTCCAATCATATGGTGTGAACAACCACTGTCTATAACCCATTCAGATTTCTTTTCAACTCGGGACACTAAGGCTTTTCTTCATGCATAGGTTCATCATCCTTAATAGCAATAAATCCAATTTAATTAGTCACCATCATCATCATCAGATATACCCTCACTAGCATAATAACATTCCTTTTCCTTTGAATACTTAGACTTGAAAAACTTAGGTTTGTGTTTTGGAACTCTTGTAGGACATCTAAATGCAAAATGACCAAACTTGTTACATGAAAACCATTTCAAAGGTAATTTGCCTTATAACTTTCCCTTACCTCTCTTTTCTCTTCTAGAAATCAATGCCACAACTTCATCTAGATTTGTTTCTTCTTCCTATATATGTTCCCATTCATCTGCATAGGCTCCAAGTTCTTCTCTTAGGTCATTATTGCTGGTGCTTGTATTTCCAGATAAGGTCTTTTTGTTCTTGTGTACGGTTTCCTTGAATGCTGACTCAACTTTAGGTAAAGTGTCTCCCAATTATGCGGCCTCAAATGTAGCAAGCTTTCCAATCAACATCTCTTTGGTAAATTTTGGTGTCAAAGGTATAATATCCTCTATAGCTTGTACTTTAGTTCTATATGCAGGTGTCAAAGATCTAAGTATCTTTGCAATCACTTCTTCCTCACTATAAGTACCTCCAGAGTTTCTAATATCACTAAATACTTCAATAATTCTCTGTCCATATGCCCTGATGTTCTCCTCTTATCTCATCTTTAGTGATTCCATCTTTGTCTTCCATTTTTGTATCTTTTCCTACTTAGTAAACTTGTCTCCAATATCCAATGCTTCCAATCTTGACCAGATCTCATGTGCAGAATCCAAGTCCTTTACTTCTGTGAATTCACCTTCTAAAAGTGCATTGATCAAAGATTCCCTTGAAACCATATTACATGAAAATAAATTCTTATAATATTTAGTAGCATTCTCTAGTTCATCCTCAGTCACTATCTTTTCATTCTTATTTGTGATCATCTAGTAATCAATTCCCAGACATAGCAAATGTTCTCATCTTGTTCTACCAACTATCAAAGTTTTCAGGATCAAACTTTAGACTATCCTTCCTATAGTAATTCATCTTTAGAATCACCTCAAGGTGTTAAAATTTCTCTCTAAGGACCACAATCTCTGATACCAATTGTTAGGAATAACAGTCGACAAGACAACTAAGAGGGGGGGTTAATCAGTTGTGATATAGATTATTAAAGTTTAAACTTTATAAACCAAATCTATAAATGTAAATGATAACACAGTAAATGCCAACACCATAAAACAATTTTTTTTATTGAGGAAACCCTATTAAAGGTAAAACTCTGATGATAATTAACACCCAAAAATAATGTACTAAGAGTATAGTATCCTTGTTAAAATATTTAGCCCTGTTAGGAGCTTGTTACAACATTACAGTACATAGTCCCTTTTAGGAGACCAACCCTGTTAGGAGTCAAAATAAATAGTAGGCTCATTGCTAAGGCACACTTCTCAAAGAAGGTTAAAGCCACCCTTAAGGATTTACAATCCAAACAAGTGTATAAAGAAAATACACAATCCAGTGAACTGTCTAATAGCAACTGTCTTTGCTTGGTCAGTTCCAATGAATTACTCTTCTCATAAACTTTTCTCTACATCTAGCAGCCAAAAAAGCCTTGCAAATTTAAATTCTTCTTTTTTTCAATCTGTGACACATATTTTCAAAAGAAAAGATCATTCATATATACCCTCTTACAATAATTCATTTGGTTGTCCAGTTAAGCTTTCCTAATACACAAATAATTAATTAGGTCAGCCAATTAAGGCTTTCCAATATACAAATAATCATTTAACCCCTTTCTAAGATACACATAGTACCTATAACAAGTAAACATCATTTACAATCCATCAATTATTCTTCTAGATCCACAATCCATGCTCATAATTCATTTTACACCCTACATGTCTGAATTTGGCCACCAATTAGGTCTTCTTTAGAATAAATGCCACAGTTGATGTCACCAGTAACCAAACAAAAATCAAACTCAACCCATTACTCCAACATATGTCTTTTGTCCACCATAAATCTTGGATCCTCTAAAATATCTTCACTAGAAATATGTACCCGAAACACAGAGACCTTCTCTGTCTAGAATCACAGTTATAGTCTAGAAACTAGTTTTCACCAAATCAACTATAACATCCATAGTATACAACATAAAGCCAAGATACTTTAGGAATAAGGTCAACACACATCCTTCTATATAAATCCAACTTTGATTATTCTGAATCATCTGTACAGTGTCCGTACACTTCTTCCAGCCAAGTAGCCAGTCTATCCTCTCCACACAAATATATGTTGACATCAGTGAAAAAACATGAATATCAACAACATGATCAGTAACCAAAACTGATATCATCCAACACTTAATGCATAAAATCAACTAGAAGATGGAAATTTTTTCTTGTAAGCACTACTAATTTTAATTTAATGCTCATACAATTCCTTCTCTTTTTCTAAATCCTCCAAAATTAAAGCACTATGAATTTTCTTTGAATACTTGTTTTGGACTCTGACCTCCTTGGTTTTCCTTTTGACCCTCACTTTGGGTTTCTATACCTTCAAGTGTATGTTCATCTGCAGAAAATAGAAAAAAAGAGAGTTAGTAACTTGATTTTATCAATCTGAAAGAAATAAAACACAAACAACTATAGGTGTCATTTTACAGCTACTAGGCATGATTTTGTAGTGTGTTAAGCATTTCTTTGCAGCAACCTAGGTGTTAATTTGAAGTGAAGTAGGCGTTACTTAAGAGATTACAGGTGTAAAATGAAAATTAACAGGTGTTGTAAAGATGATTAAATGTAAAACACAAAATATCACAGGTGGAAAAAATCAGTTGATAGGTGATATTTTCTGAGTAGCAGACATCACTTTATGTGCACAGGTGGCACACTTTATCTGACAGGCGTGATACGAATTAGACAAGAAATAAGAAAGAATTTTCTGGCATCATTTGTCTACTTGCATGTGTCATCATTTTTCTCATAGGCGTCATTTGACTTGTAACCTGCAAAGTTAGCACAAAATGAAAGAAAAACACATAAAATATGATAAAAATGAGGAATATAGGCTCAAATCCCCACGGTGGGCACCCTTTGTGTGTGAATGAAATACACCTTGATGAGATTACTTTATTTATTAGCAATCCTATGGAATAATAAAGACAATTTAAACTAAGAATTGAAAATAAATCAATAAGCATCCCATGCATCTCTATCTAAGCATGTTAATAGACCTCTCAGCCTTAATCTCTATTAATGACAGTCCTAGAATGAGAGAAATGATGAATATATGCCAATCTAACTCTCAAATTCTCTCAATTTTCTTTAATTATGAGCTAAAATGCTCTCAATCTCTATGAAAAATGATCAATTATGCTTTGATATGCTCTCAATTTCTATGAAAATGGCTATAGTCTAGATGCTTTGCATTCAAATTTCTAGGATATCTTTATGCTTACAAAATGGCTTCTATTTATAGGATTTTTCAAGTGTAGGGGTAGAGTCAATTAATCATGATTAAGCCTTGGTTGAGTGAGAGGATTTCAAATGGTTTCAAATAGGGGGAAAATTTAAATTCTTGTCTCAAAGGTTGAGGCAAAGGGACAAATTTGAGTGATTAGGATTGAAAGTTCAAAATGAGTGATTGAGATTGCAAATTTGGAGTGATCCATGTGCTTTGGTTTCTAAATTCTCATTGGTTAATCAAATTCATGTTGAAAGATATTAGGATTTATTAAATTCAATCAATTAATTAATTTAGAAATGTAGGGGAATAGGTTGGATTTGATTTTTGATTTAAACTATATAATTAATTGATTAAAATTAATTATATAGTTTGATTAATCCCTTTAGGCTTGCATTTAATCATTTGATGTCATTTATTAATTGATCCTTTTATTTAAAATTGATTTTGTCCAAATTTGATTAATAAATTTCCATTTGATGTGGTTTGATCTATTTTGATGAGATTTAGAGCATTTTGCTGAGATTTGCAGATTTGCTTGTATAGACACCCAAAATTGACCAGGTGTCTTAGTATCATCAAAATCTGCAAATCTCAGCAAATTGCTCCTAAATCTCATCAAATGCTTCAAAATGGATCAAAATCAAATAAAATGGACATTTATCAATCAAATTGGGACAAAATCAAGTTAAATCAAAGGATTAATTAATCACGACATCAAATAATCAAATATCAGCCTAAAAGGGATCAATCAAACTATATAATTGATTTTAATCAATTAATTGTATAGTTTTAATCAAACAAATTGAACCTATTCCCCTGCATGGTGAATTTAATTAATTGATGGAATTAAATAAATCCTAATATCTTTCAACATGAATTTGAGCAACCAATGAGAATTGAGAACACAAAAGCACATGGATCACTCCTAACTTTGAATCTCAATCACTCATTTTCAAAATTGAATCTCAATCACTCAAATTTGTCGCTTTGTCCCAATCTTTGAGAAAACCATTTAAATTGTCTCCCAATTTGAAATCATCTCAAAGCCTTTTACCTAACCAAGGCTTAATCATGGTCAATTCACTCTACCCCCTACCCTTGGGAATTTACTATAAATACAAGCCATTTTCAAGCATAATGATAATCCTTGAAAATTTGAATGCAAAGCATTCTCAATATAGGCAATTTGATAGCATATTAAGCAATAGTGAGAGCATTTTTATAGACAATTGAGATATCATATCATTTATGAGAGCATTTGAGTTCATCTTTGTATCAAATTGAGAGAATTGAGAGCTAGATTAGGCATTTTATCATATTTTTCTCAATCTAGGTGTGTGTGTGTATTTGGGTACCTGTCAGATCAACACAAACACTTCAATAGATCATTATATTAGTAACATGGGGTTAGTGAAAAGCATGAAAAACATAGGAAACCCACTAAAATCGATCTATTTCCTTCTAACTAGAAAGAGTGTGATTAGTTGCATATCAGCCCTCAGAATATGCTCCTAAATCAGTGACCAATACTATCCTAGCATGAAGGATTTTAGTTGAAAACAAGATAAATGATGGAATAAGCATGCATTTAAAATATAAAAGATGAAATAGAACTAACAACTAGTATGTAATGAAATAGCATGTAATCCTAGCGTGAAAATGGCAACATAACAATGCAATTCTAATCTTGAGTGAAGGCTTATTTGCTCTCAAAACAGGCTTCTATTTATAGAAGAATGGGAGAGAGAGGGGGGGACAAGGTTCATTTATGAACTAGGAGG
>MU226746.1:1778802-1800233 GCA_018584345.1 Thuja plicata | reverse complement strand
TAATATAAATCAGTGATAAAGATCACCTAGGACATTAAATTGATTCAAAGAATTATGCCAAGCAGTAACAGGGTCGTTTGGACATAAATTGAGGGTATAATCACACTTAGGGAAAATAGGGTCTATTGTTGCGACAGACCAAATTCAGGTGGTTACACTAGGATGATCACTAGTAGAGATTAAGGCTTAGAGCTCTACTTGCAAAGCTTAGTTAGAGAACCATGAGATGTTATGGATGTTAAATGCAATTATTTAGATTAATTTTCTTATTTATTTCCATAAAATTGTATTTAATTATCCTTATTTTATGAAGGTGTATTAATTCACACATAAATGACGCCCACCATGGGGCTTTAGGCCTCATTTCCATCATTTTTATCAAGTTTTGTGTGTTTTTGCTTTACTTTTATGTCTATTTTGCAGAAAATAGGTGAAGTGCCACGTATGAAGAATCTGATGATGCGTGTGAATAGTGAAGTGATGCGTGAAAATCTTACTCTATTCATGTCTTAATTTCTTTCACTGCGTATGAGATAAAGTGTCACACCTAAGCCTGTAAAGTGTTGTCTGTGAGCTACAAAGAACTGCCTGTGAATTGTCAACTGCCACATGTGATCGGTCTTTTGACACATTTTAAATTTTTTGTGCCACCTGTGAAATTTAATTTAATGCTTGTGCATTTTGAAATGTCGTGTGTTAAAGTTTAAATTTCACTTTGAAGTTTTAAATTATGCTTTCTAATAGTTAAATGCCGCCTATTAGTTGTTAAATGTCACATAGAATTTATTGCTTTCTATCAAGTTTAATTTGATTTTCTCTCTATTTTAACCCTCTGTGTTTTTATTCTCTGCAAATGACACAGAATTTAAAAGTTCAAAAACTAGAACTTAGAGTTACAAGGCCTAGTAAAGAGGTAAGAGCACAAACTAAACATGCTAAGAAAATTCATGCTTCCAATCTTTTAGAAAGTTTGAAAGAAGAAGAATATTTTTATGATCACTACATGAAAGTATTTTTTGCATACAAAAAGAAATTCCCTACTCTTTAGTTGATTTCTTATTTTTGAGTTCTTTAAGCTTGATTTTTGAAAAATTTGATCAAAAAGAACTTAAGAACATTTTGTCAATTTATTTTCAAGATTTTCTTCACTTTGTTCTCTTTGTATTGACTAACTTGTTGGTGGAGCCAAAGTGGGAACGATCGCCACTAGGTGAGTAAGCAAACAAAAAATCAAAAACCTCAAAAAAGTGTTTAGCCTTTGCTAGCTACAAAAGAGGTATTTTTCATATCAACCTTGCATTGCTTAAATTGTGGCTTTTCTTTAAATCTAGTTTAATAGGAAAAACCCTATTATTGTCCAAATTGAACAAACATTAGGCATATGCTCTCCACTTTGTGAAGTGGATAAAAAATCCAAACATGTGAGTTCAACTTGGTAGAAAGAAAGGGATAAGGAATTAACCAAACACTTCAATTGTAAGAGCCCCCTTGTCTAGGGGTTGAAAAAGAACAAACGTGTTTGAGGTGTTTTGAACAAGGAATGACAATAGGGATATGCTCTTCACTTTCTAAGTGAATAAAAATCCCAAAATTGTTGAACCAAGTTTGATTTCTTGTTTTTCTATATATGCTAGATCAATTATAACTTTAGAGGGCCTGCCTCCCGAGAATTCCTTTACAAAAGCGGTGAGAGGGAATGACCCAAAGTGGGAGACAATCGCTTTAGCTGTGATACTATCTGACACACTATAAATAAATGCACTTTATCTTAATCAAAAATTGATTAAGTTGTGTGCAAGCTATCTTCACTTCCTTGAGTAGTCCTTCGAGATTGTGCAAAATTGTACTTTTATGTGTGTGGGAAGCCCGCAAGGGGGTAAAATAACTTGAAATGATTTAGAATGGTGGTGTTCACTAAGACCTTGTTAAAGTAGTAAGCTACCTTTTAGATCCATTGTTAAAGGAAAAATTTGACTCTAGGTAGATTGCTTGGAAGATATTCTTGTGTTATACTTGTGAAAATGACCGAGAACATACACATTTTATCATGCCCCAAACTAGGGAAAAACACACACAATTTTTTTTTTTATTAATACACATAAGTATGTACAACTAACAATGGTTGAGTTGAAAAGGTGATAGCATGGTAGAGTTAACCTTCGAGTTAAAAGATATATACGTAGATTGAATTGGGGTCATGCCACAAACAGGTGCAGAATCAGAGCATCAACTTGTTCCACGAGTTATATGAACGCTTAACTCAGGTTGGTCTAACTCTAATTCCATGTTTAACTACGTTTAGTATCATGATGATAATTAGTTGTTATGAACATATGTTGAATTAGGTTTACCTAATGCATACTTAACTCTTAACCTAGATTACAACTTAATCCGTTAAAATCTAGTTTCAATTTTCTTTCAACATTCACTACTAGTTCAAAACCTAGTCAAATTAATATTCTACTCCCTTTTTAAACAAACATACATGAAACATTTATCAATTGACATGCTTAAAATTGAATAACAATTTTACTATACCAAACAAATATTAATTAAAATCTAATAGCTGAAATCAAATCTAATTTCCTAACCTACCAATATCATTAATAAAATTATTCCCCTTTTATGAAAACACATGCAATCCCAATTCATCAATCCCCTAACAAAATAACTTTAAATTAACCTTTAATAAGACAATTAAATTATCCTCTAATATAAAATTTAAATTAACTTCTAATTGAAATTTAACATAACCCCTAACCCCTTGAACACAAGAGTAACATATTCCTTTTTATCATAATAAAATTTAAATTAACATTAACTATACATTTGAATAAATTGAGTAAATCCACTTCTCTAATAGGCTAATCAAAACTTTTAGGCCAAAATCCCTATTAAATTAATTCACAAATTTTACAATTTTAAAATAACCTAAACAACTAATGTTAAGGATCCATTTAAAATGATTAATTATTATTTTAATATGTTGTTCCAATACCAATTAAATTTGATCATGTTAATAAGTCCATTAATCTTTCACAACACTAAAGTTATTAATCTAATAATTAATGCTACATCATTGAATCAATTTACATGTGTATAAAATGCTACACAATTAAGAATTAAAACAACAAAGAAAAAGATCTCATTAACTAACTTAAACTATCTACTAACTACCTATTAATCTAATCTAACTACCTACTAATCCATTAGCTTATTAATCTACTAACTTATTTATCTATTATTTCCCTTGCCCCACCACAAGGTCCAATATGCATAGGGGTCGAATTCTTAAGAAGAGTGCAGCAAGATGAATGAAGGGATTTTGGGGGCCCACCAAATCATGCTACCAATCTCCCAAGAAGAATTTTTTCATGGGAGAGGAAGGGTTTTAAATAAACAAAAAAGTACTGACATGAAGCAAGGAAAGTGGTGCATGTTTTCAGGTGTAAGGCGGGGTCCACTAAAAATTTCCCAAACCAAATGCAGTAGACATGATGGGAGGACAAAACCAACGCATGGGAGTTGACTTAGCAAAGAGGGTTATGACATGTCAGAAGGAAAGAGAGGAAGATGGCGCAGGCTTTGTGCATCCCAAGATATGTGTTAGCAGCCCCAAAACATTTTAATTTATTTTACAAACTTTGCAACAATGGGCGCCCAAGCAAGGAGGTAAAAAGGGTAAGGAGGGTGGCAAGATTGGGGCCCATGGGAAATGGGTAAAAGGAAAGATAATTTTAATTTAGAATTTAGGATTAATTACAAGGTTATGTTAGTGGGATTAGGATACAATTTAATTAGAGAGAGAGCACATTGGGAAAGGAATATTCTCTGTGGTAAGGAGAATATTTTCTTTCCCATACAAATTTCAGAGAGTATTTTTTCTCTAAATCTGGAAAGTGTCATGGGCCTAATTTATTCTAAGCTCTTCCATGTAGATTTTCTTGGTTTAATTTTTGTAATAGATCATTATATGCATTTGGTTTGATTAATTTGAACAATATACTAAGAGGACTAATAGTATTAGTTAATTTTTACATTTTCATACTAACTAGTTTGATTTTTCATTGTTTCAATATTTTTTTTCCTTCTTCTCAAGAATTGAGATTGGAATAGAGATTTTAAGATTCACAAATCCTTAATTTTTTCATGATATGAAACTATTATATTGTCTTTCTCTTTCAATATTGGGTATCCCTCTAACATGAATGGTTAACTTCTTTTTTTTCTAAGAAATAGAATGCAATATGCATGAACTAAAGAATCCATCACTTACATTATGGTAATCTTACAAACTATAAATACACATCTCCAAGATAGTAAATCTATACAATACATGGATGGTATGAAACATTTCTTCCTTTAATGAATCATTACATAAAGAATGAGAGCTCTTCACATATATCTTGAAAAATCTTCCAAAATAAACATTTCAACAATCAATAAGAATGAATTTCAATACAAAAAAGGGTAACTATGCAACATTGAAGTTGCTTACACACAACTACACCCAAATAGGGATTTCTTCCAAGCTTCTTTCACCATCATCTTGACTTCAAACCTGCAAATTTCATGAGGATAACCATGGGAAGCTCACCTCCCAACAAAGGTCTCAAGGAGACCACCCCCGAGCTTGGAGAACCAAGGCTAAACAAGATAACACATCCAAATTCTCACAACATCTTATATGCACAAAACAACAATCAACTCCCAACCAAGGTTTCACAAATGAGTTTTCCAAACCCATTGAAGTATGGTGAAGGTGGGCTTTTCTAAGGAGGAGAATGCCATTTGCATTTTCAAATTCTTTAATAAGAGTTTTTCCATGCCTTTTCAAGGCTTCATTGACATTCCTTCCATATACACATTTGGTCATTTCTATACCAAAACAATATTTACAACATGGCTTCATAGATCCCATACTCCATGAAATTATCCCTCTTCTCCAAGAAAAGAGACTCTCACTTCAATGGAGAGCCCAACTAACCCCTTCACCCAAGGCCACTTATTCCATTCCCAAAGGGTGAGTAATTCCTTAACTCCCATGAACAACACTCCTAATCCAAAAGAACAAGAATTGATACAAACTGCAAATGCATTCCCAACCCAAACACATGACAACACAATCTACATATAACAACACTATACAAGATTTCATACATGAACACCATACAAGATTTCATATTTATAAAATAATAACATCCAAATCTACTTGTAACAAAAAAATCACTTCATGGCAATGGAGACCAACCTTCCAAATGTGTTATGGAAAAATGAAACTTGAGAAGAGCCCAAATCATTATCCTTCTTCTATCCAAACCCTAATTGTCTCTAAAATTAGAGAGTGGGTGAAGACCCACTAAGTCTCCCCAAACCCTCTAAAAAGACCCCCAAAAGTGTACTCAAGACCTAACAATAATGAGACATGACATCTAGCCTTTTGTCTTAGCTCTTGTCTCCCTTCTTAATTGTGAGTTTATAAAGGAGTGTGGGACAAGTTAGATGCATGTGGCCATCTCCATTTTCGCCACTTTTGAAAAGTAAGCATTTTGGAGAGTCATAATGGTAACCTAGGTTTCTCCCATAGGTAAAAACTAGCCCTAACCCAAGGTACCCCCTTAGGGTTAACTAATTTTGGTCAAAAATACACTCTAGGGTCACTTTTGACCCCTCCAAGGCATCCCTAAAGTTCAAATCTGAGTTCCAACTTGATGTGATCCCTACAAGACATCTATATGCAAGTGGGATTAATATAACATCCTATAAGTTTTGGTGATTATTTCCCAAGCCCTAATTTGACATGTCACCATCCACATGGACAACACAAGTGTCAAGTGACACCAAACAAAATACACATCACATTCACAATGACATGTCCAAACAAAAACATGAATTTTAAACTATTAACACACATTCAGATTACGTTTATAACAAAGATCACATTACAATGAGGTTTCAACCCCTTATTGGATTAAACCTTGGCTTACTCAGTTCACATGTGTTTAGCCCTAATTCTCTGAAGAATTCTATGGTTCTCTTTCTTGCACACTAAACCCGAGCATCAGTAGTCCAAGATAATAAAATCACATGTGATATACATTTTCAATTCATAATTAGCAACATTAATCAATAAGAAAAATTAAATTCCTAATTGCAAATTTTTATACAGAAATGTTTAAAACATAATAATTCCATAATCATCATGACTTGACATCCATGAAATAATCAAATCCAATCATGATTCAATCTTCTCATCAATTCACTTATCTAAACATATATAATCAAAATCAACCACCTGTTCTAGGTCTAATCCATATCAAAATGTAATCCAAATAATATAATCATCATCATAACATAATATCTTGAGTCTCTGTCAGGATAATCAAAAAGTGTATCAATGTATCAAAACATAAAATATCAAAGTGTGATCGAGTAGTAAAGCTGTGATGGGTCAGGGTGAGGCCTCACACATTTAGTGTTGTTTTAGGGACATGGTATAAATTTTATGTGTGTGTTGAGTTTTTATTTAATTTTCAAGCAAGAATCTTCTCTAACAGATCTGATAAAAAACCTTAAACTTTTTAAACTCAAAAAAAATGAAAAATTCAAATTTGATCTGTTAAGTGTCACGTATGAACAATTAAGTGATGCCTACAAATAATTCTGTGATGCCTAAAAAAATAAAATGACACCTAGCATTTGTTAAAAACCACCTAAGTCACTGGAAAGTTCCACCTGGACACATTTCAACAATGCTTATCAACAGGAAAATGTCGCGTACTAACAATAGAGTGTCGCGTACAAGAATTCTAGTCAACATGTACCAGCATTAAAGTCATGCCTACACACTAGCAAGTGACTCCCAAAAACAAAGAGGGGTAGACAGTGGACACTTCTCAAGGGTTTGGAACAATTTTGAAATCATATTTTGATACCCTTTTCAGAGTTATTCTTTGTCAATGAAACAAATAGATCATATTCTTCAAAAACATTTATAATGATGAATCTATTTGAAAAATGAATCAATCCTATGGTGGATAATAATTATCAAAATCTCCATAGGACTCAATACGATGAAGTAACTAAAGATGACATATTGGAGGCATCTCAAGATCCCATATTTATGGAAACAATGCACTTAATTTTGAAGAAGGATAAAGAAGCATATTTTTCTCAATTAGGAGCTACCCTTTCTCATAATGATGATATATCAACCTTAAAGAAGGATGAGGAAAAAAAAAGGATACATCTTCTAAAAAGATGATGGGCCATCTGTATCTTAATATTTTTCATGAAATGAAACATTTAAGTGCAACAAACCTATCTTGGATCAAGGGAAATTTCATGACCACCCTATTTGCAATCAAGATAATAAAGAGAATGAAGAGAAAGGTACCACTTTCAAGAAAGATCTAATGCAAAAACCTCTATCTAGCAAGGTTTCTCCCATGGCCTTTACTCCTTTCATCTTTCATCCATCTGAAAAAGTGTCACAACTATCCAAAATTCCTCCACCAAAGCGTGAGACTAATGATGACACTTTTCACATTGACTATGTCTACCCTCAAGGGATACCTCTAAAAGAAACCCAAGCTAATTTACATCTTGCTGCAAATTTTTTCCATGATTCAAAGATCTTGGACCCCAAAGCTTCATGTGCTTCAATGCCTATTCAAAAGGATTCTCCATCAATCTTCCAAACATTCCCCATGCATATCCAAGCATCTATCTTGTCCTTAGAAGTGGATCCATGTCAAGAGGATAATCCAAAGACCAAAGAAATGAGTATCAATAAATATCAAGATCAAGATGTTATACAATCCCCTCCCATATTTGATGAAGGTCCCATATCCATAGAAGATTGTGATGATCCCCTTGCGCCCTTTCATGTATTCCAAGCTGATATCCCTCCATTTCATGAACAAAGTGTCCTTTCAAGCTCTACACCTAGTCTAATTCCCAAGCAAGATCAAGATATCCCTTCCATTATTTCCAATTAATATATTGAAAATCAAGAGAAAATCATCCTCTCGACACCATCCAAAGATCCTTGTCAAGATTGAGATATCCCATCAAATCCTTGTCATGATCCTCCATATTCACCTCAAGAAACCATCATTCCTCCAAATTCATTGCATGATAATAAATCCCTTCAAGATTCATTTGATCCTATAAAAGTTTCTCCTATGAAAGCTACTCATTAGCCTATTGGTATAAAGATAAATCTTAAAGATGAGAACCTTGACAATGCAACTCACTCTAAAGATATTGATATCCCTTTCACATCTTATCTCCCTCCATTCAAATGCAACCATATGCCTTAACCATCCTCCAAATCCATTTTGGGTTCCTATGTCCCAAAGCTAAATTCTTCATCCCTTCCATCCATATTAGCTCCATATATTCCTCCATCAATCATTCCTACCATCTGGTGCAGGGAACCTCCTGAAGCTCCTAGTTTTTTTTGTTTTGATGTTTGTAATAAGGTGAATCCATGAGATCACCGTTGGGTGTGTTTGTTGTTTAGGTCTTTGATGTAAGGTGAAGGACCTAAGGTGAAGTTATAAACCTAGGTACCTTAAACCTTAGTTAGACCTTGCTAGTTGTTGTTTGTGTGTCTAGTTTAGAAGTATGCTTTAATTTATTTAGTTTAGGTCCTAGTCATGGGATATACCTCTCCCACACCTTGGGAGGTCAAAAATATTGGATTTTACCCAAATTAGCAAATCTGTCACTTATTGCAAAAAAGTTACTTTTTTGCAAAATGTTGCATGAGCAACTTTTGCAAATTATTGCTCGAGATAAGACAACTCTTTGGTAACTGACCTCACCCACCTTCTGAAGTTTTTGAAACACGTGGAGGATCATATTAGAGGAGAGGATGCCTCACATGTAGAGGAGAACATAGAGTGTACAATTTTTGATTCTTTTGCAAGGAAATAGAAGAGTATTTTGAATCATATTTGTATGGTACAGCCTGGTACAGATTGGCATTGAAGATCTAGTTGAAGAAATTTACAATGCTTTGAGTCTTCTAACATTTCCAGTTGATTTGAAGTCATTTTGTTAAGTATGTGCAAAGTCATTGATTTTTCTTTCTTGTTTTCTGAGAAACCAAAGTGATACTGGGCCAGTTTCAAAGATGTGATCCTAACAAGGGTTTTATCTAGTGGATCTCCTTGGACACTTGGAAAAATCTAGTTAGGATCATGGTCTTGAAGAATCCAGAAGCTTGGGCTCTCACTCTTAGTCCTAATATTTTTAACATCGAGCCCTAGGCTAATTATCCCTATGTAATTAGCCTAGTCGTTTGGAATAGTCACATGCATGTGTTGTGTATGAGTTTGGGGATCAAACCAGAGGTGTTTCTAGACTAAATTGGGGTAGAGGAACCCAGCCAAGGCATTTCCTTTCATCTATGAACCAACCTTATACTACTTTCCTAACAAACCAAGCCTAAATTTACTAATTAGGTCTATGTATTTTGTGAGTGTTTAGGGGTGCAGGAGTAGATCAAGGTGCAAAGGATTTTGGGATCTTACAAGCTCCATAAAGGGTGTCTAGGAACCTATTTAGTTTTCATAGATCCATTTTTCACAAAAATTTAAGTCCCAAAACCTCACTGGTTAGGGCTATAAGTAAAATCCTAGGCTATTTGAGATTCGACACTTCTTGAGACTTATAGGCCTAAAAAAAAGGTGGATTCTTGGTCTTTAGGGTCTATTGAGAGCATTCAATCCATTAGAATGGAATGTTAAATCCACTAGTGAAGTTTTATAGCTTATTGAATGGTTTAGGGAAAGTATCCCTAAAAGAGAGATTACTAGGTTCTATGATTTGATTTGGAAGACAAGGAAAAGATAAAGGGAGCCTACTGACCCCTTGGGTGAGTCAGGAGACATCCTAGGAAGATTTGTGTGGATTGAGAATAATCAAATTGGAATCTTGAAGAAGTAGCTAGTTGTTGGGGCTCATCAAGTCTTCTTGCAGTACACTTTGCATCAGGTGGTATCATAGCCTGCTAAGATATTAGAAGGAGTGAAGAATAGCTGAGAGGATAGAAAGCTCCTTAGAAGAGGAAATCCCCAATAGAATCACTAATGTGGAATTGGAAAAAATTGTCAGGGAACAAGTAGCTAAGAACAAAAGGATGGAAGAGGAGATAAGGAAGCTGAAAGACCTCCAAATAGAGAAAGAAAAAGAAGAAGAAGAAGAGGAACAAGATGAGACAAAGAATATGCCTGCAGATCAGTTGAAACTTCTTAAAGCTCTTGAAAGAGTTGGAAGAAGAGATCAAAAGTCAGATATGCCCATATTTTATGGGAAGATGGATCCTAAAGAATGCATGGATTGGGTGGAAGCATTGGAGAACTACTTTGAGTATGAAAACATCTCTGAAAATTAGAAGATCAGTGTAGAAAAATCTAGAATGAGGGGTCCTACTTTGAGTTGGTGGAACTTTATACAAAATGCAAGAGTGGAAGAAGGAAGGAATCCTATCTCAACATGGAAGAAGATGCTGGTGGAAGTCAAGAAATAATTTGTACATGAAGACTATGAGATCACCCTCCACAAGAAGTTGCAAAATCTTAGACAGAAGGACCTTGATGTGAGTGGATATACTGAGGAGTTCCATAAAATGACCTTGAAGGCCAGGGTTCCTGAAAGTGAAAAGCACAAAATTGCTAGGTACATCAATGAGTTGAAATATAGTATTCAAGATGAAATGAGCTTATTTAACCCAAAATCAGTACACAAATGTTTCCAAATGGAACTCAAAATTGAAGAAAAGAAAAAGAGGAGGGGAGAAAAAAATAATAGAGGAAGAGGGAATAATTTCAAAGGAAGAGGGAGATTTAATGACAGAGGGCCATTCCAAAGAGTTCAAGGAGAGTTCAATCACCATGAGTCAGAAGGAGAACATAATAATAGGAATAATTTTAGAGGGAGAAGATCCAAAAGTAGGGGAAGGTTTGGAGGAAGAGGGCCTAGTGTCTTCACTGGAAAATGTTTTACATGTAATCAAGTGGGACACCGGTCCTTCAGATGTCCTGAAAAGAGTGGCTCCAAAAAAAAAGGAGGGGACAAAAGAGTACAACTCACCCAAGAGGATGACACCCAAAGTGTATCCTCCTATCACTCTATAGCTTCAAGGCCTAAAAATTCAGAGCAAGGAGAATGCTTAATGATGCTTGAAGGACACACCTAAGAGTACCTACTATGGCAGAACCACCTCAGAGGAAGTCATTATTTTGAACAAGCTGCAAGGTGAACAATAAGGTATGAAAGGTTACTATTGATTCTGGCTCTATAGATAATATTTCTTCTAGGGAGTTAGTCACTAAGATTAAACTACATATTATCCCTCATCCTTTCCCTTATAAGGCTTCTTGGTTGACAAAAGAAAAGCAAACCATTATAAATGAGCAAGTTTGGGTAGATTTCAAGATAGCAGAGTATACAAATAGGGCTCTATGTGATATCACAAAGATGGATACATGTCATTTGTTATTAGGGAGGCCTTGGTAGTATGATGTATATTCTAGGCATGATGTAAAATCTAATGTTTATACTATAACCAAAGATGGTGTTGAATATGTAATGAATCCACTTCCTGACTGTGAGAAAGAGAAACATAATACTAGTACTGTCTTACACATTGGGTAAAAAGAATTCATGAAAGTCCTAAAAGATAAGGATACTCCTTATTATGCAATATTAGTAAGGCCCAAAAAGTCACCTTTGAAGGAGTCCAAAGTCCAAGAACCCATTAGGGATGTAGGCCCAAAAGAAGTGAAGGCATTGTTAGATCAGTACAAAGGCATCATTGCTAAAAACACACCAGAGTCTCTCCCACCTAAGAGAGAGATAAGTAACTAAATAGACTTCATACCAGGGGCTACTCTTCCCAATAAGGCAGCATATAAGTTAACCCCTGAACCTAATCAAGAGGTAGCAACACAGATTGAGGAATTGTTGTCAAAAGGCCTTATTAGGAAAGGTGCGAGTCCTTGTGCTGTCCCTACAGTCCTAGCCCCTAAGAAAGAAGGCACATGGAAGTTATGTACAATATCTAGGGAAATAAATAGGATAACCATCAGATATAGGTTTCCTATGCCTAGAATTGAGGATCTAATGGACTATTTGGGGGGTGCAAGTTACTATTCCAAGATAGATCTCAAAAGTGGCTATCACCAAATAAGAATCAGAGGGGGAGATGAATGGAAAAAAAACATTAAGACTATAGAGGGTCTCTATGAATGGCTTGTGATGCCTTTTGGCCTTTCCAATGCTCCAAGCACTTTTATGAGATTTATGAATGAGGTATTGAAGCCCTTTCTTAACAAATTTGTTGTTGTGTACCTTGATGATATTTTGATATTTAGCACGAGTAGATCAAGGTGCCAAGGCTTTGGGGATCTTAAAATATCCATAAATGGTGTCTAGGAACCTATTTACTTTTCACAGATCCCTCTGTCACAAAAAGTTAAGTCCCAAAACCTCACTGGTTAGGGCTACAAGGAATCCTAGGCTATTTGGGACTCAACACTTCTTGAGACTTCTAGGCCTAAAAAAATGGTGGATTCTTGGTCTCTAGGGTCTATTGAGAGATTTCAATCCATCAGAATGGAATGTTAAATCAACTGGTGAAGTTTTATAGCTTATTGAATGGTTTAGGGAAAGTAACCCTAAAAGAGAGATTACTAGGTTCTATGATTTGATCTGGAAGACAAGGAAAAGATAAAGGGAGCCTACTGACCCCTTGGGTGAGTCAGGAGACATCCTAGGAATATTTGTGTGGATTGATAATAATGAGATTGGAATCTTGAAGAAGTAGCTATTTGTTGGGGCTCATCAAGTCTTCTTACAGTGCACTCTACATCACCATCCCTACCTCTCCATATAATTACCCTACCATGTATCAAGATCAATGAAGGTATACATACTTGAAGAATTTCCAAACACCAATCCATATGAACCCTACATATTATTCCCATTCACCCAAAATTCCTAAGTCTTTTGGAATTAATTTGGATGTGCAACATAAAAAGCAAAAATCCAAGAATCCACATGTGTATAAAAATCACCATGTCTCATCTAATCGACATGTGAATGAAAATAAAAAAGAAACATCAAAAAGGCCACAAAGGTCCACAAAGAAAAATGAAATATCCAAGAGACCACAAAGGTCCACCAAGCAAAAAGAAGAATCAAATAAAATGTGGGTTCCAAAATCCCTCATTGAAGAAATGAATTCAAAAGCATCACAAAAGAAAGAAAAATTAGATACTATGTGGATTCCCAAGTCACTTTTGAAAGAATTGCACACAAAAGAAAAATCAAACTTGACATTCAAGCTTCCAAAGGCTTCCATTCCATATCCTTCCAAACATTTTCCACTTTCCAAGTCTACTTTGGGTTCCTACATCCCAAAATCCACTATCTTAGCTACATCCTCACCTCCTTCATCCATTGTTCCTCCATCATTCCACCACCCTTCAAAGTGTGTGTCAAAGTCGATCTTGCCAACATTTCCATCCACAACATACCTTCTTCTTATCCTCACATTCATTATCCAGCACATAATTTCCATCTTTCCCTACCTCTTATCCAATATATGGCGTAAAACATTCACCACCATCTACCCTTATCCTCCATATGTGTCCTTTATCATCACCTTATCAATATCTTTGAGCATCCTAGGCATATTCATGGTTTATTATAGCATATATTTTAGAAGAGCATTGTCCAAAGATCCAAATGTTGGGGAAATTTTGAAAAATACAAAAAAAAAGAAAAAAATTGAAAAAGGAGAAAAGTACCTTGGTGAGAACCTGGTAAAATAGGTGCCTTGGTAGAAAAAGTAAAGAGAAATAAATCCATCTTATGGTGAAAACCACTTCTTGTGGCTGTATGCACCCTAAAATGGTCACCTAAACTATGGGCCCCATTTATCATTTTATAAAATTCCCGAATCAATGTTTTGCAACATTTTCAATTCAAATCAATTTCCTTGATGAAATCGTAATTAATTCAATTATTTCAATATTTTCTAAGGTTTGATCATTTTTATTTAATTAAAAGATTTAATCTCTCTTTTAATTAAATAAAATTCATCTTATTTAATTAAATTAAATTTCTCCCTTTTAATTAAATAAGATTCATCTTATTTAATTAAATAAAATTCCTCCCATTTAATTAAATAAAATTCTTATAATTTATTTAATTAAAAGAAAACCCCTCTTTTAATTAAATAAATAAAAATCCCTTTTTCTTCACATCTTTCTAAGTAGTGGGCTTTTTTCTTTAATGAGCACATGGATCAACCACGATTTAACCTCCACCATTGCTCATTTCTTTTTGCCTCTTAATCTCAACCGTTCACTTTTCTTTATAAGGAAGCCTCTCCTTCTCATTCTCATATAGAATTTTTAGGTATTTTTATGTTGTAGGTTTGGAGAGCAATTTTGGAGGAGAATTTGAGCACTTTGGCTTGGATATTGCAACTTCTCTCTTCTTGTCTTCTTCTTCTTCTTGCATCCATGGCTATTCATGTAGATTAGATTCATATTAGATTAAATTCATATTTTCTTCCATAGATTAAGCTTGCATATTTCCTTTTATAGATTAATCATGCATTGTTATCATATAGGTTAATTTTATTTTATGCATTGCAATCATATAGAATAGATTTCATTTTCATGCATTGAATCTCTCGTTTCATGGTGTACTTGCAAGGGCACAACTAGATAAATCTGAGGGCCTCCATCACAAACCTTTGCACTCTATGACTAGGGAGCTATGAGTCGATATTTGAGGCCTCATTCTTGAGCAACCTTGAATTGAATGACTCATAGAAGTGTGACACGTTCTAAGCACACATTTTTGGCACCCATCGTGGGGCAAAAGATTCATTTTTTGTCACTGTATTTATTTTTTCATAATTTATTTTCAAATTTCCATATTTTCTGTACTTTTGCAGGGAATTTTTACGCAATATTTTTCAGGTTTAAAGATGAAATTTTGCTAGATTTTGCATTTCATCGCACTGCTTTGTGTGAATTCTCATGCAGTACTGTAAGAATCCTCACACAATATCTTGCCAATTTTTTGTTATCCTGTCACACTAGTCTAGTCTTTCTTCATGTGGCTTTGTGCATTTTGTCACATGGTCCTATGCTAATCCTCGCATGAGAAAGCTTTTCATCATGCGAAATTATTTGCTAGTGAGCTATTTGCTGTCATCTCTTGCTTGCTTGCTTGCATCCTTGTCATTTTCTAGTTTTCCCTGGTTGATCTAGGTCAAATTGGATTACTTACCCCACTGTTAGAAGCTTGTTTATGCTTTGGATTCTTGCATTTTGACCTCTTGGATTAGCAATATTTTATTTCACAAGTGACCTTTCTTGGAAGCTTGGTGAGCTAGGAACCGTCCTTGTTGAAAAGATAAACCTTTAGATTCTTTGATAACACACTTGGAGAGTTTTGGTACTCTCTTGTCCATCCACTTTCATACAATTTCAATCTCAATTAATATAATTTGGGTAAGACCATCCTCCTGATCCATATGTGCTAGGGTATTCACCCAAATTTATTGGGCACCTCTGTGGTAGTGTTGGCTTATGCCTCTTTGCAATATTCTATCTTATCACCTTCTTTTGGACAAGTTAATGCCTTTACTATCCTAGTTTGGTACCAACATTTCTTAGGGTAATCCTATCAGCTAGTACCTTTTCTTTCATACCAGTTACAACAAGATATCAAGTAAATCAAGGAAAACAACCTCAAGTGGTTTTTAACCAATTATCTTTAGTTCAAACTCGCCAAAAACATAAGGGAAAAGGACCCATATTTGATAAATCACCTAGGAATATCTTGGAAGTGTGGTTTTGTTCCAAGAGTCACCTTAGTGAGTTGGGTACCCACTTAGTATCTTCTTTCTCTTCTATGGATGTGAGTTACACAATGACTCGGAGAGAAAGAGAAGATAGGGATAAACATCTTGATGACATGTTTGCGAAGTATGGGGGTGCTACTTCATTCAGTGGTTCCTCTCATAACACTAGACCAACCTCACCTCTTATTTCAACAAGATATCTAGATGCACACAAAAGGGCTAAGAGAGAGAGAGAGGTAAGAGACATGCTTATGATGATGAGTTATCACAACATGAGAACCAAGGAGATGAACTTTATGACACTTGTGTCAATACAACTTATACCAACAACTTGTTTAGAAATTCAAGACCAAGTTCACCACTCAAAACCTCTTCAGGTTACAAGAATGAAAGGATTAAGAGGATTGAGCATGAAAAGAAAGTGCTCCAAGATGAACAAGCTCATAAGGAAGATCAAATTAGATGCCTAGAGTTGGAGAGATAGACTTTGGTAGAAAGGGAAAGGAAAGGATTTCAGGAGGAGTGAGATAGGCTCTTAGCTCGACAACTCAATGATCCATTCAATAATATGCATGTTAGTGGTGGAAATAGTTCTCCTCCATCCACTCCTCCTAGGACTCCATGAAGTAGAAGAAATTCAAGATCACCGTCATGATCTCCTAGCCCTAGGGGAAGAAGGGCCTCAAGACATGATCATTATAGGAGACAAACCCCTCCTAGGAACTCAAGTCCACCTTCACAATGTGCTCATTATGGTTCAAAATATGGGGGTAGTAGCTTGAGCTTTGATCACACCTCCCAAGACTTTATGAAAATGCAACAAGAGCCACTTTTTCAACAGTATGTGGAGAAATATTTGGAGCAAAACAAGGAAAAGTTCCTAGAGAGCCTAATCAACAAGGGTTCTAGGGTCCCTTACAACTTTGATTTGGATAAAAAGATTAAGAAGCAAGGCCCATCCCAAGAGGAGAAGATAAATGAAATGCAAAGAACAATGGACAAGATGTTTGCACCTAAGAATTATTTCTCATTGGACTCGATTTGTCCTAATCCTTTTGATAAGAGTGTTGACATGAAATAATTTCCAAGAAAGGTTGAGAGTTGAGATATGATAAATATGATGGGAGTGGAGATCCACATGATCATTTGCACCAGTTTTATACCATAATTTTTGAGTTCCATCAAGATGACTCTTATCTCATGAGGTTATTCCCATGAAGTCTTAAGGGACAAGAACTGGAATGGTTTACTAAGATAACTCCCCCTGTTAAGACTTTCAAGGAGTTTGTTCACAGATTTGTTCAACACTTCGCATACAATGTTTCCAGATCTGTCACCTTGTTGGACATATGTAGCTTAAAGAAAAATCAAGGAGAATCCTTTGTTACTTTCTTGCAAAGGTGGAGGTGAAAGTTCTCTTACTATTCTAGAACTATTCCTGATAATGAAAATATTGACATCCTTGTTAGCAATTTGGTTCCAGAATTGCGGTATGAAGTTAAGAAAATGGTTTTTGATTCATTTGACACCATGGTTGAGACTGCATGTAGAATTGAGGATGTTTTGAGAGAACAAGGAATTTTGACCAAACATGAAAGTAACAACAACAATAGTCAAAACAACAACAACTCTAATAAGGATAAAGGGAAGAACCAACACTGGAATAGGAATAAAAAAGTGGTTAATGATGGAGTTGTGGATTCTTCCAACCTAAAGATCAACGTGTGCTTCATTTATCTAGTGATGTTCAAGCTATGAAGCTCAATACCTCCAATCAACAAGAAAGTAAGCCAAGCTACCAAGGTAAGCCTAAGAGTGAAAGATGTCAATTTGCAAAACTTGGTGAATCATATGAGGAAATTTTAAAGAAACTTATTGCTAACAATCTGGCACATCCTCAAGATGTTGTGAATTTTCATATACCTGAAGTTAAACCACATTGGTGGATGGAGAAATCCTTTTGCATATTTCATAATGGTATTGGACATGACATTGCATACTTCTGGAAACTTAGGCATATCATTCAAGATCTCATTGAGAGTGGAAAAATTACAATAGATGGATTGAAAACCAACGCCGATCATAAGGCATTCAAGGAACCTTTGCCCAAATATGAAAAGGGGGAAACCTCTACAGTTAAGAATGGAAAAGCTGAGATCAATTATACTTACACAGATGTAGAGAATACAATCAATATTCTTGGATTTGTGGAAGAAAATGTTAACATGATGAGTGGCAAAGATCCTTATGGTTATGATCTAGATGAAGACTCTCCTCCTATTTTTGATAAAGAACCTATTGTGGTGCTAAGGGGTCCCATCTCTAGAGGGTCATCTCAAGCTCTTAATGTTGTTACATGAAGTCAAGGTCCCATTGTCATTAGAGGACCCAATTCATGTCAATCTAGTAAACCTAAGCAAGTGGTATCCAAGCCTGTCACCTTGAAACCAGCTTTCAATCCTAAGTCAAACTACAATCTTGTTGATCAGTTACAAAGAACCCCCGCTCAAATTTTGATCTTTGAGCTCTTAGAGTTGTCCCTGAGACATAAAAAAATCCTTTAGGATGCTTTGCACATGGAAAATGTCCCCAACAACTTAGATATTGATCAATTCTAGAATATGGTTAATCATATTACTACCCCTCATCTCCTTTCATTTTCAGAAGATGATGATAAAACTTTGAGCCATCCGCACAATCTTTCCCTTCACATTGAGGTCATGATCCATCACACCTATGTTAGGTTCATGTTGATAGATGGGGGTGTTAGGCTTAATATTTGTTCTTTTAATCTTTTGAAAGAATTAAGTTATTCTGAAGAGGTTATAGATACCGGAAAAAGGATTACTATCAAAGCCTATGATGAGGCAGAAAGAATTTCCAATGGGTTGGTCATCCTTCCTATTAGGATTGGCCCTGTTGAAAAGGATATTTTATTTCAAATAGTTGATTTTGGACCCCTTGTGTATAATATCTTACTCGGTAGACCATGGATTCATGATATGCAAGCAGTGTCATCTACTTATCATCAATGTGTTAAGTTCCCCTACAATGGAATAGAGAATTGCATACCTGGGGATAACACTTTATCTGTTAATTCAATTTCAGTAGGGGCTCATGTTTCCTTCAATAGAGAAGCAGAATATTTTGATGCAACCTTAGAATAATGTAAAGACAAGCTTAAGTCAATAGACCTTGGTATGGGGGGTAATCAACTCAACTCCCTCACAACATTACCAGTTTCACCTCGGTCTTTTGGCAAACCTTCAAAAGAAAAGAAACCTTCCTCTTCAGCTATGACTTTATTTGGAAAGTTTGTAGAATCATTAGTGCCTATCCAAGATGAGAAAGAGGAGACATTTGTTAGAGACTGGATCTATAGAGAAGAAAAATATATGCATAATGAGAACTTCTCTCCCTCTCCTAAGGATTATGAAAGAGAGTATACTTTTGTTAGATAGATGGGCTATCCTAGATATGACCCTCTTAATCATAATTTGGATGCTAGAGCCAAACCTCTTTATCATGCTCTTTATGGATGAAAGTCTAAGAAGCCAATTGGCCTAGGATTTGTGAATTACAACGAGTGCACTAATCCTCTCTTTGAAAAGTTGGATAGTGACGATGAACTAGAATATGTACCTAATTTGACAAATCAGCAGGATATGTGTGAAGATTGGACCCCTTCAACTAATCTCCTTTGGGGAGATTCAGATATTTCAATCACCCATGTATCAGTTGCAACTTTAGAACAAGATGAATCAGATATAGAAGATCCTTTGAGAGAGCGTCAACGAAAGAATTTTGTTCATTTAATGGAAAGAGAAAGTTCCATTTTTTATGAAATTGGACCTTCTACATTACGATGTCCCAAAACTTCATGGTGTAAGCATCCTAGTCGTAGTTTATATACAAGTTCTAATGAGTATGAATGGGACTCTTTTTTAGAGCCTTCCACAGTTGATAGAGATGTTGATGTTATACACACTTATAGTTCTCAACCTAAGGTAGCCAATGAGTCATGTGTAGGATTAGAGGATTCAAACCAACATGTTGCCTTAGTGGATGATTCTTCACTTGTTAGGATGAATCCTAATTTGGGTAGCTTAGAGGGATACTTGACTGACTCTGACTCTTCAGTCACCAGTGATAATACCATTCACATTTATAACCTTGAACTAGTCATTGACTTACCTCTTGTTCATCCCGACCTCATTGATTGGTCCCAACACTATTAAGAACCTAAGATTTTAACATTCCAAAATGATTATGAGATATCCTATTACCTAAATTCCATTGAACGTATAGTATCTTCCACCAGTGAACTGACTATCACTATGATAGAGCCAAACATCAAGTACCTTAGTCACAAGATAAAAAGAAAATAAAATCAAAAGAATAGGAGTTTTGATGGTGAAAACCACTGTGTGGTGGTGTGAGAACCAAAAAAAGTAAAAAGAAATGATGTATCCAAGGGTGAAAACCTCACTGAGGTGCCTAAGGATGAGGTACTTGATCATCTCCCCAGCTATTTTTAGGATAGATCTTTAGTGCTTATCAAGCCAACACAAGCAGTCAATTTGGGTATGGATGAGGCTCCAAAAATAGTACACTTGGTTGAATCCTTGTCACCAACAGAAAAAGAGGCTTACACTAAGTTCTTACATAAAAATAAAATCAATTTTGCATGGACTTATTCAGATATGCCAAGATTGGACATTAATCTTATTATGCATCACTTGTCCATAGCTCCAAATGTCAAACCAGTTAAACAGAAATTGAGAAAGATGCATCCTCACATAGCTCTCCTAGTCAAAGTAGAATTGGAGAAACTCCTTGGTGCAAAATTCATAAGAACTATCACCTATGCTAAATGGATATCAAATATTGTACCAGTTTCCAAACATGACAAATCCATTTGAGTTTGCACAGATTTTAGAGATCTCAATTGAGCATGCCCAAAGGATGAATTTTCACTCCCCAATATAGATATGATAGTGGATATGACTGCGGGTTATGATATTTACTCCTTGATGGATGGTTTTTCTGGGTACAATTAGATTAAGATAGCTCCTAAAGATCAAGAAAAGACTGCATTCACTTGTGCATGGGGTACCTATTGTTGGAATGTTATGCCTTTTGGATTAAAAAATGCAGGTGCCACCTATCAACGAGCTATGAAAACCATTTTTCATGACATGATGCATAAAAACATGGAAGATTATGTGGATGACACCTTGGCCAAATCTAAACAAAGAGATACACACTTATATGATTTAGAAGTAATTCTAGATCGTATGGAACAATTTCAACTAAGGTTAAATCCTAAATAGTGTGCATTTGGAGTCACCTCTGGAAAACTACTTGGATTCATCATTTTAGCAAAAGGAATAGAGGTGGACCCTAAAAAAGTTCAAGCAATCATAGATATGCCACCTCCTAAAAACATTAGTCAAATGAGGAGTCTTCAAGGATGTCTTCAATCTATAAGGAGATTCATTTCACAACTGGTAGATAGAGCTCAACCCTTCAA
>MU226746.1:1673525-1692769 GCA_018584345.1 Thuja plicata | reverse complement strand
TAAAATAGAGAACCATGACCTGGAATTGGATTTTGCAGAAAATGCTGAAAGTGAAACTCAAGAAGAGAATGAAGTTGTCGATTCTTTAGTTTCTGGAGCTTTTACTCCTGAAGTTAAGCATCAAATGTAATCTAACTCAACTGCTGAGATGCAAGATGACCAAGAACAACAAGAAAGCCATGCCTATGAGGTGTCAACTGATAAATCACAAGATAGTAAGGGTATTGAATGTCATTCCTCAAAAGATGTGGAATATTGTTCACGTACAGACCATCAAGATGTTGCTGCAACTCCTCCTAGTGTTGGTCTTCAAAGACGAGGTCAGAGGTCTGCAGGCTTCACTGTTGAGATGGTTAAAGAGGTCTCTGTGTCTCCAGCTAATGTGGATCCTTCGAAAGTCTCCATTAATCTGTCACAAGCACTGTGGAATCCATCTAATTTATCTATGAAGCCAATTATGGTCAACAAGAAAACTGATAAGGCTACTAAGCCTATGCTTGATGCATGCACACATCCATTTGATGCCCTCCCTACTTTTGAGTTCCTAAAACTCTCACAAGATAAACTAGAAGGTTTACTAGAAGGTTTCTTTGGTTGTATAATTTTTAGTATCGGTAGCAGCACAACTCTTGATGAAAAATAGAATGCCTTAAAATACTTGGAAACCCTAAGTAGCAATGTGGAAGCAGCCAACTTCTTAACCAATGGTTCAGTATTGTCCATGCTTTTTAAGATGCTAAGAATATCTAAACCAACTGCTTTGCATGTTTAGCTTGTTTCAGTAACTGGTTTGTTGATTCAGCATGCAACTATTATTGAAGATGAAGTGGCAAGTTTAGGTATAGTTTCAGTGCTAACTGATGCTCTTCGAGATAAGAAGGAAAAAGTGAGAAGATTTGCTATGGCAGCCTTAGGTGAACTTCTGTTCTATATCTCCACTCAGAGTGAAAATTATCTGAAGGCAGTTGTTGGTCTGGAAAGTCCAGCAAAAGATAGCCGGTCATCACCATCTACATGGCAGGTTAGCCCCTAATTCTTGTGCCATTTATATCTGATATATGTGATGTAGAGCCTTGGTATCCACAGTGAAAAATAGTGTTTTCAACTAAACTTTGTGTGAGAATTCAAACTCTCCTACCCCTGCTTATGCCAGGGCACTCCTTACCAAAGCTCTACACTATTGAATGAACAAGTCTTTTGTAAACATTCAACACATTATTTACCCATAACTCCTCACAATGTTATTCATAGTCTGTTGTTTTGTCAGTGATGACAGGTTCTTGTATACCTTGTGTACCTCCTTTCCCACCAACTATGCCAGTTTATTTTCTGTATGTTCTTTGACAGTTTCATCACTTGTCAAACTTTCTACTTTGTTCCAGTCCTTCCCAATTTAAAATCTATTCCCATGACAAACCAGTCACTCACCAATCTTGGTATATACCTGGCATAGAGATTCAAGTGTTCCAAAGGCTCTTCAAAAAAATCACTGTCATATTTCATATACCAGACAGAGTGTTCTTCAAGAACAAGGTTCTCAACTAAACTCCAACTTCACAGACTTTCTTCATAGTCAAAGAGAACTAACACTCGGTCTTCCCACTAGACTCTTTAATCATAGGAGAATTGCGACGGGGGTAATTTGTACCCAGAACAGGGTAATTTTTCCCAAAAAAAAAATTTCATTTTATTTTGTATTTGTCACAATTGTGATGCAAACACAACGAATTGCGACAGGGGCGCTGTATAGGCGACGCCCACTCCCATCACATTTGCTTCGGGTGTTTGTCACACTTGTGACAGTTATCGCATGATTTCATGCGGCTTCCCAAGTGCATGTGACCATGCGACAAGTCGTCGCAGTTGCACGGGTATTCATCACACTTGCAATGGTTATCGCATGATCGCATGCGGCTTCCCAAGTGCATGTGACCATGCGACAAGCCATCGCAGTTGCGTGGGTATTCATTGCACTTGTGACGGTTATTGCATGATCGCATGCGGCTTCCCAAGCACATGTGACCATGCGACAAGCCGTCACAGTTGCGCGGGTGTTCATCGCCATTGCGACACTAATATAAGGAATTGTAACGGGGGTGATGTCAGATTGAAGGGGCTTCATAGCGATGGATTGAAGTTGTAATTGTGACAAAAATGGAAAGATGTCATATTTTGTGACTAAAAAATAGCGACGTCTATTACTATCGCAATTGCAACACATGGCTGTCACAATTGCGACACATAGCCGTCGCAAATCAATGCCAAATTTATTAGTGTCATTAGTAATGAGGCCTTTTAGGGAGACTCGCAAAGAAGGAATCTCAACCTCAATTGGTAACACAACATCTACTTCATAAACCAAAGCATAGGGAGTAGCCCCTGTTGGTGTTCTTATGCTTGTCCTGTATGCCCAAAGAGCTGGATTGATCCAGAGATGCCAATCTCATCTGGATTTGTGCACTATGTGATGTAGGATTTTAAGGATTGTCTTGTTGGATGCTTCTGCCTGTCCATTTCCCTGAGGATAATAGATGGAAGACCAATGCTGAGTAATTTTAAACTTAGAGCATAGCTCTATCAAATCCTTGTTTTTGAATTGTCCCTAATTATCAGTGATTATTGCTGAGGGTACACCATGCCTATAGATGATGTAGTTGAGAATGAACATAGCTACTAATTTTCCATTGGCAAAAGTGAAAGGGACTGCCTCCACCCACTTGGTAAAATAGTCTATAGCTATGATTATGAACTTATATCCATTTGAGGATGAGGGGTAAATCTGACCTACCAAGTTAAAGGCCCATTGTTGAAATGACCAGAAACTAATGAAGGGAATAAGCTCCTTGGTTGGAGCATGAATTAGATTACCATGTAATTGACACTGTTTGTAAGACTTAGCAAATTGTGCAGCTTCTTTTTCCATATCTGGCCAGTAGTAACCAGTTCTAATAAGTTTACGGGCCAATGTCAGGCCATTAGAGTGGGACCCACAGATGCCTTCATGCACCTCTACTAATGCATGTTTGGACTCATCAAGTTCTAAACACCTAAGGAGGGTATCATCTAGACTACACCTATACAAGTCGTTAGCTATGATGACAAATTGTGAAGCACTACAGATTAAGTGACATTTCTCATTCTAGGTGTAAGTGTCTAGAACAATCTAGTCACAAAGGTAGGAAAAGATATGATGGTAGCAAGATGAGTCATGTCCAATGACAGAATAGATCATCTGAGAATCAGGGGAATCATAGGTTGGGTAGCGTAACATCTCCACTAGGAATTCGTATTGAAAATAATTTTATGGCATCTGTAGCATGGAGGCAAGAGTAGCCATGGCATCTGCTACTTTATTAGCTACCCTTGGAACTTGTTGAAATGTGATGTGAGTAAAATAATTTTTGAGGTCATCAAACAACTATTTATAAGGCACCATCTTTTCATCCTTTGTCTAATAGATATCATTTACTTGATTGATGACTAACTGTGAATATCCAAGGACATTTAGTTTGTCTACTCGCCACTCAAGGGAAATCTTCATACCATTGATTAAGGCTTCGTACTCAGCAATATTGTTTGTACAAGGAAACAACATCTTATATGCTTTTGGTAAAGAGTACCTTTGAGGTGTAATAAACAATATCCCAACACCTAACCCCTATTGGGTAAATGAACCATAAAAAAACATAGTCTAGGATCGATGTGTGAGAAGTAATATGGACTCATATGGGAATTCAATATGCAATGGTTGATGATCTACTAGAGGTGCTTCTGCCAACTGATCTACAATCACTTTCCCTTTGATGGCTTTCCTTTCTACATACTCAATATCAAATTCACTGAGAAGCATGACCCATTTAGCTAGTCTACCTGTGAGGGTAGATTTACTAAGAAAATATTTTAGAGGATCAATTTTAGCAATTAGGCATGTAGTGCCATAGTTTTTGTGAAGAAAATACCACTGCAAGGCAAGCCTTCTCTATAGAAGAATATTTTGTTTCATATGAGACCAGAGTTCTACTAATGTAATAGATAGCCCTTTCTTTTTTGTGTTGATCTTCTTGAGCCAATAGGATACCCAATGATGCATCTGTAGCAGATATGTAAAGTATAAGTGGCTTCCCATTGATAGGTGGCATCAAGATTGGCAGGTTTGAAAGATACTATTTGATTTGTGTGAACCCTTCATCACATTCCTTATTCCATTGGTAAGTCACACCTTTGTGTAGAGTCTTGGTGAATGGTTGTGACTTGTCCACTAGTTGTGAGATAAAATCTCGGATAGACTGTAGTCAGCCTTGAAGTCCTCTAATTTGTATGATATTCTTTGGTGGAGGCATTTATATGATAGCTTGTACTTTTGTAGGATCCACTTTGATGCCTTTGGTAGAGATGATATAGCCAAGCAATTTTCTAAATGTTACACCAAATGCACATTTCTTAGGATTGAGCCTCAGACTGAACTGTTCCATACAATCTAGTATAGGACCTAGATCTGCAAGATGGTTCTCTTGGTGCATGCTCTTAGGTAGGGTGTCATCCACATAATATTCTATTGTTTTATGCATCATCTCATGAAATATAGTAGTGATAGCTCTTTGATATGTAGCACCAACATTTTTGAGTCCAAAGGGCATGACATTCCAATAGAAAGTGCCCCATGCACATGTGAAAGTAGTTTTCTCTTGGTCCTCTGGCATGATCTTTATCTAGTTGTAGCCAGAGAAACAATCCATTAGTGAGTACATGTCATACCGTGTTGTCATATCTACGATCATATCAATATTGGGCAATGGAAAGTCATCCTTAGGACATGTCAGATTCAAGTCTCTGAAGTCTATGCAGACTCAGATAGATTTATCATGTTTTGATACTGGAACAATGTTAGAGATCCATTTTACATAGTCAATTACTCTAATAAATAATACCTTAAGAAGTTTCTCCAATTCAGCCTTGACAAGTAGAGCCACATGTGGATTCATTTTTTAAAGCTTCTGCTTGATGGGCTTGACACCTAGTGTAATGGAAAAATGGTGCATGATTAGATTAGGGTCTAATCCTGGCATGTCTAGATATTTCCATGTGAATTTTATCTTTTTGCTCTTGAAGAATGTAATGAATTCCTCTCTTTCTACCTTAGATAGTGATAGTGCCAAATGAATGATATGAAGTTTAGCTTCTATACCCAAGTTGATTGGTTGAGTTGGTTCAATAAGAATAGATGATCTTTCCTAGAAAAGACTCAGAAGCACATCAAGTATCTCATCCTTGGGTGCCTCAAAGAGGTTTTCACCTTTGGATAGGTCTTTTATTTTGATTTTTTTAGGCTCTGATACTGCCATAATGTGGTTTTCACCATCAGAGTGCCTATTTTTTCTTCTTTTGATTTTGTAACTAAAATACTTGATGTTAGCCTCAGTCATTTTGACACTTTCTTTGCTAGTGGAGGATGTTACAGGTTTGATAGCGTGTAGGTAATAGGCAAGAGCGTAATCATTCTGGAACATAAGAACTTCATTAGATGGGGAGGTAGAGTTCCAGTCTATAAGCTTGGGATGGAAAAATGAAAGAGAAGTGATGGGTTCAAGTGCGTTCACAGTATAATCATAAAAAGCATGGACAAGCAAGTTGAGACCTAAAGTGATCTCATCTAGACATATAGTCAAATTCCTTTGATTCCTAGCAATCGTAGTAGACAACATGTTAACATCTATGGAGTCAAACTCATTTGACCTTACACTAGACCCTTCACCTACTTTGAGAAGGTTTTCATATGTGTGAACTGTATTTGTATCTTTGTCAGAGGTGGCATAGGACAAGCTGTCGAACTCATATTCATGAGAGTTTGTTTCATCATTAGGTGTCATGTTAAGAATGTGAGTGAAATCAACCCTTTTCCCCAGTTGAGATGAGTTCTTCTTAGAACCTCCGCTATGGTCAGATGAGCACCTTTTGACCTAGGTACCTCATTAGTGGTTGTACCATCAGCTGCCTCTTGTGTCGTGAGAAGTGACTGGGTTCAAACTGTTATTGAAAGTGTGGTGGTATGTATAAATCATGTTGATGACCTGGATTTACAGTTTGTATTTCTTTCCACTCCTCATAGGTTAATGGAGTAAGTGAAATGGTGTCATCAGAATCACTATCATTTTCTATTGTACTGACACATGGTATAAAGTCATGTAGCTCAGCAAAGAATGCCACCAGGTCTGGAGGAATAGGATATGGAAAACTATCCTCATCAGAACTGTCTTTAGATTCTTCAGTTTTAGATGTTTCTTCAGGTATTAGTTGTTTATCTTCTTAAGGTACAAACTTCTTTATCCCCATTTGAAATGTGAGTTTCTTGAATCCTATACTTGTAGAGTCACATGTTCTGTAACCAATAGCTTCAAGTGGTGCAATTAATCCCTTATGATTCGCACCTATAGGACCATTTCCTTTTTAGCCAAAATGTTGCATAATAGATAGACCTTTTCCATACTGCTTAGGTTTTATTTCGTAAGGTGGATTAGTTTGTTCAAAAGTGTCTTCTCCTTTATAGATCCAAGCTTTGATAGCTCTATTATCAACTTCTTTTTCTAATGGTACCATGGCTTGTGCAAAAGTACCACCATACTTTGTTGGAGGAGGAACTATAGAAGGTTTAGTGCTCTTAGAAGGTCTCCCAAAAGAATTTGGAGACAATGATAGAGATGTAATAGATAGCATAGGTTCAATCTGATATCCTCCCATCTCAGTTTCTTTGAGTGTCAAACTCCTTTCCATTTCTTTTAATTTGGTCTCAAGGAGCTCAATAGATTCTCTGTTGGTAGGCACAAAAATGTCACCAGGTTTTGTGAGGGTGTTGCAATCATAGTGTGTATTAGCAGGTATAGTAACTTCAAATCCTTGGAATGGGAACTTAATGAACTGATGGTATGTTGAAGGGATAGCCTGCATTTCATGGATCCATGTCCTGCCTAACATAATATTGTATACCAAAGGAATGTCAAGCACTTGACAGATAACATCTCGTTCAATAGGGCCAACTCTGATTGGCAACACAACTAACCCCTTAGATTTACGTTCTTCTTCATCATAGGCCTTAATAGTAATCTTTTTGTGGGCATCAATGTAGTCTTTGTTGTAGCCTAATTCAGTAAGGAAGCTTGCAGAGCAAATATTGAGGCCACCGCTGTTATCTATGAGAACATGACAAACATGCTTTGGACCAATCATGACTTCAATGTGCAGAGGGTTATTATGTGGGTGAATCAAAGAATGGTCATCTTCCTCAGAGAAAGACAAGTAATGGGAGGAGGTCAAGTGACCTACCATGGATTGAAACCAGTCAAGATCAAGATCTTTTGGGACATTTTCCTTGGTGAGGGCTTTGTCTAGGATTTACCTGTGAGTAGGGGAGATTTTGAGTAGCTCAAAAATAGTTATCTGAGAATTAGTACATTGCAATTGATCAAGAATGTTGTAATTGGTAGCATTAGATGAGGAACCCACTTTTGGATTTTTATTGGCAGAGCTGACATTAGCTTTGTTTGCAGGTTGTGTTGATGTAGACATAGAAGGCTCAGGGCCTTTGAGGATGATCTTAGCATGAGATCGAGTACCAACATTAGCGTTGACCTGAGACTGTTCTTGTTCAGAAGACTAAGGTGTAGACCCTTGCAAGATGAAATGTATTTTGGGCTTAGGATTATCTTCCCTTCCCTTGAGAATGATTATGTTATAGTATTTAGCATCAACAAGTTCAACCATATTAATGACATTATCATTATTGGTGTATGTATAGTTGACCTTAGCATCAGTATTTTTGCCTTTAGATGATTCACCTTTTCCATGAGGAGGAAATGGGTCTTTGAAAGCTTGGTGATTATATTTCTTGTTGTGACCTCCCACAACAATAACCTCACTATCGATGAGATCCTAGATTTTATGCCACAATTTAAGACAAGTAGCCATTTTATGAAAATCACAATAATTCATTCCACCAAGAGGGTCTTGGTTGTGGATCACAAGGTCATGAATTATCTAGTGGAGTGAGTAAATGGTTTTCCAAGAGAGTCTTGTAAACCCCATCAAGAGGTTCTCCTAAAGGAGTGAATTCATGCTTGGGTCTAGGAGCCCAAGGTTTAGATCTAGAAAATTGTGAAGTACTCAGTTTGGAATCTGCCACAGCCTGTTCAGTGGCTTTGGATGCTTGCATTATGGTAGTGAGATTAAAGGTAGCCTTGGAAATCTTGGGAGTCACATTGTCTACAACTCCATCATTCATTACATTTTGGTTCTTGTTGGGAAATTTGGGTTTATCTTTTCTTGAGGAGGAAGACCCTTGTTTATTTTCCTTGTGTAAGGTCAATTCTCCTTTCTTGATCATAAATGTCTTGATTCTCATAGCTTTCTTAATCATTTCATCAAAGGTTAGAGGACCTTGCAGCTGTACTTGATACCCAAAGTTGGGGAGAAGATTGTGGAGAAAGATGTCCAACTTTTTGAATTTGGGTAGCTTGTGAGAATATCATGTATAAAGTTGTCTCCATCTTTGGAGAAATGTCAAGAATGATTCCCCATGATTTTTTTTCAAGTTGCAAAGATCTCAGATATGAACCAGATGTTGGATGTTGTGAGAATAGTGTTGTAGAAATAAACTGGCAATTTCATCAAAAGTTTTGATGCCAGTTGGTAGTCTAGAGAACTACTCCATAGCTAATCCTCCCAAATTATGTGGGAAAAGAAGCATGAGATAGTTGTGTCATGTATGAACTCCATAGAGAGAGCACCAAACTCCCCCAAATGGTCTTGAGGGTTAGATGTACCCAAGTATTTGTCATATTTAGGAAGTTCAACTCCTTTGGGGAAAGGAGGCATGCAAAGATTCTTATCAAATGAGAAAGGATAGATGCTTTCCATCATGAATTGTGTAATAAGTTTGTCTTTCTCTTTCAAGGGTTGAGAGAGTTTATCTTGCATATTTTTCATTTGTTTTCGTAAGTGGGAGTTTTCATTTTCTTCCTCTTTCTCAAAAAGTGTTTCTACATCATAGTTGGAGGGTAACTTAGCCCCTTGATTGGCTAGTTCAAGAAGGTGTTTCTCTTTTTCCTCAGCTAGGAGAATGTCCATCATCCTGTGGAAATCTTTATTGGCACGAGCGTTTGCAATCTCTTCCTGGGTTATTTCCATTTCCACATTGTTAGGGGGGTCTTGAGATGGGACTTACACCAAGCTTTAAGGAGGTCATCTCTGCTAGCCTCACCTAATTGGTCATGATCTACCATCTTTCTAGAATGCAAGGGTTCAATGTGTAAATATTTAGTATGAGAAGGTTGAGTGTTCTCAGAATTTGGGTCTTCTTGGAACAAATGATTTCTAACCTGACTAAAATCCACTAGAAATGACCGTTTGATGAAAATTCAACATACCAGAGAAGGAGATCGAGATGATTCCTCACTAGATGTAGCTGGCAATGGTGTGGAAAGCACATATTTGTCTTGTTTGATTGAAGGAAATGTTTTTCCACTTCAAGTTGTGACAGTCATAGACAAAGATTGAACAAGGGATGTGAAATAGGACCAAACTTGAAACCGTCTCAAAGTAAATGCACAAAAAGTCCCAAAGGGTGAAGTATCCTTGGTGAAAATCATTAGAGATGAGGCTAGAACAGCCAAGAGATGACTATCGTGACACAAGGCATGACAACACAGATGAAAGAGACCAAAAGATATGAGACAAGACCAGTTTAAGCAAGAATTACGTAATTCTCAACCCAAGAAACCAAGTTTCAGACTATGTGAAGATAGAAGGCAGATAAATAGACCTAGATTAGAGACCAGTTTTGATAGAGGTATGCTTGACAGATCAAAATTAGCTCACTTTTTTGAAAAAGCTTCAGACTCGCGCGAAGAAATGCATTCTCGCGCGAAGATTCTTACAGATGCACGCAAAACTTTGCAGTCCTGCGTGAAGAATGATACTAGACTAGTGAAAAAAAATTGAACAGAATGATAGAAAGTTTGTGAAATATCACGTAAAGATTCTCAGATAATGATGTGAAGATTGGCAGAATGTCATGCAAAACTATGCAATTTTGACAAATGAAATTCTACAGAACCAGACAGTTAAGACCAGATTACATTTCCCGAGACAAAATCATGCTATTTTTTGATAGATAGTTTGAGTTACAGATTGTGTTGGACATGTTCAAGTTTGACAATTTGTGTGTTTTTTGACAATAGTTTCGATTGTTCAAATGATACACCCATGAAAAACACATTAAACAGAATGTTTGTAGTACTAGAACAGACACATCATGATCCTAGGATAGCCAGGGTAGTATCTATTGAATCCCCACTTGAAATAAAGTTCATCTACGCTTACTCATAGTGGACAACTTAGAAGCTTGGAGGCATGGGCTCCTCCTTACATGTGCACTCACTTCTCAGGCACACCAAGCTTTGAACCCCAAAGGAATTGCCTCCCAAAGGGCTGTTGTCTCTACTAAGAGCCATAAAAGTGTGGGGCACCTTAGTCGGTCTTTGACCTTCCACGCCAATAGATAGAGGGTTTTTTGGATATTATAACAATAGTTTGTAGTAAGGACATCCATTCAAGTGGTTGTGATCAAGTCATTTTCCCATTAAAGGGGGCTCTCCCAATCCTTTCAAAGAAAGGCTTTCACCTTAATAATGTCAGGACTTTAATGCACCACTAGGGTACTGGAGGATATTTTGGTTGCCACAACGAATTCACACTTTTCCATTGTGAGATTAATCACAATGGTATTTTTTGTATACCGGTTTGGAAGGGCTTGGCTTTAGCCTGTTACCAGTTGGGCATCCACTCTCACCTGCTCTACTAAAGCTCTCGAGAGGTAGCCACTCTAGAAGAATCACATGAATTTCTCTTACACCCAAGATCCATAAAGGAGAGGGGAGAGGATACGTTCATGTAGTTCTTGGAATTACAATCTAGAAAACACTTCAATCATGCAAGACAATGATTCATTTTAAGCACCAACTGAAGTGTGTTCCAACTACTTAAAACAAACATGAGAATTTGTGAAAACACGCAAGGTCTTTGACAAACATCCTGCAATAAACACATTAGTAGTTTGTAATGCCTTTCTTCATTTCAGCATTCTACAATAAACATGTTAGAAGTTTATGATTTCTTTCTTTATCTCAGCGTCCTGCAAACCACTGTTAAGTTGTTCTAGAAGATAAAATCAGAGAAACATAGATGGTTAGAAAACTGAGACAAGAAATATCCAATAAAAGCTCTGGTATGAAATTTCACATGATGATTCAGCCTAGATCACGCAAAGAAGTGTAGAAGGCCCGCAAAGAACTAAAAAGTCTGCGCGAGACGCTGCAAAAGTTCGTGCGACATTAAAATAGAGATGTATGGAAGTATAGACAAAATGAAGAAAATGAAAAAAAAGTGTAATGAAATGGGTCCAGAACAGATTACCTCAGGCCCCACGGTGGGCGCCAGAAATGTATGTGGTAGATTTGACCTTGTTAATCAACCATACACTTCAACATAGTCCTTATTCATCAGATGCACACAAGAATGAATATGAGATTATTCATCTTGCCTATCTGTATGATTCAACCTGTTGCCTTCTATCTAGACAGGGTTTCGAAATAGCTCTCAGAATGAGAGTCTCACAACCATACACCAATCTAGAATGAAGGATTTATGCTTCCATGAATGAAATGTAATGATTAATCTAGAAATGAAACATGCAAGATTAATCTAAATGATCAATTTAAACTCAAAATGAGATTAAAACTATGCCATGATTTCAATGAGATTATTCTAGAAATCAAAATTAATCTATTGCAAAATGAGATTATTCTATATGAGATTATGAACTAAGAATGTAGCAACAATTCAATAGTCTAACAATGCATATGACTAGAAATTCAGGAAGGAAATCGGGTTTGAGTGAGAAATGGGAGTTCTTTTATAGACTGGGTGACTGTTCAGAATAGAAAGTTTCTTTTTTGAAATAAAACAGATAGAAAAGCCAGTTTAAAATAGAAAGCTTTCTTTAAAAGAAATCAATAAATTGTTTTCCCTTTACTTTAACTATTTTATTTCTTTGATTTAATTCTTTTCTCTTTTGATTTATCTGTTTTATTTATGATTTAACTATTTTCTTTCTCTTTAAAGCACAGTTAATTCAAAGTTTTCAATTCTTAACTAAAGATAAGATTTTGAGAGAATATTTAATTAATTAAATAAAGTATGACCTCATAATTCCCTTTTTATGTGGCTTAGCTAAAGAGGGTGAATTTAATATAATTAAAGTGCTAGGACTTTATTAATTAAATTAATTCAATCATAGATTTTGTTTAGCTAATAGGAATTAAATATAATGTATGATTAATGCAGATTTAGGATTTTCTGCATTTGACACTTAGGTCGAGTAGAGTCAGTCAAAACTTAGAATTGCCTAGTACAATAGGACTTTGATGATTTAGAAGAATGAAAAATGCAACAAAATTGGTTAGGGTTTCAAGATGTCAATTTTGGGGTGTTACAACTATATCCTTTTTCCTTAGCTTGGGTAATCTTAAGGAGATGGTCCTACGGGTCACATTCACATAATTCATCCATCAATGACCTTTCCATTTCTAATCCATCAGCTTGCAAATCCATCCTTCATGTCCTATACCTTTCTATACATTGGGGTAAAACCAATGTGATCTTGTTTGAGAGATGGTAAAATCTCTAAAAAATCAAAAATCTCAAAAAAATAAAAAAACATTAAAAAATCCAAAAATCCAAAAATCTTGCATAAAGCCTTTGAGTTGCATTGTTGCAAACTAGGTTTCATTTTCCCAAGATTAACATGGTCTCATTTTTCACTTGGGGGCAAATCATTGGTTTTTGGTACACACAGATTCAAAAGTGCTACATCTTGGTCACATGGCAGAAGCAGATTTTCAAAATTTCAGCAGAGAGATATTTTGGAACCTTTGATGGATATCATTGTTCAATCCAAATAGTTTGATTGCATAACTTGATCCTTGAACTTCATTGACTTATTTTATTAGGATTAAAAAATTGACAACATCTAAATGATCAGAATGTTTGGAATTCTTATTGAAAATCTTGATACATTGTAAAACACTTGAAATTTTTGATGATTTTCATTGAATTTTTTGAGTCATGTCTTTTTAGCTAATCAATGATGTTTCAACTAGATTGGCGATGATAGAGACATGATGTTTCCTTGGATTTTGTGTGATATTTTTGAGGGAGATCCTTTAACTTGTGTGAATTTTTCTAAGGACATGGTCATCAAAGAACCATCAAGGACATACATATAGGAATGAGGGTCAACCTTTTTTTGTTTACGCAAAAGGACACCTTGGCTATTTAGATCTTCAATATTTTAATACCAAAATCCACTTGCAACATTGAATCCATTGAAACTGGTATTCATACTCCCATAGTTGGTCATTCAACTAGTGAGGGTTGTACTAGGTTCCTAAAATAGGTTACCAACTCCTAGTTCCACAATGCTCAAAGATGAAAATATATCTCTTTTATAGTTCTTTCGCAAAAAGCTAGTGTCAATTAGTTGCATTGAATTGAATTTTCATGATAGATTAATTGCATGTTTATGGCATTTTCCTTAATCAAGGGGGTGGAATTTAATCATGGTTACATCATCAAAGTCCTACTCAACATCATCAAATGTCTGATTCATCAAATTGATCAATGCTACATCAAGGAGATCATCACTATCCATCTGGTCACCTAGGGGAATCTCACCATCTGATCAACTAGGGGAAACCTAATTATCTTCATTACCTATATCTACATCTACACCTGAATCATATCAAATGACCCTATCTATCAGCCTCCTACCATTAATATTCCCATAAAATCCAATCCAATTGAACATCAATCAGTCGAATCATCCAATTGATCATCTAAAGTCAACCTTTTATCCGATCATCTATTTTCTCATCTTGAGCGCATCAAATCTCCTAACTTTAGATCTTGAGGAAGGTAAATCAATCCATTTGTTCATCTCTCTAGATCTTGAGAGTGAATTATTAGTTTATCCATCAATCCATTTGTTCATCTCTCAAGATCTTGAGAGTGAATTATCAGTTTATCCAATCAATCCAACAACATACCTATCTTATTTGATTGACATCAATACAACATCAACCAAGTGATTCTGACTGACATCATGTGGTATCTGATCATCATCACCTTATCTAAAACATTAATAGTTTTTTCTTAATCATAACTATTCTTATCATATTCTCTCATGACCGGGGCATTTTAAAAGTGATTTTATCGAGAAATGAATCTCAATTTCCCTAACTCAACCAAATCATCTACCATCATCTCGATTCATTTCTTGAGGGGGTATATCATCAGATCATCAAATCAGGATTCTGCATCACATTTTATATCAAATCAGGTGCATTAAAATTTCAAACTTTTACCAGTGGGGCATTCTGCATCAAATCAATCAGTTATCAAATCAGAGTTTCAAATCAGAGTTGTGAATCAGGCTTTTATCATCAAATCAGATCAGTGCATCAAACCAAGCAGTAGTGAATCAAAGTTTCAAATCAGTTGTGAATCAGGGTTTCAAATCAGGTTATCAATATCAGATCAAGTTTTATCAATCAATCAATCAATATCGAATCAGTAATCAGGACATGCAATTTTCTTTGAATCAATGTGCTTCACACATCAATTCAAAGAGGGGCATTTGTAGACACCCAAAATTGACCAGGTGTCTTTGTATCATCAAAATCTACAAATCTCAGCAAATTGCTCCTAAATGTCATCAAATGCTTCAAAATGGATCAAAATAAAATCAAATGGGCATTTATCAATCAAATTGGGACAAAATCAAGTTAAATCAAAGGATTAATTAATCATGACATCAAATAATCAAATATCAGCCTAAAAGGGATCAATCAAATTATATAATTGATTTTAATCAGGTATAGTTTTAATCAAAAATCAAATTGAGCCTATTCCCCTACATGGATAATTTAATTAATTGATGAAATTAAATAAATCCTAATATATTTAAGCATGAATTTGAGAAACCAATGAGAATTGAGAACACAAAAGCACATGGATCACTCCTAACTTTGAATCTTAATCACTCATTTTCAAAATTGAATCTCAATCACTCAAATTTGTCCCTTTGTCCCAACCTTTGAGAAAACCATTTAAATTGTCCCCCCCATTTGAAACCATCTCAAATCCTTTTACCAAACCAAGGCTTAATCATGGTCAATTCACTCTACCCCCTACCCTTGGGAATTTACTATAAATACAAGCCATTTTCAAGCATAATGACAATCCTTGAAAATTTGAATGCAAAGCATCCTCATTATAGGCAATTTCATAGCATCTTGAGCAATAGTGAGAGAATTTTTATAGCAAATTGAGATATCATATCATTTTATGAGAGCATTTGAATTCATCTTTGTATAAAATTGAGAGAATTGAGAGCTAGATTAGGCATTTTATCATATTTTTCTCATTCTAGGATGGTCACTAGTAGATATTAAGGCTGAGAGATCTACTTTCAAAGCTTATTTAGAGAACCATGAGATGTTATGGATGTTAAATGAAATTATTTAGATTAATTTTCTTATTTCTTTCCATAGAATTGCAGTTAATTTTCCTAATTTCATGAAGGTGTATTAATTCACACACAACTTGATTAGAGAACACCTACCCAATTTTAGGTGTCTACAAATACTAAATGGGTTGAAGCCATCCCACTTACTTACACCACTAGAAAATAGATTTTGAAGTTCATCCTAAACTACCTCATCTTTTACCATGGAATTCCTTTGGATATTATCAGTGATAATATAACCCCTTTAATAAACAAGGATGTCACAGAGTTATGTAAGAAGTTTGGCATTACCTAGCACTGTTCCTCCAGGCACTTCCCATAAGGCAAAAATCAAGCAAAGGCTATGAATAAAACAATCCTAAAAATCCTCAAGAAAATAGTTGATGATGTTGGCTATGATTGGTACCTTCCATTGAATCCAACCCTCTACACCTACCACACTTCCATCTGCACTCCCGTCAGAGCCACCCCATTTCCCCTTGTTTATGGTACTAAGATTGTTTCAACCATTGAGATTGAGATTCATTACCTTAGAATCTTTTTGAATGATATGTTATCTAATGAAGACTACCAAGTTTCTCTCTTACAAGATCTTGAGATCCTTGATGAATGCCACCTCAATGCCCCAAACCACCTTCGTGTTTATCAAAATTGCTTGTGCCAATAGTTCAATAAGAAGATCAAACCTTGTGAATTTTAATTCAGTGATCATGTCCTACAACACAACATGAAGAACCTCAAGAACCATGAGAAGAAAGGAAATTTTAAGCCTAATTGGTTGGAACTATTTGTGGTTACAACTAAATTTGGATATGGAGCTTATTAGATTGATACACTAGAGGGAGATCCTATGCTTGATCCTGTAAATATCCTACATCTAAAATGCTTCTATGTATAGCATATTGGGGATTCCCTCTTGTTAAATGAAAAAATACCAAACAATTTTAAAAAATACAAAAAAGTAAAGAGAAATAAGCATCCAATGGTGAAAACTTGGTAATCAAGTGCCCTGGACAAGTACCATGGTGAAAACCTACTTTAGGCACCTTGCATAGAAAATTTATATCCAGCATGTTCTCCTTTCCTCCATTCACTCTACCCATTTATATATTTATGCATCCCACACCGTATCTATACGGGAGTCCTATTGGTTCGCTTCCACTTTCATTTCAGAATTCACCGCAGCTCACCTCATTCACCCCACCAACCCTTTCACCCCTTTATGACAATTCATTGTTCATGATAACAATACGGATCCATAATAAATTTCACATCATCCTAACACACTAAGCTTAACCCCATCACACTGAGATTTACCCTATTACACTGAGCTTATCATAGACACTTTGATCACATGAGTTTTTAACCAAATTAGTTCTGAGATCAAGTTTCCTATCTACTTGTTCTTTTCCCACCTATTTTCAGAAAAATACCCATTATGAAGAAAATCACTCCCTATCCCTTATAATGCATCCTTCCTAGGCCAACCTATCAAATCCTATATCACATAATCTTGTTCATGGAAAGAACTGTGGACTGAATGACCACTTGGTCATGAAGCCTTTTTGTTGATTTTATCTTTGTGTTAAATAGAGCCTACTCATGATTTCCTTGATCTTTAATATATTGGTGTATCTTGAAGGGTGTATATTGGTACGTGTGTCATTTTTGGAATGATTTTCTTATGGGTACTTTAGTTCATTTTTGTTGGTCACACAGTTATGGTTATGCATGCCTTACTGGGGGCAGGGTCTCATGCACTTCCACCAAATCCCTTAAAAAGGCTTGGGTGTACTAGGCCTCCTCATGAGTTTCACTATATTAGTTCCACCATGATTGTTGATCTACATCTATGTTCCTAAATCTACTTTATCTATCTAAGAGTCTTGCAAAGAGCATTTCATCCATTATTTACATAGTAGAGTTACCATGTTAGTTTGATTTTGAGAATTTAGAAAATATATACATGTTAACTCTTTTTCTTAGATTTCAATATTCATGGCATTTTAGCATAATCTTGAAGCCATGTTAGTTTTATAGTTGCATTTCATCTTAGCTTTCATACTATCATCTTTGGATCTTTGTTTGCGACTATTTCCTCATACTAGTTTGCAATATTTTATATCTCAATAGTTGCATTACATTCATTTAATCACTTTGTGCTTACATATCAAGGATAATATATTGTATTTAGGAGAGAACACCCATATCCCCTCAAAAGAGAAAATCAAACAAGCCTCTTGGGTGCTTTTTTTGGCTCTATTGGAGGTTGTGTGGCTTCTCTTGTTGTAGTTTTTCTTATTTAAGCATATTTTGGTTTTTTATTGCTAACCCTCTAACATTTGAAGTTTTTAAGCTTGACTAAATAGGGTAAAAATTCACACATACATTTTGGCACACTCGGTGGGACCTTTGTACCCTGCAGCCCTATGGTGCTACCTAATGCTTCCCATATTATCTTATGGGTGTGTGGGGGAAAGTAGGTGAAAGAATGTTATTGTTTAAGACATATTGGTGCAAGTATGAAATGTATGTAATAATAAACAATACCTTATTCATTAACTCCTCCAATTTTTTATTGAGTACAAATCTCATTTTAAGACTCATCTTGTGTGTCATCATATTAGAAAAATTTGACCCTAAAATTGAGTCCAAGTAGTGTGAAATGCTTTGCACTGATAATAATGAATTTGGAATCTAATATTCCATGATATCCTTAAATTCCTTTAGAAATAGTCCCATGTCTATCCACTTAAAGCTTTAAGAACGTTTTACATAATGTTTAGATAAGAACATGAGGTTTAAAACTCTACAAACTAAGGGAAGGTAACATAGTGTACTCTTGTAACTGTGATAAGGCATATGAAAATATCATCAAGTGTATTTTGAGATGAAATAAGAATATACTAATATGAGAGTATAAGAACTTATAAATTTGATGAAAGAGAGTTTATATAAGGAGACATGAAAAGAGTAGGCAAAAACATCTTTCCTACTATGAACTAAGTTTGTGTAGGTTGCAAAACACATTGTTTAGTTCAACCTAAAACTTCATATCTATAATGAAATAACATTGAGGTGTACATCAATCTTTTACCTAAAAAGGAGAATTTTGATATCCAACCTTTAATTTGAGATAAAATCAAAGAAGAAGAAAGGGAAAGGGAGAGAGATGGAGAGGGAGGAAACAGATAAAGGGATAAATGATTTAGAGTTTAAGGCTAGGATTTAGGGTTTAGGGACTAGTTTAGGTTTTCAAACTTTTGGTTATAGAATTTAGGTTTTTGGGTTTAGGATTTAGGTTTTATGGGAGAGATAGGGGGAGAGGTGGGAATAGGAAGAGAAGGGAAAGAGATAGAGAGTGAAAGAGGGGTAAAGGGAGAGAGGGAGGGTGGAAAATGTGGGAGAGATGAAAAGAGTGAGAGAGGGAGAAGAGATATTGGGAAAGGGAGATGGGGTAAGGGATAGGAGGAAAGATGTAGAGAGAGAGGAGAGAGGAGGAAAGAGAAAGGGGGAAAGAGATAGAGGAAATAGAGAGAGGGGGAGGAAGTCATGAAGAGAGAGAGAGAGAGAGAGAGAGAGGGAAAGAAGGGGAAAGGGAGTGGGGGAA